>CAXAMN010023484.1:584755-632503 GCA_963970005.1 Durusdinium trenchii
TGTATGTATGTATGTATGTATGTATGTATGTATGTAATTGTATGTATATGTATGTATGTATATTTATGTATATGTATGTAAATGTATATGTATATGTATATGATATGTATGTATGTACGTATGTATGTATGAGCGTGGGTCCTTGGGGAAAAGTTACAACCGTCTTGAGAAACACATGATGTCAGGCTTGCACACAGGATTGGTTTTAAAAAACAAGAAATATTCCTTCAAAGTGTAGTAGTATGTATTTGTTCACGGCATAGTCACTTCTTCGCTATTGTCTGCATCTTCTGACCTAGGCCGGCAATTTGGACTGTGTTTTTTCTGCTCCTGCTTTTCCTGCCTTTGGTAGCTTGTTGCTTTTGCTTCTGCACAGCTTGCGTCCTTCCTTCCTTCCTTCCTTCCTTCCTCGAAGACAACAGAGCCTGGAAAAAGAAAACACGTTGGATAAAACAAAACACAGAAAATGGGGTTCCCCTTGAATTTGTACTTGTGCTAATGAAGTGTGTCACCACTGGAACTCAAACGATGCTGCACCCGAAATCATCAACAGCTTGTTCTTTGGAGGCCCTCAGCAGTTGCCCTAGGAAAAAAGCCTTCTAACCTTTCTCCACATGCTTAGTGGGGAAACCAATACCCTACAAACTGGGTAGGGTTTCTTGTCTTGTTGTCCCTCTTCACAACGCCCACGTCAACCAGAAACATCGCCATCTAGCCTAGCCTAGTAACATCGATCTCACGGCCTTCGACTGATGAGCACCGTAAAGCAAATATTGAATGTGAATACTCTCCCGCAAAGTAACATGGAACCTGAGAATCGACCAGAAGGTCATTGTCCTCTACAACCCAGTGGTTTTGGGGTTCCATGTTAATCTGCAGAGGAGTATGTCCTGGATCTTGAAATCCAACCTGTCAATGTGGAGATATGGAGAGATGGACCAGAAATTAGACCAGGGTACAGTTGCCCCTATTGCTCCACAATGGGGCCTTCCTCCGTTGGCCACACCCTTTCAGTGGTCCAATCTCGGTCACTCAAATCAAATCACGTACATCCATTCACCTACATCACCTACATCTACCTGCTCTGGGATTTATCCAAAGCTTTCTGCCTTTGCCAATGTGCGCCTTCTCCAGAAACCTCATGGGCTGCCAACCACAAGCTGTGGCCTATGAGCTGGTTGATGGTCACCCTGAATGTGCCGGGCAACTACTAACTTCATCTAACTTCCCCAAAAGCAAAACCACCACAAAACAAGGTCCAAGTGCAACAGTGGTGGGGTGGCTGAGGCCCGGTATACCATTCATCATGAAATTCATAACGTTCATGAACAACATTAAACAGCCAAACTTTCAACATGTACCAACCAGTGAGCAATCTTTACCTATTGGTCCTGGAAAGAAGTGGCACCCATACATAGCGCATACTTTTCACTCACTTTTGGTGCACAAATGCATACATACGCATTCAACATGCCTCAAAAAAAACAAGCTTATATCCGGATACATGAGTTTACAAGATCCAAACCGCTGACCCCTGAACGACCCCTTATTCCTTTCCACCATTTGTCTCACCTCCGCCCGGCCGCAGCTCAAGATCTTGGTGAGCGCCATGAGGCTCCAAATGAAGTTCTTGCCGATGAGCATGGTTCGACCTGGTCGCACCGTTCGACCGGCGCCGCAAGGTGGGGGGGAACACATGTCCAAATGCCCCCTGTGCCACATGGAGACCCCGTGTCGTGCGACCTTTCGTGCCGATCTTCCCCTCAAGATCGTTCAAGTCCAAATTCATTAATTCCTGGGTGACGGTTGTGACCCATGCCGTGCATGCCCGCTTCACAAAACAAGCAAAAAACGATCAATGGGCCCGACCGTTTGATATTATATAATCATTGCACTTGCAAGTTCTGACATGCTTCTTGCCTCAACACACAGCAACTCCCGCCTCCCCAGGAGAGGAAATCCAATTGGAAGGAATTCAAGAAAAGGCGCCAAAGCAGAAAGGGCAGCTGCAAGCACAGTAAAGATCTCCCGGCGTCGATCACTCGAGCCCTGCGCTCCTGAGATTCTTGTCACTCCGTCTTTGGGTTTCCACCCCGAAACAGACACTGCCACCGCAACGGTCTACACACATGCGTTCCTAAGCAGAGTCTCAAAGTCAGCATCCCAAATTGGGTGCAAGTAATGTATAATGACATATAATGACAATCAAATACTTATGAGTTGGGAGTACCAAATACTTATCTATGGTTTCATGACTATAGAATTATGATAACTTCTAAGTATACAGATGTATACAGTGTCCACTCGGAGGGCCACGTCGTCCATTCGTTTCTTCGTGCCATCACCGGATGTCCCACGTCGCTGCCCAGGCTCAAAGCGCTCAAAGGAATTCCGTCCCTGTCGGAACTCCTCCAAATGCCTCAAAGGACTGAACCCGGCCCAGTCCCGCCCTTCGGAATAACTGGTGCGCCATGGAGAACGGATCCTGTTGGATCCGGTTGGTTCACTTGGAAAAAAGCATCTCCTCTAGCTAATCCGAGAAGAGAACCCACCAATAGCAAAAAGGCGATCTATGAATCATGAAGTGCCAGTATTAGAACCGATTCCATATCCCTCAATATGTTTGCTGTCAATTAACTATTTTAACTAATTACTCCCAAAGCTGACCGTAAACGTAGAAACTTGATGAAACTGGTATAAGTCCTGATTGATCATCAATCTGCATTTCCTCCTCCCCCTATTGACAGTTTGATTGGTACAAAAAGCATGCTCACCATCGTTTTTGTTCCCATACCCCATGCATATCCAATTCCCAATTGAAAGAATCGAAGCAAATCTCCCCCCTGAAAAGAAAGGAACCCAAGTCTGCCCAGTGGCAACCAACCTGAGCAGCAAGGACCAAGCTCCTCATCCTTTGAGAGGTCGGGCAGTAACCTCACTGTGCACTCTGGACATCGGATTCTCTCTGGGTGCCTGGTCTGATGGCCCCCACACACGAGACCCCGAGACCCCCCCACCTGCACGCTATACCGGGCTGGAGCCGCGGACAGGGCGGAGGCGACGCGGACGAGACGCGGTCAGACGTGGCATGGGGTGCGAGTCTGGTCGGTCTGTGATGGTGAACTTGTCAGATTAGGAGGTGTCACTGACCAGATATTGGTGCCCGTTGAAGTTAATACATTTTGCGTGTGGGATACTAAACCACCATGGAACGCCGATTTGCAAAAGTCAGTACTTAAGTCAAGACTGCTGGCCTTCCCCATTGTAAACGCTACATACAGAACAAGGTTCTCCAGATTCACCTTTCCAAATACCCCACGAATGTAAGAACATACCCCATTTGGACAAGCACTTTTTCTCCTAGATTGTTTCTAAACCTACACTATTCCATTGCGATTCAACCTTCTACATGTTGATGTTTTCAATTGTTATCTATGGGTTGCCGTGATCCAATCCCCATGGCACCCCGATTCTGACCCACATGTTGGAACCAGCTTTAAGTTTCTACCTGGAGTGCAAGCAGCATGGAATTGTTCTTTAAACGTCAAAAATATCTATGCATTCTTGTGTGTATTCCTCTAATGATAGGGTTTGTGCAACAACAGCCAGCAGCAAATGAGTTGAGTAGGCTTTGTAGCGCAGGCAGCGGCAGCGGCAGCAGCAAGCAGCAGCCAACCAGCAGCAAAACAACACCAACAACCCAACAGCAGCAGAAGGTAACCAGCAGCGGCCAAACAGCAGCAGCAAGCCGCCAGCAGCAAGCCAGCAGCAGCCAAACAGCAGGCAGCACCAAGCCAGCAGCAGCTAACCAGCAGTATAGTAGCCAACCAGTGCCAGCAAGCCAGCAGCAACTGGCAGCAGCCGACCACCAGCAGCAAAACAGCGCAGCGCAGCAGCAGCAGGAGCAGCAGCAGCAGCAGCAGCACCCAACCAGCAGAGGCTAGAAACCACATCATCCCATGGCACACCGTTTTCACCAATCCCACATCACAGGAGCAAATCCCACATTATCCCCATGGCACATCGGCTTCCGATCTCTGCCAGAAGTATGCTAAGACCACGAAAAAACCATGGTTAGCTTGCGTTTTGCCTTCTTTGGTGTCTGTGTGTGTGCGCGTTCCTGTCTTTCAACGACTGTGCAGGACAAACTTCCGCATGGCACACCTGCGAAAAATGTGAACATGAACGCTTGAAAACATGAACCCTGCAAACCGCTCATTGCCGGGGGGCCCATGTAAATTGAAGAGGCCTTTGCTTATATACACATATGTGTTGCGACAATGGCAATCCCCATCGCACACCTCTGGAGGTCCTGGTGCCTGGTGGGTTGGGCGAGATAGAGGGCGAGATGTGGGCGAGGTATTGGGCGAGATGAACACGTTTGCCCAGAAGACCCATGCCCACTAACACCCAAAAAAAGTCCTTGCAATGCAGCTGTGGCTACCAATCAAAACTGGGACACCACGCCGCGACTAAGTCACAGCAACGTCCTTGCGATACTTGTTTCCGCATGGGGCACCGCGTTTCACCAAACAGGCCTGCCACCAAGCTTGATATCACGTTTCCAATGCCCCGTCTGCAATGGAAGAAGCCTGCTATAATCATAGGGCGTGCAAGACTATGACAGGCAGCAAATGAGTAGGCCTTGTAGCCCAGGCCGCAGCAGCGGCAGCGACAAGAAGCAGCAAGCAGCAAGAAGCAGCACCAGCAGCAACCAAGCAGCAAGCAGCAGCACCGGCAGCAATCAGCCAGCAGCAGCAGCAGCCAACCAGCAGCAAACCAACAGCAGCCAACCGCCAGCAGCAGCAGCGGTAGCCAACCAGCAGCAGCAAGGCAGCAGCAGCAGAAAACCAGCAGCAGACCGGCAGCACCAGCGAAGGTAGCCCAACCAAGCTTTCCCCCAAGGGCACACCTCACCTGGCACAAGTTCATGCCACTCAATAGTGTGCCCGCTTCACAGCGGAAGCCAGGTTTCCACGAGGACCCTGCTTCCGAGGGTTGGACATATGAGACCCAAATCCCAAGATGAGGGGGAACCTATGGGCTGCCTATAGAAACCTCTAGAAACAACCTATGGGTTGCCTGCCAACTTCCTTGCGGTAGGTCTTGTGCAATCAAAACACTGTGAACGCTGAGTAAAACAAGCCCATTGAATAAAACCATGCATTTAGAAAACATCTTCCAACACACTCTATCCTGCAAGGAAACGCTATAGTGTATCGACTTCCTGGTTTGCTCATCACCTTCTATCTGCTATTTGAAAAAAAAAACACGTCTCGACTTCAACAACTGGCAGTATGTGCTAGGATGTGCCTCCGCTGTGCGCAAGCACTGATGGGGAAACAACCAAAGGCGGAGTAGGAAGGAAAGGAAGAAAGCGTGCCATTTGGTTGGCAGTGCGTCATGGTCCAAATCCCATGTGCGGAAACGCCCCATCGACCGGTTCTTTTGAGCCGACCGCGGGGTGCCTCCCACGACCGGCTTCCGCCCGACCCCATGACATCCCCCTCTTTGCTGGGCAGCTCGTGCAATTGAAAGATGCCTTCCTCCGGCTCCATGTCATCCAAGAAGTGCACCTTGTACGCACCCTTCTGGGCACACACAGCTCGGCCAACACGAAAAACTGGACCACTGCAAAGAAGATCACGACAAGCATAGCTGCGCCCATCTTCATCTTCCTCGAACAGTTCCTGCTGGACCATCACGTGGTGTCCATCCTTGCAAACATGTTGTGGCCCCAAAACAGCCAGTATGAATGAGAAGTTTGGTAGAATCTACTGGAAGTCTGCCATATTCTAACTTGGCCAATTTCACTGGGGCACCTCCAGTGTTCCAGTTCAAACACACATAACAAACATAACACCGGCCACTGACAGACGAGCGCATGTCTCCGCTCGTAAGCTACAAAAGAACGGCCGCCAAGGGATGGTACTCCTCCCTCTCATGTTCATAGCTGGAACAATAATGGGCACCGTGCTTTTGGCACTTCTTGCAGGAAGTAGCCGAAGTAAGATTCTGATGGCAACCACTAAATAGGTAATTGAGTCTGGGTGTCTTCTGTAGACTGGAATTCTGCAAGCTCTGCATCCAGCAAGGCCTCTTCCTCTTTCACAGGCACCAATGCAGTGTAGATCAAGCATGACCAAATGGAGGAAAGGAAGGCTACAACAAATGTTGCATACCTGGGACAGCAGCAAAAGTCCAACAACACCACTTCAAAAGGCCCCGGAAGATTTTGGGAGGCTGAAGCCGCCAGAGCCATTCACCGTTGCCTTGCCCCTATTCACCCATGCCCCCTTCCAAGGCAACTTTCCGATGCAGCACGCGCTACACTCCGACTCATTTTTCACATCGAAGAGGATCGCAGGGAGCACTAGTCTGTTCTCTAACTAGGCTTGGAACGCAACAAACCAGGCACCTAGTTTGGTGTCTAGAAACAGCTTGAAACAGCACCTAGTCTGGTGTCGATGTCACCTAGCCCCATCCAGCCACCTGATCCGCCCAGCTGCACAGCATGGAAGCGCCAAACGTTTCGCAGCTCAGGCCGCCCCAGGCTCGAGATCCCATAGGCTGGACCACGGACATAGGGTTCCAAAAGGTTTTCACTGAAGACCACTGCCTCATCAAAAACGAAAGAAATTCTGGATTCTGCTCTAAAAACCAAAGTTAAAGGAATATATTGTAGGAATATTCCGTTGAGTGGTGTAGAGTGTAGGACTACTTGCCATCCTTTAACAGAATGGGCAATTAAATGTGTAATTATGAAGGCATCCTCCAAGAAGGCCTGTGGGTACACCATAGTGATCCATGGTGGACACCACAATCTGTATCAAACACTATGAGCTGTGGCCATGGACTTCCTTCATCCACTACTCTACGTCCAATCGCCCAATCACCCCTTTTGTTGGTCGTACTGCGAACCCCCCGCCCGCTCTAATGTAGCAACTCACAGCTCAACGGACAATTGGAACATGTTCTCCTCCAAATCGGTGCTATCCCAAACATTCTATTGCCAATAGTATACATCATGCAATGAAAAACAATGCATCATGTATGAAAAATAATGCATCCTGTATGGCATATTATATGCCCATTTATTTACCCATCAGTTGGGCTGGTTTGCGGGGTGAACGTGGGAAGTGCCTGCCGAGGCACATCGAGGATGTCCAGCCAGGAATCGTGCGTGAATTCGGTGCTGCCGACGCCACCGGCAAAGTAGCCATGGCGCAAGACCCAACCCACCAACCTCGGAGAAAAAATACAAAAACATATAATAACAAAATACATCAAAAGACTAAAAACATCTAAACATATGATAACACATGATAGAGCGAGGTGGACTAACATCTTTGACTCTACCGTCGGTCGACCTAGCGTCGGTCTGAGACGTACGGAGCCGTAGTCACGGTGCCTTCTTCATCGTGCTGCAGTCACCCCCGGAGGCTTCAAGGGGTTCAATCCCGATTCAATATAGTGGGTTGAGAGTAGATGGTACAATCCCCAAGTTAGGTGGTTTATATGGATCCCTATATAAAAGACATCTTGGGGTTTGTGCCATCTACTCTCAATCCACTGTACTTCAAAGATGATCCACCGATCGCGTTCTGCTCGTCTCAGCCACACATCAACATGAAGAGCAGAGTTGATGTTTCAATGGCGGGCAAGCAAAGCATCCACAGCTCGATTGGTGGTTCTCATCTATATCGAGGATCAATCTCATTGCCTTTTGGATTGTTGGATGATGTTGGATGCTTCTCGGTCGGCGAGTGATTGCGCATTTTATAGGGAGACCCTCTGGCCCAATCGGTAGACTGGTCTATTTCCCTTGCCTGGGAGGTCTCCCATGGTCTCCACACCGATGTGGGAACCACACTTCCATTGCGGCTCGGGGGCAAAATGGCCAGCCATTTGATGATCATAAAGACCAACCTCACAGAACACCGGACTCCCAGCAACGTCCTCAGCCGAATCGTGACATCGAAACAGACTCGTGACATCGAAATCCACAAATTTCGCGGAACCGTGTGGCGCACAAATAGTACCCCTGATGACCCCTACACCCCCACTGGGGCGGAATGTGCACGCGGCCTCTCTCAACCGCACGGAGCGTGCTATCTACCGCTGCGTGGCAACCACCGCTAGTGCTATCTAAGCCGTTAGAACCTCAGCAATCCTACACTATGAGTTCAAAGGAACTTAGGAGAGGCAACAGGAAAAGCATCTCAAATGAAGGCCAACGGGTTTCTGATATGTCTTTTTTTCGCCGTGGTGCATGCGAGGATTACCCATCTTCAATGTCTCAGAGATGCAGCAGGCTTGACCTTGAACTTCGATGGAGGAGACGCAGTCCCCAACGACATAGTGGTGCTGCGGCACATAGGGCAAGCTGCAATTGCTGGAGACGCCGAAGTCACAGGCCTCCTGGAGGGTCTGAAAATGAACACCCAACGCAATTATATAAACGAATGTAACGTGTGTCGGCTGGCCCTTGTGAACTCCACTTGTCAAATCGTGAGAACACAACACAACAAGCGGTAAGCAGCTGAAGCAGCCGAGTGTCGTACCTCCATCTGTTTTTCATGAGGCAGTTTGTGAGGCTGGTGTGGTTCTCAAAGAACACCGGCGTGTTTGAGAGACCCACGTGCACATGATGGATTCTCTCAACATAACTGGCCGCATCATAGGCCAAATAATAAACCTGAAGAACAGTCAGGCTCGCCTGATATGATGAACATGTCAGGCTAAGGTGGAGGGGTGGAGGTAGGGACTGAAACCATTGCCACTGCAAGTATAAAGCTGCAAGGGGGCCAAGCAATAATATGTTACAATATATATCAATATATGCAACCAATTTGGTCAATCTTACAACATTGACGGCATGGAAGTTTTGAACGTTTTCTTCATACCTGGCGGCCGACAAGTTGAAGAGCCACTGGGTCGTCCCGCAGAACATGTAAAGGATCGTCACCACCCGCCCGCTGCGACGATGCAAAATAGCTCGGTGTGAGTAGAGCAAGCACAAGCAACGACCCAGCACCGAGATTCCAAAGACAGTCCACAAGGCCTGAGACAAGTGAGATGAGCAACTCATGCAGCTCATCTCAGTTGACCTGGCTGGGCTGGACTTACCATGACTTCAACTGCAACACCAAAGTCATCCAAAGTCCAAAAGCCCGGGGAGGACTATAGATTCCCACGGGCACACTTCAACACATCATGCCAAAACAATCCGAAAGATATCGACTATCTCAGGCCCGGCTTTGCTTATGAGATGCTCCCATGCACATTTGGTGTCAAAAAACTGAGTAGCGCTTAGTAGGAAATCTGAAATCGCAGGGCAAAAGGCACAGCATTCAACGAACGATCGTTCCACCCCTTGGCATGAGTCCCAGAATAAGGCTTGGCCCTTGACCACCCGCAAAATCACCCAAGTCACTTGAACAATGAACTCCTCCGAGACGTTGAAGAGTGGTGACTTCTCTCGTGTGCTTTCCGCCATCCACCGCGTCATCAACGACGCGAAGGCCACCTCCACGAGGATGCCTGTGACGAACGGCGTCCGCGTGGCGTTCAGCCGGTGTGCCACGTCCTCGCCGAAGCGCCGCGCGCCCTCGGACGGCTCCGAGTCGCTGTCGACCGGCTCCATCAGGCGATTTGACACGTGCCGTGACGGGGAAGGAAGGAGTACGAAGTGAACTGTCCCATACAGCCTGCAATCTGCACCAACAAATGTCGAATCATGGAATGATCATGCAGTTTATAGGGTAGTTTGTACGGGATGTTCGGATCTTGATCTGCATCAGCATGACGCAATTCCCTCATGTACCCACGTCTCCCATGGCATGGGTGGCATGATGTCTGGTGAGTCTTGTTGTCTTAGTTGTCTCCTTGAAGAATCAGTTGCCAACGTGATTATGCGGATTTGGGACAAGTCGCCACCATATGAAAATCTATGGAGCAAGCAGCAAGCTTGAATCAATCGGTTCTCCAGAACTTTCTTCATCGCCGATGTACACCTAAATTGCATATGTATATTTGCATATGAATAATTATGAATCTATAGTATTACAATGCAGATGTTGTCAGAAGAAATTACTTTACTGCCGCACCCACATGGGGTACCTACCCAAAAAACGGAACAATTAACCTGAAATCATTTGGAAAAATATTTCAGGTATGTAACCCTACTCTTAAATTAATTTCCTAAGGTTGAGGGTAACAATGCAGTGTTGCATGGTGGCTTGTACTAGACATGCGCATTGGATCCGCCTCTGCATGCCGCAGCAAAATGGATCGTGCCACTTGAGCCGTCAAATCTGCATAGCTGTGGGTCGTATTTGTTTGGTGATCCCACCGGCCCAAAGCCCATGCCACGTCAGACAAGATGCGCTGGTGGCTGCATCATGACACGCTCCACAGCTACCCGCCATCGTTGAACTATGTGAATGTCGCATTTACAGTTGTCAAATTTAGATATCAGGCGAGGCGGGCATGCCTTGCATACACAGATAGACAGACAGATAGACAGACAGACAGACAAACAGATAGATAGATAGACAGACAGACAGACAAACAGATAGATAGATTGATAGATAGTAGTATGACCAGGACTTAGACTAAGCTTTGTTTGCCAAGACCAGGCTACAAACCCGGAAGCCAAATCCTGGAACCGTTCCATGAGGGCGATGCAGGCATTGGAGCTGTGCCTAAGGCTGGCACCAGAACCATGTTCAACAGAACCCACCTGGGCCGTGGCACTGTTGCGGCCAGAATCACGGCCGAATACGGCCACACAACTCATACATGAATGGGAATCTCATGGAACCTCCCGAACTTTCATCATATATCCTTCCCCCCTTTCCAGCATGGAAGTGGAACCCCCTCCCATTTTTAGCCGAAAATGCTGGAACATGGATGAACCTGGTCTTTCGCCAGGGCCTATCGTCCACTTCAGGTGCTGCGTACTTTCGCTCCAACCGCTCCCAACCGAACCGAACCAGGCGATCGGCGGTCCTCGGTCCGTCGGTCGAAACGCCAAGTGGCTGAAGTCCTCGAAGCCTGTCCTCAACCAAGGGTGGCTCAAGCAGATGAACACATTGGGTCCCCTGGGGCCCAACACATCTGAAACGCAACACCACTGAAAGCAAGGCTCTTCGATTCATCATGCTCACCACATCGCCGAAAAGGGTTCATGTCTTGAAGGAGCACTGGCCCACACACAAGGAAGACCAACTGCCCATTTTTCGATTGCTAAGCATCCCATGTTTCGAAGCACCCACATTGACCGCCTAGGCTCTTTGGTCAGTTGGGACGCATAGAGACAGGTGCCCAGTACCATCCCCAGCAGGGCAGCAAAGCTGGTCGCTGACAATCGCAAGGGCCGTGGATAGCACCTGGGCTGATAGTCGAGGCCGTGCGACTCGGGTCATCAGACCCGGTGGCATCAATCGGGGTGGCTTCAGACCCGGTGGCAAATCCAGGTGCACCTCATTGCACCTCACCTCAATGGACGTGTTCTGATGGCCAAGGGAGTTCTCTACTGACCTCTTTATATCAAGCATTCACCCACCCTGCCACCCTGCCCGCAGAGTGGCCGGGGCGCAAGACTTCAATGGGAAGGGAGAGCAAGGGCGACAGACAGCGAAACACGATCACCAACGTCATGGAAGCATTCCTGAGGCGTTGCCCGTTCGAGGCGGGACTGGGTATAGGTGGTGGGTGCGAAGGTGTTCTAGAAATATGTTAAAGACTGTTAAAGACTGTTAAAGTTGTTCTGGTTTCCGGGACTGGACATGAAGTTTAGTCCGCAAAAAGACCTTCCAAAGGTCTGTGATGTGTATGCTGCGCAGTAGTTGAAATCAGGGTTGCTGGGCCACTGGCTGGTTGCACTGCGTGGAAGAGTTCTTCCAGCATGATCCAGGATTCCAAAGCTAAAAATGAATCAACCTTAAATCCCGAGTTGGCCTAGCGGCCTAGCATGACAGCGACGGACAAAGGCCCAGTGTGCAGACCCACGGTCGACGCGAAATGTGCGACCCTTTGCGTGTTGAGGACACATCATCGTCGTTCCATGATGCACCGAATGGAGGAAAACGTGCATTGAACCGCTCTGGTCCAGAGCCGCAATTCCCGAAGTGTCGGCTCAACATCTTTCCAAGCAGGGGACCTCCCACTACCAGGACAAACACTACCACAGTCAGCAGGGTTGGAACCTCGCTGGAAGTGAGCGACTCGGTGTCAAGCTGTTCAAGAAGGCTGCACAATGGATCTGCTACCACGTTTTGATGCTTTTGAAGTGAGTTCTCTAAAGCTATAATTACGATAATTACCGTGCATACGCCCCCGGAACAGTGGCGGCCACAAGTGTTTTCTGACAAAACCTTCGCGTAATTGCAACCTGGCCACTTCAGCGCTAGCATGGAGGTGAGCAACATCCCCGAGAAGAAGGGCGTGACCAAACACCAGCCTTAGGAAGTGTTCAACTTCTAAAGTGGGAGTCTCAGCTTGTGGCCCACCAGACTGGTCTTGTAAAGCCCCCGACTGGCACCATGCCAAACAGTCTGGAAGAAAATGGGGTTTGAGCATGACATCCTCTACCAACTGTGCCTGTTCCAAGGGAAGCCTGGACACCGACATTGCCGGGCATGTTGCCAGCAGCTAGCTGCTAGCTCGTATGTTTCATCAATAATACGACCACCCGACCCGATTCGGCTAGATATAGTATGAGCATCATCCACATCAAACAGGTCAAAATACCGGTGAAACGCACTGAGCTCGGTAAAACCTGGCATCCCCAAATCTTCCGGTAATCGCTCCACAATGGCGAATAGCAACATGCTTCACATTCAACAAACCTTCAAGCACATGCTCCTTCTGGCCCTATCAAGAAATCCTCAAGTAAATGGTCAAAGTTTCAATCATTGCACAATTCTTCAAAATTTGGGTTGCAACCTAAACTATCTTCGGTTTAGGTTGCAACCTTAATCAATTTAGGCCAATACACCAAATTTTATTCGCAAATTGTCAATTACAATGCAATACGTCAATTCTTCGCTTAGTAAATTGATATGCAAATGTTGCAGGCTCAGGGCTGTGAATGTTCCCAGCCCCGGCAGAACTGCTGGAGAACGCCTTCAGTCCCGAGATGTCCCGAGAACCGACGATCGGCGCAGGCGTCTGCTTCTAAAGCCCACCTAGAAATATAAGGGCTCCAACGTGTGAAAATCGGGCATCGTTGCAAGATCATACTTGATCTGGCAAGTATATAGCTCTTTGATGTATGGGAACACGACGAGTTGGAGTTTGCACAAAAGCTAAGAAGCGACGCTTGGGCAGATTTGAGTTCATGCGGTCTTTTTCAACTAAAACCGCGCACCGCCTCTTTTTCCTGAAAATTGGTTGGATGGACGAAGCTCAAAACAGCCAAGAACTCATCGAATGCCGTGTCCACCCCTTCCAACTACTAAGTGCTCTACTAAGTTTAAGCCGATGAACATTCCAACTCATTCAAACGATGCATCTAAAGCACAAGAAACGTCCACCCATCCCCCAAAAACTGGAAAGAAGAAGAGCAGCAATTCCAAATTGAATGGCTGCTAGGCCCTGCGCAAACTGAATGCCTTGCAATGGGGCCACAAGGCACACCACAAGTGAATAAGTCCTTTGCACAAACACCCTGCTAAGCACATGCGCATGCCTGTGGCAATTGTTTGCATGCATTTAGGGTAATGTTCGCAACCAGGGAGGAGGCTCTCCACAGGTGCAAAAGCTGTTGCCATGGCAACAACGTCCTGCTAGGTACATGCTGCATTGTTGCGCGAAGAACTGTGGTGTGTAGAATAAATGCTCTGCAATCGAAAGAAAGACTGCTTAGTAACGGCGACACATGGCACACTACGAGCGAACAAACTGTTGTGGTTGGCTTTGGGGCGCATCTAACTGTGGCAGGCAAAAGGGCACGCCGCAAGTGCAAAAAACTGTGGCAGAATCTTCATGCAAGGTACGCGCAACTACCTGCGGCCTTGCTGCGCATACAACATGTTGGCGCTGCGACGAGAGAACCTGTTGCATAAACGAGGCGCCCTGCTGAGTACCACAGAGCAAAGATGCCCATAGAACGTTAAGTGCGAACAAACGCTGTACGCGCAACAGCCTCTGGGCTTCCTGTGCGAGCAACGTGCGCCCGACGACGATTGAAGGCACCAAGGTGACAGCGCCGGTTCCAACGTTCCAGGGTTCCAGGCGCTTGCGGCATGCGCCCGGGTTAAGGGAAGAATTCCGGACTTCGGACGCCGGCAGCCGAGATTGAAGCCCAACTGTGCCCAATCCGAGTCAGCCTCAAATCTTAAAGTGCAATCAGATCCACACCAGCCAGGTTTAAGGTGGCTGCCACGAAAATCAAGGCCTCACAGTATCTCCAATAACTGCCCTCCGCGAACGCAGCACACAAGGCTCCAAACAGCGCCCAGGTTTCCAGCAGGATGGAATTCCGGTTTTGGAGCGCCGTGGACAAACTGCCCACCACTCCAAGCCCAAACAACCCCAAACAGCACCCAAGGCACCTAGGGTTCCACGGGCCAACAGCGCACCACTCCCAGCCCCAGAGATTGAAACTCAGCTGCATTCTGCTGTCAACTCTCAACTCGCCATTCCGACAATCCCAAAGAGCAAAAACTATTATTCTGATTCCCTTTGTCAATTCCCTAGCCCTTGTTCCCGTACTTGAAAAGTTATTCCAAATTCTTGCCAATACTCGGCCGTGACTCTGGTGTGCCCAAGGTCTGTTTAGGTGCCACCATGGCAGGGGGGCAGTTGATCAATCAAAGGTCAACTGGTCAACACCCTGCTATCGGAAACCATGTGAATCTGTTCAGGGGGTCACTATAGGAGGTAACGCCAAGGCAGTTCCAGCTTGACCGCCCTTCCACCATGCCCAGCAGCGAAGGACATCCTTGAGTGAGCCAATGCGAATGTAGCGGAAACCGCAAAGGAGCACGCAAACCTGGACCAGAGATGACACTAAATTTTAAACTAAACTAAACTGTCTTGATTTGATCATGTTTCTATCCCTTTGGGCACTACTACTTCTTTTCGCCTACAGCACCGCAACCTGTCGGCCTGGCTTTCGTATCCAAAACGATCCTTTCGATTACTAGGGACGTAGCCAGAACATGTGCATCCTCCTCTCTCATCTTCAAGAGAACTGCAATTTGGACACAAGAATCAAAAATCGAGAATCAACAATTCCATTACATTCCATGATCTGTTTTGGGTGACCTGGGGCACCGGTTTGCTTGCTGTCTTTACCATATGGATCAACATTGTTTGTGTAGGTTCATGTTCTCAGGACCCAACATGCGTGGAATCAAGACTCCAAATGTTCAAGGATTGTGTGCAAAAGTCTCCTGGCACACCTGAATCACTTCTTATTGGCTAATAAAACGAGTTCAACATCCAGAATGTACTGGCAAATTCTGAGATAGCTTTGGCTTTACCGGCTTTACCTAAAAAATACACCAATCACCAATCCCTCCAAATGTCCTACATCTCTATGCAAAGTTTAGCAGCGGATAGCTCTTCTCTTGGCTCCACTGGCCGGTAGGGCCAAAGCGCACAGAACTTGATTGTCATAAAATGTCACAAACAAGTAATAAATATAAAGACCTAATCTTATCTGATCTCCATGTCGGGGCATGCCAGTTCTTTTGCCTTTGGGAAAGTTTGGAGTCATTGATGCAGCACTTCAATTGTCTGATGAAAGAACTGACATGCATAGCAATGACATACGATTGTCGTGCTTTGCCTTCCGTGCCAAGAGTAATTTGTCACCCTTGGAGCCCATTGCGCTATCCAAACAAATTCACCGCGCCCGGAAAATACCACCTGAACTGGTTGTGTGACATCGTATGAGGTATTGTTCATGTCTGGCGCGACCCGACCAGCAAAAGAAAAACGGCAGCACATGCAGTATCTACCCAGCCCGACCCGTGTCTCCAAATCAAGTGGAAACAAAACTCATGAACATCTAGCATGAAAAAAACATAATATTATGTAAGAATGTGCTTCCAGGATCCAAGCTCTGGGATCGCATCCCAAAACTGAAAACAGAGGTTTTCTCGGTTTCATGTTCGCCGAAGCGCTGAGAAGAGCATCTGCATGGCTGTCAAGGTGCACCTGATGGTGAGAGACTGGAAACGGGGATGTTGGCTCGATTCTTCACCAAACCGGTGTTCCAAACCATCCCACCACCCGTGCCACATCTCCAACACATCACGGAACTTCGACGTGCTGGACACGTCCGGATAGAAGGGAAAAAGCCATTGCTCCAGCTACAGGAACCTTACAAGTCCAAAGACCTAGTAACCCCCGGTCTTTTACCTCCTTATGTATTGGTTTTGTATGACCATGTCCAGTAGAAAGTGAGGTCCTTGACTTGTAGGGAAAAGGGATTCTTCGATAACTGATAGCAATTTTTGTCCCATTCGATCACTGGAACCTGGAACCAGGATGGACACGCTCTGTCTCTTCTCGGGATTGAAGCGTTGACAGATTCGCCAAAAAGCAGCCACAACCGTTGGTATGCGTTGTGTTTATGTGTTGTGGATATCATTGATCAACGGTATGATATTAAAGCCGAGGATATATGTGTTGATATCTTCGGTAATTATATATATGCGTTGTGTTTATGTGTTTATCATCATTGATCAAAGCTGAGGATATCTGAGGAAGTGCCGTCAGCCAGCCCAGTAAAAAAATGCAACTATCCAGAGTCTACAGGGCCCCACGTGGTCGTAGGTGGTTTCAACTCAGTTGAATAAATAGTGCTTGGGATCAATCATACCGAGTAGAGGTTTGAATTTTAAAGTATCTGAAACAACCACCCATGAGATGAATAGAACAAGTGCCCAACATTGTCCAATGCCAATGCATACTCAGGCATACTCAATGGGCACAAAAGTCCTCTCAAGGAGAGACCCCAAAAGTACTACACTCCCTGGAATAATCATGGAAGTGGAGCTCCACTTCTGTTTGTAGAGGACATTGGTCATCAAAAGAGGCGATGCCATCCACTTCCATGATTATTTCAGGGGGTGTATGATTTGGGGAGCGCTCTCGTCCGAATTTTCTGGAGCCTCGAGGTTCCAGAAGTGCCACCCCAAACAGTTGCCAGCCGGGGATCTCGTGGGGAAAGGCGTCAATGGCACGCTTGTTGAGAATCATCATGCTCACGGAAGAGATCATCCAAGAGCCCACGCCCATCACCTCACCATGCTCACAGCGAGCGCCCCCATGCAACTCCTTCCATCCCCGTGCGTTCAGGTCGTGGCTTGAGGTGACAGCAGAACCAAACGGTTCTCCCCATGTCGGCATCACTCACATGGATGTGTCTGGAAGCCGTGGCCCCCAGGTGATTTCGTGTGTGGACCTGTTTTTGGCACCAACAAGTCGCGGAACATTCCATTTCGCAAACTAACATGGAACCCTGATCATTGGTCTGGGAAATGCCCTTTTCTTCCCATCTAGGCGGTTAATGTGCAATTTTGTCTGTCCGACCGGAGAATTCAGCACTTTCCAGTTGGCAATGCTCAACCGACTGGCAGCCCCTTCTCCAATGTGGGACGTGGAGCAGTCTCAACAGCGCCCCTCCGCCATTGGGTCATGCACAAAGGCTGAGGCTTCTGTGAGACAACCAGTTGGCTTGTATACATATGGCTTTATGTTCTTTCAATTGGGTATACATATATATATATAACAATATAACAATATAGCAAAACAACATCTTACAGTAACTGTAATTACAGAATGCGTTCTGGAAATGATGCTTTCCGACGCATTCCGCACGCAACACACAGGCAGCCTTCTGCAACCAAGGCACTGTCTCATTCTCTACTCCTGTCACCAAGTTCGGACACGGCACAAACTACAAGGACTCGCAGCGCCCAAAATTAGGTCACCCATGGCATGCATTTTTGGAAGACCGGAACTCACCTGCAAATTTACAGAATCGTGGAATCTAGGACAATTGGCGTGTGAGCAAGGAACGACTGTGCATGCATGTGGAGGCTGGCACCATGGGTTAACGTGAGGGAGCGACCAGCCCTGGTGTGGATAGTCTTATGATGGCTAGACTCTAAACAGCACAGCCCCAAACGTTAAACACCAACGTTGCAGCCTTGGATCCAACGTTGGAGCCAGACATCCTTTGAACGGTTTTTTCCTCAGCCACCTTCCAAAAGGTTGCACCAGGATATTGGACCATTGGACCGGAACTCCCAACGTACTGCCGAACGAACCAGAAGCAACATGTTCGCTACGGTGCGCCCAGCCTCTGGCTTTCATGGCTTCAAGGAGGCGGGCCTAGATCTAAATTCGATTGGAGTTGATCGAATGGAGACGCTGCAGCACATCACCCTGAACTTCACATCGCTGCAAACACCGAAACCCAGGCACGAGGCACCTGCCACGTTGAGTCCACCCACGGCCGGGCCCAACCCATTGCAATAGGCAAAAGCACACATCGACAGTTGGTCGTGGGTTTGTGGTCGCTATCTCCCCAAAGAATCTGGAAATCACATCCGCACACAAAACCAGTGTCTAATTTGTTCCAAGCAAGCCTGAAGAAGGATAAAAACAACATGAAGCACTCAAACACATAATTAGTTAACAAAAATGCAAGCTTGTATTTTCTCATACTTTCTCACCATCAATGGCCATCGTGGTGACGACCGGATGCGGATGGACAAAACCTTTGATTCACCGATTCTTGTTGCCATGATCTGCCCCGCCCCCGTCGCCCTGACCAGTCGCTCATCTGGCGGGGTTCCCGACGGTGTGGCCACGAAGCGCTCCAAACGTCCCTGCCGGTGGCATCGTGCACGGTGGCCCTTGGCCTCGTGGGACCCTGAAAACATCATCGCAACGAGTGAGTCTCTGTGCCCATCCGAAGATCGAACCAGTAGATCCTGTTAGATCTCCCTGAGAGGAAAAAAACACCTGCAATTTGGTAATTAACAACTTCTGCAACATGTTGGGTTGACGATTTCGTGACATGGTCAGACGACGCACTCGGAAAACAACCAAATAGCTCGCGTGTGCGAACTGGTCGGCTCGGATACGCAACTGTCGACGTCGTGAGAGCTTTGCGAAGGAAAAGTCATAAACCAGTGATGCTTTCTCAGGTGGTTGCACGTTTTGTGGATATTATTTCTGGTCGTGCGTAACAACCCTCTAGCACCCCACAATGTGGAAGGGCTATGGATCGATCGCGAGTTGGTTTAGCGAAGGAAAAGTCCTTTGCAGGCAACTTTCAGTTCACTCATCCGGCTGTGCTTTCAGTGAAGATGTGTCTAGAAAGGGCTGTTCGGAATTTGAGCTTCCACTGCACCCGTGTATGTCATGAACTCGTGCACTGTAACATTGTCAAGACCAGGGCGCTTTCGTACCCAAACAGCAAACAGCGTTCTACTGTGAGCCTTGCCGGGCTTTCTTGTCCGAACGGAACCACCATTTTTTAGCATTGAAGAATACATAATAAAATCCAAACCAGATTGAACAGCATGTTAGTTGCCATATGTTGCCCTAGCTGCTCTAAGATTCTGCTGCGAGGCCACATATGGGATGGGTCAAGACCTGGAGCCACAACACCATGTAGTTTGACCTTCCAGGTAGGTGCCCATGACATACAGTAAAGTCTGCATCCATGCTGAACCGGTTGTTAATCTGGACTATTCACAGTGCTACCACTTTCGAGGAAAAAAAAAAGAAACTCAGAGAGGCATGGAATAAAGGAAAGTCTTTGGATGCACTGAGCATCCACCACCTGCCCCTAATTAGATGCTTGAAAGTGGAGTCCCAGGAATCTCTTAAATTCATCTCGATCGTGATTGGCTCTTACGATTTGATGTTTTGAACGTGGAACCACATGTCGAGCAACCCTCGTTTCGCGCGGATGTTCGGTGTCACGCTAGTTAGATTGCTCTCAAGTTCATTTTAATTCAGGTGAATCTTTTTGTGTTTCTGATTCCATGGTGTACAGCCCTGCTTAGCTTACATACAACACTCCCAGATACCCGGTGAAACCGAAGGGTCGTGGGAAGCGCCTCAGACAGAGTCCGCAAGTTTCGTTGGTAGCTCAACCAAGGTATTCCATGGTTTCCTAGTTTTGACCCACGGACCCACAGCTATATAGGTCTGCGGTAAGCCTTAACTACTTAGAACCCATGCACTACGAAAACAGACGAATTAGAGACGCGCCGACGGCGCCTTGGAATCCTTAGGGCCGAACGTGGTCTTGGAGCCACGCCCTCAATCCCCACCATTGACCCGACCCACCATGGGCTTCACGAGACGAACGCCCAGCTGTCACGAGACGAACGCCCAATGTCACGACACGGCTCCATGGGACGGGCTCCATGGAAACATACGGGGTGTTTGAAAAGGAGGCACCATACGGGGTCAATGTAGGCATATATAATTCATATATTATATACCATGCATGGAGTGTCTGGTTTTTGGCAGCGACTAGAGAGTCTACCCTACCCTCGTCAAAGAATCAAGTGGATGGCATGGCCGGCCCTGAGTTCGGAGGACCATTCTCCGCTACAAATTCAATGGGTTTTCCGCTGGCAGGTTGGGTGACTCGCAAGTTGGTAGCACGAAACTGAAAAGGGAATGTCTTGGACATTGACATTCTGAGGTTCTCCGCCTCAAGGGCCACCAAGGTGCACCACCACGCTTCCTCAGCGTCGGCCCCGACCGTGCCTCCCTTGAAGCTTGGGTCATGCGCCGCCGCTTCGCAGGTGTTGTTTTGACCTTAGCTACACGGAGTCTCCAGCATTGGAGTGATTTTGGTCTCGGCACTTCTTCGTGCCCGCTTGGTTTTTCATGAATGATGCCCGCACAAAACTCAAACTTACGTGGGCTGTTTCATGCGCGTTAAACAACATCACTGGGGTGGGTAGTGGATGGCAGTGGGACGCAATGGGGCAATGGTCACCCCCCACT
The DNA here is from genome assembly GCA_963970005.1 of Durusdinium trenchii. Lineage (NCBI taxonomy): Eukaryota > Dinophyceae > Suessiales > Symbiodiniaceae > Durusdinium > Durusdinium trenchii. The sequence goes on from CAXAMN010023484.1 coordinate 605,759, forward strand.
TGAAGGAACCACTCCTCTAAATCTGAACGGCAGCAGTGGGAATGGCAGGTGGAAGTTGACCGCGATCGATGCGGATCAGGGGGTGACCCAGCGGTCCCCACCAGTTCTTTGGGATTGATCCAGGGAGGCCCGGTCTGGATTTGGCATCCGCGTGCACAACGCAGACCTGGTACCTCTTCCTGTCCCATGCGTGACCCTAATGCAAACACCTCATGGGCAGTCTGCAGAGTTGCAAAGTATATATACAGTATATATTAATACAGTATAATATATATATATATAGGATATTATAGGATTATATAGGCACATGTTATGTATAGACTACTTAAAAATATGCATATATATATATATACATGATATTATATATATATATATATATGTAATATATGATATATGTACCGCTCATACAATGCTCATCCCACATAATACATGAATCCACCTCACTCCGTCACTCCCTGATGTCCCCATTTCGGTCCCCAGCATCGGTCTTCTTCCGTGTCTTCGGTGGCGGAGTGCTTGGACCACCTGGATCCACGTGGACCAGCCCATCCCACGTGGTGCCCAGACTTAACCTGCTGATGTCACCGGCCTGCGCCGGCCGAAGTCTACAAAAGCCTCCAGAGGAGACCTGTTGGAAGGTGCTGGATGGTGCTTCTTAGCCGTTTTTTTAATTTTCCATGCCGGTCTCAAGCGTGAACATGGGCGCTTTGACATCCAAACGGCCGAATTTCGGCTCAAACCGAACATGTACATGAAGTGCGCAGCAAGTTTAGCCTCTTCCAAGGGATGTGATGATTAGGTCGGAGCGATGTTCGATGTGCATCTGTTTCCTTTGGTGCTCCTTCATCCATCGCAATGGATATGAAGTTACTTGAAAACGTGAAGCATGTGACATGTGACACAGGAAACAAACCAAAGCACCTCAAACATTCAAGCCCTCCCCATAGCCAGCACCTGAATGTTCTTTTCGAGTTTCCCTGGCTACGACTATCCTCTGATCGCGTGACACAAACCGCTGGGTGCCTGAAGCCCATTATACCGCTGGTCGCCTGTCCCCAACCGCATTCGCGCACGCAAACAAGAGCCTGGGGCGTTCCTGGCGCTGCCAGCAGCACAAGCTGGCACCGGGGGGGCCAATCCCTCCAAGAAAATGAGGACTCAATGTGCAGGATGTGCAGTTTTCAGGTTGCGACTGGCTGACCTGTCTAGTATCAGGGATGAATATCCAATGAGTTTGCCAAGTTGGATCTTGAGGCCCATAAGCTTCCCCCCATCTGCAATGGGTTGTGTGACCCATTGCGGCGGCACTGACGGTGAGGGTTCCTTCGAACTGGTTCGGAAAGGAAGAGCTTGAGATTCTTGGCCTGGGGGTATTAGGAATGACAACCGTATTGTATAACTCCTGGCAGGGTCATACCAGCTTGTGAAACCTGCTGGGATCTCCAATTTGTGATTTCCTACATGTCATCCTTTCTTTCTTCATTGGAACATGTTCAAAGGCCATGGTCTCAATATGTCTATAGCAAGGTGGAAAACTAGAATGGTTTTGTGCAACCCCATTGAAACCATGGCCTGAAAGAACATGCTTATGCTCCATGCACTTTGTACTGATTGCTGCATTACAGCCAACAAGCTTAGGGATGTGCTCGGGGGCGTGACTTGTGGCATGGCATCAGCATTGCTTCTCAAGAAAGTATCTAGGTAAAAGCTTCTAAGCCAAGCTAGCCAAGCAGGCCCAACATCGACCATCTACTCCTTGGGATCCTATCCTCACGAAAAAGGCCCACGACATCACCCTCAGCCACCAAAAGGTCGAGTCAATGTCGATTGGACCGGCATTTTGACCTGAACCTTTTGGAGACTCCCTTTACCCAACTGGATGGTGCTGGAATGGCCGTCCGACATACGTGACGGCAAGCATAGAAAAGCTGCGACACCAGGTTTGCACCGGACCTGTGACACCAGTGAAAACCTGGTGAAAACCGTCAGGGGCGAAACATCAAAAACCATCCCATCCTCGCCGAGGCGAATCAGGACTTTCCACGTCGCTGTCCGACAGTCGTATTGGCACAGTTGCTAAGGTCAGGTTGAGGCAACTGGCGTGAAACTGGCCGGAGTTGATGCTAGACAGGTTTCAGGGAAGCTCCATGGCAGCGTTTTCTTTGTTTTACAGTATTGCGTGAAAGCTCTGTCAATGGCACCTGATGGACATCAAATCTTGCCGCCGATGCCTCCGTCTTTACTTGGATGACCGTTTTGGGAGCCTCCCTGTTTCAATTCTGCTCAGGCTTTTGTTGTGCAAGCTGGGGCTGAAATGTCGATGTTGAGGTGACTGGGTGTATCCTTTGACAACAAGTGGGCCAAGAAAGAGTCGAAAGACTTTCTGCCACCATTCTGCACTGCGGACTTGGAGCCAAACAAGTGGCCACCTTCAACAAATGAGCCATTGAGTCATCGAGTCAGGCGGCCAGCTTAGCTGCCTCCAGAACTCGACTTTGGCTGTGAGATGACCAGAAACGCGCATAGAGGTTTGGAAGCTTTGCTTCGCTGCGCGGCAAAGGTTTCTCCTGAAGAATGTTCTTTCGAGAATCCGCCAGGCAAAGGGAATTGGGTAGCATGGCGACAAATATCAAGAGCTAACGGCCACACCTTCAAGAATTCCCCCAAGTCCAGTCTGCCCCACTGGTCCAAAGAAATGCTTCATTTGTATGACAATTATAGTCTCAATTCATTCTCTCTTGTGGCCCATATCGCATCATATCGTGTTTCTTCATGTTTCTTCCTCAGGTCCAACCGTCGCCCGAAACAAACCACAATCCTATCTCCCCATGCCCTCTGAACCTGGATCCCGCTCTTCACCACCACGACGAAAGAAGCGAGCGGAACGCGCCGATCGGTGAGACACTGACGTGCCCAGACCCGGCAGCTACAGCTTCTCATGCATGTCCAAAGTACTACTGCTTCAGCAGGAAACGCCCCCATGTGCTCCACAAGATGTGCGATCCTCCTTTAATAGCGGCTTCTCATTTGATGTGGTCCGGCACCGTTGGATCAAAATGGGAGCACAGTGGCATGGGTCATTCCCTCAACTTTTATTCCGCGGTTGTCTTGCATCACTGTTGAGACTTGCCCACGGAAAGTGATACCACAAGCCGCTCCCTCGCTTGAGATCTGCGGCTGAACCGGCTACTTCAAGCCACCCAATCCACAACTTAGTCAAAGCCAAAGCAAACTGCCAACCAGAACGGCAAGCCTGCTAATCTGGAACAGTTGACAAATAAAAGCTTATGATCACAATCAATCTCAAAAAGACGACCACCATGCTGACCATGAGCCGATCGATATCCATTCCAGGGCCTTTCTTCATGCTCGGGCGCCCCCCGCCCGAAGTGCCCCTGCAGCGCGGCGCCCTGGTGGAGATGGGGTGGATTCGAGGCGCCGAATCCGATGCTTGGAGCGATTGGACCAAACGATGCAGTTCCGCGCAGGAACTGGGTGCCAGAACTGGGTGCCCAGAACGTAGACCAGAAACTGGATGGGACCCCTGCCCTCTCGTACCATCAGCATGGTCACTTCGCAGAATCAACGCCGACAATTAGGCAAGATCAGGGAACAACACTAAATAATTGTTGTGGCTATTGTTGCTATGGAGCTTAGGGGGGAGCTAGGATTGTTTCGGCACCTAGGTGGAGATATGGGGAGCACACATTCCAGAAGGTCTAATGCCACCATTCCATGTTCATTCCCCTCTTCACCTCCATCCACCATTCATGTCCGGTGTGCGAGGCATCTGCACGAATGACACCTTTTAGCGTGATTGGCTCGCCCAAAAACCCCAGCCCAGCCAGGTCATCACACACGTTTAGTCTATCTGACCCAGAGCGTGACCAAATGACTTGCCCCCCAACCTTAGCCCCACCAAGGATGCCCGGTGGACACCGCCACCGACGCAGCGCCCGCGTGAACCGCGCCTGATCAGTGCCCGGACATCAGCACCGCCGTCGTCGCGGAGGCGCAAATGGTGTTTTGCTCCTCCGTGTTCTCCAGGCCCGAGAATTGCACCTGCATCGGCGTGAGACACCGTCCCGAGCTTCGAGGCACTTGAAGAGAGTTTGGGGCTGTTTGAGTGTTGAATCTGAACCATCAATCTCTTGCATTCTCATCATTCTCGGTAGTTATGCAAATATATAATATATATATATACTGAGAAAAAACACTAAAAACATGTCCCTCAGACTCAGACAGGTGCATATTGCTATATTGCATGTTCCAACCTTGATCCCAAACCTTGGCCTCTTGAGACCCTGGAAGGGTGGTTCATGCGAGGTTCACAGTTCATGCAATTAGTTCTCTCCGCTGAGGTGGTTCAGTTGGCCAAAACAGGAAAGCATAGAAGCCCTAGGTGGTTTACAAACTGGATTTGGTCATGGGAAACTAGCAAGCGCATCATCCGTGGTTAAACCCTAAGTCCTGCTCTGGGCCCCTTGGATTGTACAGTCGCTCCCTCAGCATCTGCAAGAAGAGTCCAAACACCAGGTTGGAGGCTAGGGTGCCCATAATCCCCTATTCAGGGACTAAAAGCAACACCTTTGGAATCTGGAAAACTGCTGGTAGTTGCATTTATCATGTACATTCTTCAAGTGCTGGTGCCCAGGATCCTGGAGCATCAGCCTTCCAAAGCGCAGACCACGGGGAGGCCGCATCAAGATCCAACCCGCAATATACCCATCCTTCGCTTCCCAGGCAATCTGGTGTGATTCTGGAGAGGAGAATGCGTGCTTTCGCTCCGGACATGCGGAGAGAATCATCCTATTCACCATGAGGTCCAAGTGGTGCCACAAGGTTCACCATGACTGAATGTCAACTCTTGATTAATACACCCGTCCATCCTACCCCTGCAGATAACGAGGTTGTTTCAATCCAAATGCTGAACGGGGGGGGTATTAATCAAGAGTCTACATTTAGACCTGGCGCCCTTCACCCCATGGCGCCTTGATGACACCCTTGTTGGACTGCTCCTGCTTCTTCCGCCATTGCCTGGTGGCCACCATCGATTTTTCCGGGCGACGTCGGTGAACATGTGAGCGGAGAAATCCGGGCGGGACCCGTCGTAGTCTTCTCGCGTATCAAGAGATGTTCTTTCGCATTGGTTTTGAGAATTGAGCTAGCGGTCACAAACCCCGGATAGCTTGAAAGTCAAGAAACATGGTTTTGAGACTGCGAACATGTTGTGTTCCACTGAACAAGGTGCACAGTACGGTGCACAAGGCTTATGCGGCCGCTTTCTCAAAGGGTTCTGGGAGATTGCCAGCAATACCCGCGGTGCACTTACTTCATCCTGAAGCTCATAACAGTTTTACACTCCTGCGAAAACTTACAAAGACTCAAAGACCATATCAGGCCCATAGAATCAACTAGGGGAAAACTCACCCCATTTCAAATGGCCCATTTCATATGTCTTGGGGAACTGGCTCTATCTTTTTTGAGACCTCCACACTTCACCCTGGGAGTCATTGTTGCACAAGCACTTCCCACACCCAAGAAAGGGAGAGCGAACAAAACATCTCGTCACTTAGCTTGGGTGAAGCTGCAGCAGGGAGCAAACGGTTGAGCGAAAGATTGAACGGGTGAGAGGCCCCTGCGTTTAGGTTGGCACTGAACATGGTATTACAGTTGTTGATGTGCAATGTGCACCCGCGTTTTCCCTGCAAATGTGGTCAAAAGTTCCAGGTGTTCGTCAAGCTTTGTAAGTTGACAGGTTGGTTGGAGGACCAATTTCTTTTCGCATCATGTCATCAGAGTTCCTTGAAATCGGTGGGTGGTGTAGGGTGGCAGCAGGAGTGAATGACATTGACAATTGATTCAACATCCAGTATATCTTGTAGATTGACATTGATAGTTGGTAGATCACCAAAAAGCCCTCTATAGTGACATTTGGTGATTCTGTGGCGTGCCCCAATGCCCAATCAGGGCCACAAAACCCTTCCCCGCCAAAGCCTTGTAGTTTCAGCCTGGTTGTGCCCAGCGAATTTCAAGAAAATGGCCTGGACAGAATCACGATCGGCACCCCCATGCCTCTCCTGCTCACACCATGTTTGCGATACTCTGCGGCTCGAAAATGAAACATGATCAAAAGAATGCCGTATAATATACATGCCATAGTATATAGTGTATGTATGTGTATGTATATGTGTATAATTCTATATAGTCATTGTCATAGTGAATAGATTGTGACAGAAACTACATGTGCCTGACCGATCGGCGCGTGCGTTGGAACGCGGGGTCTTGTGCCTTACTGATCTGTAGCAGCTCGCAGACCGTCGCGGTGGACACAGTGAGTGTGGAGTGGTAAGGCTCCGGTGTGGCTAGGGTCTCATAGTCAATGACGGTCACTCGGTGCTTGCCTAGTCAGGCCAACGACTTTGCTCGGGTCAAAGGACTGGGTGAGATTCGGAGGGCAAGAGAGAGACAGGGAGAAAGGATGAGAAAGGGAAAATAAATGAATTGGACAAAACATTGCAAAGCTTGGGAACTTCAAAGAAGGTGTTGAGAGGAAACGTGTAATTATGCTCCTCAACACGTTCTAGGCAATGCCAACATTTAGGATTACAAGACTGAGTTGGGCGGTTAAGCCGCCAGCCTAGATTTCTTCCAAACTGATCGATCAAACCTAAGGGCCAAGGATCTTCTGGAGATTCGATTCTGGGAGAGGGATTCCAAGTGGCACCACTCTGGATGCTGTGTGCTCAGCATTGGACGTCAACCTCTTTCCTCGCCGGACCAGCTATGACCTGCTATGACCCGAGCGAGCCTTTTTAAGCACATGGCTTTCATCCCTGAAACTAAGCTCCTTATAGCTCCTTGAGCTGGCACGATTCTTCCAGCTATTCATCCAGGCCTGTCGTGCTGGTCCATCTTTCCTCTGCCTCCTGAGGAGGAAGCGGCGACCACGTGCGAGGGTTTACTTTGGATGAGAAGTGCCTTCGCGTTTGCCAACGAAATCACCTTCCCGAAAACTGCCATGAAAGAAAAAAACGTGAAAAAACTAACATCCTCGACAAACTAGTCTTCTTACACCGTGGCACGTCTTACCGCGCACAGAATCTCAAAATTCCAGCTTGTGATGTTGCATGATGTTGCCAACTGCTTCCCGAACCCAGAAGGGAAAAAGCATGTGTCACATGCTTGGAGCATATTTGGAGCATGTATGCACCTTGCTTTCCCCATCGCACGCTCCCCGAAAAGGTTGCCCAACTCCGACTGGATAAGCTAGCTTTCCCCAAGGTAAGCAGCTAGCCTTCCGGCTCCGTGACACTCAACAACAAACTGGCCACAATGGTAACGTCACCCCCAATCTCCCACCTCTGTTGCCGCCACTCATGGTGAATGATCCAGGAGGGGGTGACGGAAGTGACGCTCCCTTCGACCGATCACACCTCAAATATGTTTGCAGTCCACCCCACGCCTGGTCCGGCGGACTGCCGTAGTCATGCCCCAAAGCAAGTCTCAAATCACAATGGCTCCATCATGGGGTCCCATCCTATGCCATCCAACCGCCCAACCGCGGGTTCAGGAGAAGGTTTCCACGGGAAACCATCAACGTCTCACCTCCATCACCGGAGCAAACCGCCCAAACCGCTCCAAAGCCTCTGAAAAACCATCAAAAAACCCTCGGCTTCTTCAGCTTCTTCAGCGTCGCTGTGGCGTCGCGTGTCGCGCGTCGCCCGTCGCGCGTCGCGTGTCGCGCCGCCCGCAGGTCGTCTTCGCCCAGGGACGTCATAGACTTGAAGCCGCCCGGAACACAGAAGCCACGTGGACTCCGCGACCTGGGTCGGTGGTCAAAACCACTGCAGTGGTCAACCAAAGTGCTTTGAAAGCAGATCTGGTCAACCAAAATGCTTTGAAAGCAGATCTGGTCAACCAAAGTGCTTTGCAAGCAGTCTGAAGCCACCGGGCGACCGGGTTTCTGAGATCTACTTCGGGCGACCGGATTTGAACAGCTGCCAAAAACATGATCCATCAACATGATGTGAAACACCTTTCACAAAGAGAGAAGCCCAAAGCAAAGCCTAGCTATTCCAATAGGTCGAAAATCAGCAGCTAGTATATGCTTTACTACATGCTTTACTACCGTTGCCATTGCAAAGGACTTCCAACAAGAAGAGCTTGCAGCTGTATCCATGGAATTAGTTCCGGCCTGTTCGTATATTAGTCATTAGTCCGCAAAGGTGTCGTCGGATGAAATCCATGAAGGGATCAAGCTACAAAAAAGTCCTACTACCCCAACAAAGACCAAGCAATATACATACCAGGACCTTCCAACAGGTCACCACCTGCGCCCTTGAAGTCTACAAAAGCCTCCAAAGGAGACCTGTTGGAAGGTGCTGGTATAGATAATGTATGAATTCACGACAAATGATTAATGATAGTTACATATAAAATATTATAACTTACTGTAATTATAACTATAACATCATTTACTAATATTTACTATATTATAGTGCCAAAAATGCATCCAAATACACCTCAAGTGGCCCGCGGCTGCATCCAAAGGCATGACCCCCCGAAGCATTCCATGGCGATGTTTGCTCCATGGGCCTCCCCGCTTCACCTCTGGTGCACAGAAGCACCCCCGGCATGTGGTCCGCAATCGTGGACGCGGCACCTGCGCCGGCCCGGTGAAGTAATGGTAGTCCGGTAATCCCACAAGTCCCTTACCTTAGCATGAGAGTCCCTTACCAGGAGTGACCCTCTGACCATACCAGGTCATGTAGGGGTAATGGTATAGTCAATCAGAGAGCAATCCACGCAGGAAGCAAACAGGAACTTGAAGGGAACCTGGGTCCACCAGTTCGTGAGAGTTAGGTGCCGTTTGGGGTGGTTTCCGATCGGGCCTCTTGACACGGATTGTTGCGTGTCAAGAAGAGTCGTTTTTCTTGAAACAGTGTCGTTTAGAAACCCCGTGCCGTTTGGTCAAAAAGCCATGCTCTTCTGGAAGCAGCTGTAATTTGTAAGGGAATCAACTCTGGCAGGTCTGGATATACTAGGCCTCACCCAGGCGCGATCAGCATAGTCCAACGTTTGGTCCATGTTTGTGAACGAAGGCTTTCCGGGATCTCCAGGACCGGGCGAAGGGCGTGGCGACGCAGCTGCGACGCTGCTGAGAGGTTCCGGGGGGGAGGGGAGTTGGTGCCAAGCCCTGTGAATCCACTGGGCCCCACCCTTGCAGTTATAATAAGGAGAAGAGAGGACCGGATGTGGACGGTTCAAACATCACAAGCTGGATGAAGGCCTCCAGCTGCGTTCCTGAGGGAATAGCCATTGGCAGCCTACACCAGAAGCATACTGGACCCTTCATCACAGCGGTGGACTGGGACACTCGGGCGGCTCAAGGGGTACTCATCCCTCCCTGTCAGAAGAACCAACCTCTAAATAACTAAACCAAGGCCCTTAAGGCAGCCAAGGCTCAAATCTCCTGTATGGCGCCCTTGCCGAGATCGCTCACGAGCTGCAACTTCTGGAGGTGATGCCACACTAGCATGTTCTGCACATCGTGTTTCAAGACCTGGATGGCGGCGCGGTGTGCCACCCGAACGCCCCGATTCGCCCCAGCATGCCCCGGCACAAAGAAAAAGAAAGGATCCAAACCATATCAAACCATAAACTCATCTTTTGGACAAGTGGAAACCTGCAACGAGAATGCATTGGACCTAACACAACTAGCAAAAGGTTGGGATTCAATGAAGGACTCCAGTCAATGCTCCGAATCATCTGTGGATTCTGTGATTCTGTGGGATGTGCATTGCCATCTCATGAGCCGAAACATGGAAATAGACACACACAAAATTGCATACAGATTGACAAAAGCAAGGCGTACAAAATCAACCCACACCGCCGTAAAAAAGGGCAGTGCATTCTTTGAGCACCTTGAGTTCCACGGTATTGTTGGCTGCCAGGACGGTATTGTTGGCTGGATTCGGATGGGGAAGGCGATGCCCCGTGCGTAAGCCAAATAACTTCGGAACAACTACATCAATCTGTTTTGGGGTCACTCTAAGTTGAGATGTCTGTACCCAACACCGAAGGAGCAACCCGGAAAAAAAAAAAAAAAAACATCTCACCATGAGTCTCAGAACATATGAAGAACCTGCAGGATCGACCGGAAGCCTCTGTTCTGGATCCGACGTCCGATGGGGCGAACCAATGTTTCAAAGGAGACCGTAAGAAGGACCTTCATAGCAACGGTAAGAATGACCGACTCGGTGTTCCATTTTCCCGTGCCCAGGTTGATCATGTGTGTCCTTTCCATTCTTTTCCTGCTGAACTCGTAATGATGGACTCACAAAGACAGTGGTGTTTCCATGACACACAACGAGTAAACGTGCCTCCGGCAGCTTGTCCATTAAGTTGGTCTCCTGTCCGTCGATGGTTCGCTCTGCCAAGTACTCACTTAGTGACGATTGAGTTGCATCTCTGACGCCAGATAGAGGGTCGAAAATTGTAGAGGGTCAAAGCCTATGAGGAAGTTAATGCCATGTATAACATATACAGTTAATGCCAACCAATCTTAACATACAGTCAATGCCAGTATGAGGGTCGAAGATTTTAAAATCATATGACACAGCCATATGCACCGCCCCAAATGAACTCTGTGTGGCTTACGCCGCCGCGCCGACGCACGACAGAACTCGAGCGACTCGAGCGAGCAGAAACCTCCCTCGCCGGTCCTTGGCCATGATCCGCCGTCGCTCGAACAGGTGGCCCAAGAACTGCTTCACCCGCGCCTCCAAGGGCTTTTGCGCCTTGGCGTCGCGTCGTGCCCGGAGGACATGTCCGCACCGGTCGCTCGCGAGCCCAAGAGGCGCCCACTTATACGGCGAGCCAAGGAGCTCCAAAGCGGTTCAGGTACATGCGCACCTTACATCGAGCCGCCGGTAGAAAGGGTCAAATCCACAGAATACCCTGGTGCAACCAATGAATCTATCGGAAAAAACTGACACCTATAGCACTGATGGTTTTAAACACGATGTCGCGACGGCATGTGACATCGTCGTATGTTTTTTCTTCGTTCGGCTCGCAGTTCGAAGAAACCGCAGTTCGACGCGGATCAAAGCGAGACATGCGGCACGAAGCCGACTTCAATGACTTAAAGGCATCTTACAGCTGGCTCAGCGGCTCTCCACACGTAGATCCATGCACACGTATCGCCAGAGTCTCACATCGAATCTGGGGGTTGAGAGTAGATGGCACAATCCCCTAAAGGTGGTTTGTATGGATCCCAATATAAGTATAAGGGACATCTTTGGGTTTGTGCCATCTACTCTGAAATCAGTAGAAATCTAGGCCAATGATAGCGCGACTCGCGAGCGATCCCGTGATTACTGCTACAGCCATGACTGGCAGTCGGCTAGGCCAATGATAAAAAACGTTTTCAAGCCTGTTAAGTCCAATTGGCAGCGGGTCCCCAAGTCTCCTGCTGGGAGATTTGGGGACCCTCCACAACAGCTAGCGAAAGCTCATTGCCTGGGCCTTCATTATCCTCTAACAATTGAAGCATGAATCAATAACAGCCAATCCATATGCCGTCAGGCCCTCAGCCCAAACTTCCGCTGGGACCCGCTGGGGCACATAAAAGTATTCATCGTTGAAGGTGCGACCCCGCTCAAAGATCTTGAAGTAAGCCTTAAGCATCGAGGAAGCTTTGCGACCCCGACTCGTTTCGTCTTCAAGACTTGCGTTTGGAGTTGAAAAAAACATTTGTTGGTCTTTCCATTGTTTTTTTGTCAACCGTGGCTCCTGAGAGACGTCCTTGTTCATCTTGTTCTGTTGGTGAAATATCTTGTTCAGAGAAGCTGTAACGCGTATACCGTACAGTATGATCGTATGATTATAGACACTTGTGGATACGAACAGCAGCACCAAATCAGGACGTGAACATACATGAACCCTGTGTGCTCAGGATTGTCCTCAAGCAACTTCGTCCTCAACACATGTCACGCATGTTATATATCACGTTGTGCAAAGTAGTCGTGTTGCTTGTTGCCCGCACGAACCCTCAACATCTGTGATTTGATGTTCTTTCAGTCTCCAAAGCTGGGATGTCGAGATCTGTGGGAAGCGATTCGAAGGTCCCGTCGTTGAGACGGCCAAGTGGAGGATGTCCAACAGGCCAAGCACCGCAAAAACGAATCTCCGATGGTTGTTCCAAAGCATACTTCACAACCCACAACCCCAACTACAAGACAAGCCATGTGCCGCACAGAAGTGCCCTGTTTTCCACAGAAGTTGTGCAAAAAAGAATACTTTGGACGGGTGGGTGTTGGATCGTTCTCGCCTTTCAGCCCAGCATGCCCTCGTTTTTGTTTTGTCTTTTTTTGGGGGGTGTCTATTGAGCTTCGGTTTTTGGGGCGGAGTGAGGAACCCAAGAATCACCCAGGGTCCCCACAAACCATCAAAGACCTGGCTTTTTTTAAGCAAACATGGCTTTTGTATGTGAAAACCCTGTTTTTCATGGGCTTTCGCGCCGCTGGACCTATCAAGACCCATTCCCTTCCCCTTCCTCCCCCTCCTCCCCCCGCTCCCGCCTGGGTCAAAGAGGCCACCGACACGGCGAAGGCCGAGAGTGCGAAGAACATGAACAGCAGCACGAAGATCCGCTCGGGAAAATTCACCTCGGAGCCGGACCCATTCGAACCGAGTCTGATGGATAATAAGGACAAAAATTAAGTTATATATATAGGAACAATTTCTGCATGAACTTTGACCAGTGACCTGGGGGTGCTAGGCCGACAATAAAAGAAAACGACCATAGAAGGAAAGCTGGGAGGCCGGGAGAGGCCTATAATATTATATACAAAAGAGTATCTTTTATATTCGGGTTCCCGAGAATGGCTGGTTCGATGGCAATGCCAGGATACGGATCTGATCGTGTCATAAGCTGTCATGAGATTGTATGCCAGGATACGGATCTGTCATGAGTTTGTCTCATAGTTGTCAAAATATTTTTCAAATCAGGAAGTGTGCCAAAAAAGGTCACAAGAATAATCCGCACAGGCTCCATAGGGTCGTGTCACGCAATCCACCTTTGACTCTCCGTTCGTGCAATCAATCACCCCTGTTATTTCAGGATACGGAACCACGCGCGCCACAGAACCACCCTCAAACATGGAAGTGGACCAGCTTGGAATTGGAAGTACATACTCTTTCCGTGTGCTGACCAATGCTTCGTGCCCCCTTCACCGTCAAAGCCTTTTGAAAAGCGGTGACCCTCTGCCAAGGGACTGGCGTGACCTCTGCTGGCATGGTCCTCATGACTCCCAAGGTCCAGTAGAAGCAGAAAATGTACCTCAAATCGATCGGCTTAAGGCTAAGGGAACACCTACAGGAAACCAATAGAAACCGGGGACTGCCGCGCTGTATAACTGTGGGTTTCCTGTATAGATGTTCTCTTCAACCGACTCTGGGATCAACGACTCAGTCATGCAACTCATGCCACCGAATCCCCAACCGAATATACTAAACAGTTACTAAGCATGGCCAGGGGTATGGCCGGTACATCGATCTTGTGCAACATGGGCACATCATGGGAGACTTGGGCCAGTTTGTTGGTCTTACAACGTTGGCCAGTGAAACTGGGTCTGGGGTCGGAGGTTTCTCATGTCTGGTTCACCACCCACAGTTGGAGAACAACCAGTTGGTCCATTCATACCCAGATCGCCTGAGTCAGTGCAAGTGGGCATCGCTCAGCAAAGCAGAAATGTCTACAAGTTGGCACATGTTGGCACAAGGAACCGCCTACATACCTTCGGAACTACAGAAGCTCCTTCGGTACTTGACTGGCTCGCTCAGACGGAGTCTGTGCATCTGGCTCCGTTGGTGTCGTTCGTCCCTCACCGGACCGGACCACCCTTCGTGGCCGCGCGGTTCACGGTGGCGCCTTCACGGCGAACAAGACACATCACGTCTCGCCCAGAGCATTCGCACACCTTCCCCACCACTCCGACTCGCTCCGGCTGAGCCGGCCACCAACGTCACGTGGCGAAGTCACGGATGGCATGGTTACGTGGATGGCAGGGTCCCGAAAGGAAAACCACCAGTCCTTTACAAACAATGGGTCCTTTACAAACATGTGAGTGAGTCAGAGGGTCGTCTGATGGAACACCTCCACTGATTTCAATGAAGTACATGAGTGTTCCAAAGTGGTTTCAATGAGTGTTCATGTACATGAGTGTTCTACAGTTGTTTCAACAAAGTAGTTACATGAGTGTATGTACCTTCTTCTCCGCTTTTCTCCACTGCTTCTCAGCCACTGCTCTTCCATGGGTTTCTCGGCAAAGGTCCATGCATCGCCTGTTCGCTCGATGGTCCGTTTTTGATCTGTGGAAACGGTCCGGGACGCTCGCTCCAAGAGGGGCACTGCATCCATCACTGCAAAGTAAGGGAGCATTTTTCTCCTTTTTCCGTGTGTGTTGTTGTTTTTTTGGGGGGGGGGCGGTGGGGGGGTGAAAGTCACTCAAACAAAACCCAAATGGGCCGAGTCTCTTGGAAGAAACGTCAATTGGAAATCACGGCGCAAAACTGCACGTGTATTCTTGGATCAATCTTGGAGATGTTTCATGTCAAGCATCCGTCCCTTGCGGGTGATCCTCCACATGTTTCACATCCTCCCATACATATAGACTCTGTATATATAAACAAAGATATGGACATCTATTTATCTATCTATCTGTCTGTCTGTCTATCTATGTATCTATGTAAATGTATCTATCCATCAACCTATCTATCTATCTATCTATCTATCTACAGACCTATCTACAGATCTATCTACAGATCTATCTGCAGATCTATCTGTCTGTCTGTCTATCTATCTAACTATCTGTCTGTCTGTCTATCTATCTATCTATCTACAGATCTATCTGTCTGTCTGTCTATCTGTCTGTCTGTCTATCTACCTATCTATCTATCTATCTATCTACAGATCTACTTATCTATCTATCTGTCTATCTACCTATCTATCTGCCTTTCTATCTACAGATCTATCCATCTATTTGCCTATGAATCTATCTATCTACAGACCATGCCTTTCTGTCTATCTATCTGTATATCTATCTATCTACAGATCTATCTATCTGTCTGCCTGTCTATCTATCTATCTGCCTGTCTATCTATCTATGAGTCTATCTATCTACATATTTATATACAGATCTATCTATCTATCCATCTATCTATCCACAGATCTATCTATCTGTCTGTCTGTCTCCCTGTCTATCTGTCTGTCTATCTATCTACAGATCTATCTATCTGTCTATCTACAGATCTATCTATCTATCTATCTGTCTGTCTGTCTGTCTGTCTGTCTACAATTTATCTACATATCCATCTATCTATCTATCTGTCTATCTATCTAACTACAGATCTATCTATCTGTCTGTCTGTCTATCTATCTATCTACAGATCTATCTATCTGTCTGTCTGTCTAGCTATCTACAGATCTATCTATCTGTCTGTCTGTCTGTCTGCCTATCTATCTACAGACCTATCTATGTATCTATCTATCTATGTATCTGTCTGTCTGTCTATCTATCTATCTGTCTATCTATCTACAGACCTATCTATCTATCTGTCTACAGATCGATCTATCTATCTATCTGTCTGTCTATCCATCTATCTTTCTTTTTATCTACAGATCCATCTGTCTGTCTGTCTGTCTATCTATGTATCTATCTATCTACATATCTATCTATCTGTCTGTCTGTCTGTCTGTCTGTCTATTTATCTTTCTATCTATCTGTCTGTCTATCTGTCTATCTATCTATCTGTCTGTCTGTCTATTTATCTTTCTATCTATCTGTCTGTCTATCTGTCTATCTATCTATCTATCTACAGATCTATCTGTCTGTCTACCTGTCTGTCTGTCTGTCTATCTTTCTATCTACAGATCTATCTATCTATCTGGCTTTCTGTCTATCCATCTATCTATCTATCTATATACAGATCGATCTATCTATCTGTCTGTCTGTCTGTCTATCTATCTATGTACAGATCTATCTATCTATCTGTCTCTCTCTCTCTCTCTCTCTGTCTGTCTGTCTGTCTGTCTGTCTGGCTGTCTAGTTCCTACACATCGTTCCTTCCAGCGCCTGGATGAACGCGGTTCTCGTCGCGTTTCGCCCCGCCTACGTAGGGCGAATCGCGGCGTGGCAGAGTCGTCCAGTGCTGCAGCTGAGAGAATTGCGCAGCACTTTCGGGTGGGAGCCTGACATGTTTTGCGGAGCCTGACTGGTGAATGTGTTTTTCGGGTGGGTTCTGTTAGATGTTTGATCATTGATGGTTCATACACATCGAAACAGCCAAACTTAATAACACAATGGGATGTGAACATGATACGACGAGCGTGCAAATCTACTTTGGCGAGGTCAAAGAGCTCGGTCAACATGTTTCAGCAGCTGAAAGCACATTCTAAACAATTAACTACAATCCAACGAAAACGGGGCGTCACCCGAAGGGCGGGGGAAAATTATATGTCCGCCAGAATCTATCTTCACCAAGTTGGCCGAGGGACAAGTCAGTCAAAAGGCTTTCCTGGCAGCCAATCACCCAAAAGAGACAAGCGCTCCAATGGCACATGGCGACCACAAAAAGGAGCACCTTCATCAACCTCAGCGAATGCACCAAGCATCAGGGTGGCGGCCAAATGGGGGCGGTGTGTAAGGACGACCCCGGCAAAATAACAACGTCAACGGAACGGGCATGCCATGATGTTCACCATGGTTTGGGGGCGGCAAGGTGGGGTAGGGGCGGGGGGTGTTATATAATATATATATATATAAAGCCACAAAAATTGATGGTCCCGCCGGTGGGGGATCACTTTGAGGTGGCGATCGTGCCTTCAATTTGAGTTGTATCAAGCAACATAAAATTCCGCAAACGCACAACCACTTACACGCTTGCATCTGGCTCCTTACCAAGAACACCACGTAATGGTTCTGGTATGTTCTGGTCATGTTCTGTGGCACACCATGGAACATGAACAAACGTGATACAAACGTGGCTGAATATGGAGTGCAGTACTTACTCTTCCTGGTTTCAGGCCAAAAATCGTTCCCTCTTTCGTGGCCCCACTGCTGCTCGTTCCTGGCCCCACTGCTGGTTTCAGGTATCATTAACCGTTGCCTCTTTCGTGGCCCCACTGCTGGGTCCAGCTCGTTCCTGGTATGAAATACGCGGCCAAAGGCGGTATGAACCAGTAGTTATTCCGTTTAACACGAGTTCTCGAGCAAATGCCAGAGAGCATGATGGTCTGGATGATGGCAATGGAGCCGATTCGTACTTCAACTCGCTCCCAGACTGCTCGCAGCTTTGACATCCTCAGCATCCTCATTAACCGCATGATGCGCAAGAACTTGAGCATTCTCAGCAATCCTCGGCCAGGATTAAGCACCAGGAGCAAAACACTTCATAGATTGAGGCGCAAAAAAGCCCCTTTTGCACCCACTCAGTGACTGAAATGGCTGTGGGTCATGGCACCATGGAAGCCTTGGTTGACTTACCAACGAAACTTGCGGACTCTGTCTGAGGCGCTTCCCACGACCCTTCGGTTTCACCGGGTTGACTTACCTGGGAGGTCAAGCTACATGGTGGACAAGGGCTCCAAGTTTTGACCCATCCCCAAATGAGTCGAAAGTTGAAATCCATTTCCTTACTGGCCAGGTAGGATATAAATAGTCAACTATAGTTACAAATACACGATATCCTTCAAACCCATGCACAAAAATCAAGCTGCTCACTTACAAACACACATGTCAACATGTTTATATGGTGTTCTCATGTGTTTCTTCCTGCCTGGGACCAGGCCTTTTGGACCGCTTCCAGTCCGATGCCCCCGGTCCGGATGCCCGGCGTCCGACGGCTCCAGCGGACTCGCCGTTGCCGAAGGCGGCGGCGAGGTGGCCGTAGGGGATGGTGCTGAAGAAGTCGATGGAGAACCATCCGCGCAAATACATCCACGCAATCTTCGAACGGCTCATGATCCTGGGGGAGGGTCATGAGTGAAGTTTGGGAAGTCCGAACATCGGAGAGATGAAGCGGATTTTGGGTTGCTGGAGGTTCTGGGGATTGATGTCAAGTCTTGTAGTCCCGGACTGCTCCAAGAATCGACACTCCAATCCTATCCTAACATCTCCGACTCCATCCCAGCTTGGTCAATCGCATCCCAATGATCCAAGACCTGAGTCTTTTGGACCGGCGATGTGATCATTCCGCTTTTCAGCTCCTGGACAAAGGGTGTATAAAAGCTTCTCCACAACAAATGTTCTTGGTGCTTCCTCTGAAAACCGGTTCCCAACCAACTTGGCGGATCTCCTATAGAGCGTTGAACTTACGGGGACCCCTCGTTCTGTGTTTGTCAATGGGCGTTATGATGTGGATGTGGAGCGCGTTGAGTGCGGAATAAGCCTTGCATGCAATCACAGTCAAGATCCTAACGTCAATGCATCTGTACTATACTTGGAAGGCCCTAATATGTGCTATGTCACGCTCTGCGCAACTCCGCGAATGTTAGAACAGTCATAGCCAGGATTTCTCAAGTCTCACACTGATCATCTGTGTCTTCTGACAAATTCCTCACTGATCCTTGGGAAATTTTTGGACCATGTTGGAGCCCCAAAACGCCTTTTGTTCACCAAAACGTGTTGGAAGCACATTTTGAGACGCATGAACACATATACTGTACAAAGTTTTTTCGTGTTGTCTGCTTAAGCAGAACGTGCGCAAATCAAAATGCCCTTAGCAAATGTGTGTGCCATGATCATGCAGTTGTGGGGCTTACTTGCTTGATCACCGCCTGGCAGACCCCAACACCGGGCGCAAACACAACTGCTTTCCCCCGTGTCATCAAAAGTGCTCCACAGAAGTAAGAGAAAGCAACAGTTACAAAAATAAACAAACATGTGGGTGTTCGTTGCTTTGGTTGAGCTTTGCCTGAAAATTACCTCCACTGGTCTAGGTAGGTGTATGTGTCTATATAAACATGTCTACAATATCTATATATACATATGTTGTGTCTTGCATTATCTAATCCTATATAATCTATAATATATAATTGCGCCTGGAACATGAGTGACCCACGTTATTTCCCTATTTGTAAAATCATTTGTAGAAATCTGTGCTGCATGTGACCATGTGGCTTCCACCGTGTTTGCGAGCTTTGTCCCAACAACTCTGGCCAAAGGTCCATGTCCCTGGCTCCGATGGGTTGGCCACGGCCGTGTTGAAGGAGAGAAAGACGTCCGTGAAGAAAATGATGGTCGTGAGCCAAAACCAGAACTCATCGAAGGCATCGTCCGGAGTTCCATGTTTGAAGGACAGCTGAAAGGGAAGGATGATGGAGTCCAAAATCACCAAGAACATCACAAAGAAGTCCTGAGAGGGAGTTGCAACCCCGGATGGAACTTGCGCGACTGGGATTTTTTTGGGGGGAGTGTTGCCTCATGCTGAAAAACGGCAAGTCGTTCTCCAAAAGGATCGGAGGAACAACAATCCCAGGCACTCCATGTATCCAATATAATGTAGACTTATAATAAACCATAGCAAACCCCAACATTGACCCCTGAAACCACCCCAATGTAGGTCAATCTTCCAGTCCCATGAGTGTCTGCCCCTTCGACCAACGGTCCATGCACCGAGGCCTTGCTCCCGCGGAGCAAAACGCAAGGCCCGGCTCGGCCCGTATGATTGGACGATGACCCTCAGGAATCCGGGCAAGAAACCAACATACCCAGACGCGACCGATGGGACTGCCATAGGACTGCCGATCAGGCCAGGGGTGGTTGAAGTCGGGGCCAATGGGGCGGCATATATGGCAGTCTCATGGAGCGTTTGGGATAGGGTTTGGTTCGGGCCCGGACCCCTCCCCTGCCTCGGGCCCGGGCCCAAGGATTCTGCGGGTGACAACGAAATCATCTGACTGAAATCTATCGGATCGGGCCGTCCCCCTCTACCCAGTATCATCACATCTGCATAGAGGACCCCCTTTCAGATCGATCTATAATGGTCTGTCTTTACTCTTGGGCCGCAATCAGTGAGGGGGGCCCTCCCAAATCTCCCCAAATCCAAGACTCCCAGGCCATTTTACTGGTCCAACTGGGACTCAAAATGCCTCAGTGCTCAAAACTGGCAACAAAGGAAAGACGAGGATCTGACGCAGGCCCCTTGCAATGGCTTTTAGTGGGTATGATATATATATATATTATATATATATGATCATATATGGATATCTATGGACCATGAATTCGCTTGGGACTCGTGTCCCTTATCTGTTTGGAGCCCGGTGGGTTTGTTGGAGCTGCGTGGTTCAAGAAACCAACAAAAACAAAACTACAGTATCTACTGTTATGGCAAAATGCAAAGATCCAAAATTTCAGAGTGAGGATATATATATATATATTGTCTGCCACGGCCTATTGTTTTCCAAATCCTCTGGGGTGATCTCTAAAAGCAGGTTCGAATGCACATCATCTTACTTCTTCGTGCCGGGGATTCGATGGGAGTTTCATGTCGTTTCTTCCCGGTCGATATCCTCATGGTTTCCATTCTCCGGACGAAGTCGGGACACACGCCCCGAGTGTTTCAGAGGCCCAGATCTCGGGAGCCACAGCCCTGTTCTCGGGGCGGAGAACGGGCGACGAAACGGTCAATGGTGCGGATGCACCACCATCCGGTGAACCCTGGGTGGTTGTGGTGCCGTACGCCCATGGTGGTTGCGGTGCCAGTCAGCCAAAGGATTCGCGCGTCTACCCAGGTGCCACTCCAAACAACCACTCTTGGCTCCGAAACCGAATTCCAGCAGTTCTTTGGGACGTTCATCTCCAAAATCCATGGCCCTTCATCTGCAGGATGAGACGTAGTATTTGTACTCCACACGAAGCCGCTTCGCTCAGCCCAAAGTCTGTGGACATCCACTGCAGCAACCCAAGTCACTCAGCCCAATAACTGATTTAATTATACCTAAACCCTGTTTAATGGATGTTCAATGGAGATCAAAGATCGTCTGGTACTAGATGGTACTAGTAGGTCTGTTGGGCACCTATATTGGATGATCCAGGTCGATTGGGAGGCCCAATGCAATGCAGGATGTCAAGACAGCATCGGTGAGGGTTTCCACGATCCAACCAACCGCGCAGCATCCAGCACAGCATCGGCCAAGTGGCAGAAGTTGAAGTCATGGATCTCCTCCTCATCATCCAGCTCTGGCATCTTTGCCATCGAGCCGCCGAACTGGCTGGGGCAACCTGCGCGGGCCACGCGGCTTTGGCGCTTTGGCCGTGACCGGTTCGCCGTGACCGGTCCGAGGCAAATGACACAAGGGGCTTCCTCTTGCATGTCCTGCCTCCTTCTCAAGCAATGTCACAACTTATCCCAGGGAGTTATTATGTACAATAATTATCAGTACAGTAAATTACATGTTATAACATATCCTAAAGCACTCCCGAAGTTGCCCAGCTCTTTCTTCATCCCTTCTTTAGGCCTTCCTCCGATTCCACAGCCCTTGGAGGTGAGGCGTGCGGCATCGTGCGGCCGTTCCAGATCGCACGGCCCGAACGCGGGGGCCTTCGGAAATGCGGGGCATGACCATGTCGCCGCTCGTGGTGGAAAAGCCCATCTCATTACCTTCGACCGTCGGCGCCCGTGCCACTGGCGAGACCGAGGCCAGACAGACGAACACCAATCTCAGTTGCGGTAAAAACAGGTCGTAGGTCCCATGGTTCACTTCCAGGTTGGTTGGATAGGAGTGGGAATCATGCAATGATCCAAGCGGAAGAGTTGGAATTTGTATGGATTTGTGCATGTAAGGGCCAAGCAAGTGAAGCAGGTTGTTTTCTTCTGCCTGGTTCCTGTTGTTGCTATGTACATTCTCACACCGGGGGAGCGCTTCTTGCACCTATACAAACTTTACAAACTTCTGCTTCAAGTCATGTTCCAGGACCTCGACACGTGGTTGGGACGCAGAACACGTGATTTCTGGGTACCGTTTGGCACCAGTAAACATCTCCCTTTGGGTCTAGTTCGATCTTGGACAGGCCAAAGCTGCGGTGCGCTGGTTCGCTGGTGTTTGTGTGCTAACCATACTCAAAGGATGAAACCCATTCCCAGTGTGAGCGCCCTCTGACTCACTAAATGGAAGATGATCAAGGAACAATTTCTTCCCAATGGCCATCTTCCATGTCTTTTCTTAGTGAGTTCTTTACATGTAAAAACTGCATTGTAGTAATGCCAGGAGCTACGTTCGTAGCTTCTTGTTACTAGAAGCGATGGCCTCCAACCCAATAGCAATGGCCTCCAACCTAGTAGCGTCCTGTTATACATGTGAAGTAGGAGTGCTTTCCTGTGGACTTCGGAAGAGTGGACAAGCCCACTTCGGATCGTCCCAGGGGCTGGTGGTCGAAAAGCCCACGTTGCCGCTACTCGTCATTGGGACGACCTCCTCCAGCTCGTTTTCACCTTTCTCCTTAGCCAAGGCAGCCAGCGAATGGGAAAGCACATGGGCAAAACAAGTCAAAAGAGGCTGTCTGACAGGCTGGTAGCCCAGTAAGTGCCAAAAGGTCATCCCGAACTACGTTTCGTTTAGGCCAGTTTGGGCACTGAGATGGTCTGGGGTGGCAAGACAAGTCGAAAATAGCACACACACACGAATACAAGTGGGGTTCGCACTTGCCCCCAATCAGTTATATAATGTTATATATACATGCACCTACTCAGTTGCACGTTGGATTCCATGCATTTGGGACTTAGAAGGACCATCGCCGGCGACTCAAACCCACCCCCTCGAACGGCTGGTACCAGGGTCATCCTGTCTGGGTGTCCAATAGACTACCCTACCCTACTTACAGGTCTCCAAACAGGGCAACCGTTGGAAGTGTTAGGTGTATACTCCAGCTGCATCTACCTGGCCCAACCTTCGGTCGACGGACTCGTAAAGCAAGTCGCCCACCTATTCGACCTATTCAGTGTAAACTCCTAAATTTGGAGCTCATTTCGTTGCATGCTCCTGGACCCTGGTCAGGTCGCTGTCAGTTCAACCCAGCAAAGCAATGGATTTTGCCATTACAGTAATTCAATTTCACGGTTGCCCAACACGAAGGGGAAACACATGGAAAAACCACGGGGGGAAAAAAAATGACCATTTCCATGTCCATTTCCTCAGGTTGGATCGGCGGGCACCGCTCCATTTTTGTCCGCAAACAGCTTCACCGTTGGCAAAACACCATGAAAGCGCTTCACCCGCCCAGGCTCGTCACACTCCGATGGATTCTCCATGGGGAGTCCTGGTGTCGACCCCACAGGAGTCCAAGAAAGAAACAGCTGTAAACCATCAATAACCATCAAACCATTGGAAGCCTTGGAAAGGCAAACCTCGTCAATCCTCTACTTTTTTTTTGGAAGTGTGCGGCGTGTTGGTTTCATTTCGGGACAGTGTGCTGCTTTGGAATCGCCCTCCTTTCATCTCTCTCGTGGTGGGTCGGCTCTCAATTTGGTCTTGGCTTACCAATCCAGAAAACTCCAGACTGACCATCAGACTGAGACTGAGCCAAGAGTTTCGAGTTAGGGGATTTATGATAGCAAAAAACATCCAAACCCTAGGGATCCAAGTACCTTCTCAGAAGGTGATTGGAGACACTGTTATGTAGATTTGGAGGGTCCAAGTACCTTCTGAGAAGGTACTTGGATCCCTAGGGAAAAAGCACAAATGAACAAAACAAATAGCACGAAAAGGGCTGTCCAGCAGTTGCTGGATGTTGCTGGATGCTTGGTACCCTGACGTGAGTCTGTGTAGAATCCTGAAACAAAATTTGAACGTGCAGTCCCTCGCACTACCGTCGTTTTTCATCTCGCGCAGTTACCACCAAACCATGTTGACATTCTTTTGGGTAGAACCATGGAAGCTCCCCTCCCTCTCTCTCTCTCTCTCTGCCTGGTCTGATAGCATGTCAGCTTCCCACATCCCGCCACTGTACGCTCGCGATGCTCCTTGCAAGTCATCAACCTCATCCTGCTTGACCGGTCCAGGGCACAGCGCCGGGCGCCAGCAAAAGCCCCTGGCGCCACGTCGTCGATCGGTGGGGGCGCCCAGGGCAATCACAGGCGGAATGCTTTAGAACGCCTGGATTCACTATTATATGATTCTTACATAAATTTGCATGTCATTCGAAAACAATCGAAAACATGTTCCTTATTGTTCCTTGATTCCTTGATCTTCTTGAGGCGTCGGATGAAACACCGACAAATCCATGGGGCCCTGTTTGCTGCGTTCTGCTTGATCGAGTTCTGAAAGAACGGGTTCCGCTCTACCGGACTGGTACATCGGACTGCACCCTGAAACACAGCGGACTGCCCATGTGAGATGTGTTTCGGATGGGGCGACGGTGTGGACACAACATGTGCCCTCATGTGTCCTCGTGACCGTGTAAAGTTCAGAGGATCCTAGAACACCTCTGATCCAAAATGACTCCGGACTCTTTCTCCCCTCTGTATTGAAGTGTGATGCCAAAACCGGCGCGCGCCCAACCCCCGAAGGCACCGGCCACCGACCCGGCGCCGCGCGGGTCGGGCCCCCGGACGGCCTCGGAGGTGCCTCGACGGGGATCGGCTCATTCACGTCCAGAGCCTGACCCGGTCGTTTAACATCTCGCGTTAAAGGGCTTCCAAGGAAAAAACAAAAACGAGGGTGTCGCATGGGTCATTCATGTGTCAGAAAGCTGAGAGCCACAGGGACTGTCCAATGGATTTCACGTGACTTCACCTTCCCTATCTTCCCTATCTTCCCTTTCCATCCCTTTCCCACCTGCAGCGGTGCCTTTGGCACTGATCCGCGGCCCAAAGGCACCAGCGAGAGGGTGTGCTCCTGGCGTCACTCGGAATCACCACCAAATAAATACAAAAAATACATGGCGGAAGGGAATTCACCCATAGCCCATCGGCAAAACAATGGTCACAGACCCCCACTGGACATAGATGTTCACTATTGACATGACATCCCACTGTTTGAAGACAGCCCACAGGTCAACGGTTCGAGGGGAGATGCACTTGACCCCTGCACTCAACAAAGGAGAGTATAGTGTTTACCAGCTTTTATCCAAAACAGTTCTCGAGTCTTTTGAACCTTGTGCCGCAAATAATACTTACGATATAATTAGTCTGCAAATGGATGGGCATCCGCTATGTTGGGAAAGTTCGTTTGAGGAATCTACTTGGGACAACTTGTGCTTGGCCACTTCCAACATGGTGAGGCAAACGAGAGCACACCGGTCTCTCGTCACCGGTCTGAGTGGAGCTCCCCACAGGGCCTCCAACCCACACCGGCCCCGGCTGCCCACCTGACCCACCTCCTCGGAACCTCAGTTTCGTGCCGAGGGCCGAGGATTTGATGGATTTATCGAATGATGTGATGGATTTAGCATTTTCTATTGGGATTTTGCATGGATTTGATCTGGGAGAGTGTTCAATCTTGCTTGCTTTCACCCTCTCTCCCCTATGATCTCCCCAGCTTTGGACGGTCAAAAGGAACCCAGCTTGCACAGGGTCGAAATCATGAAGCGAGGCCGCGACACCTTGTTGCCAGACCCAACGACTGACGCATATGACCGCATATGATTTGCAGTCACATGTCTCTTGCCATGTATATAGGCGAACCTTCCACAATTCCAAACTGATGTTGCCGATTCTAAGTACATGCAGTTCTAGCACGCTCACTTGATTCAATGGCCGCCACATTACTGCCATATAACTTGGAGAACAGTCTTGTTGCGTAGGGAATCTGCTCAAAGCAAAGCCTTCAATGGCTATTCAATCTTTTTTACTCCATACACCATGTATACACTCCCTCTCACTGACGATGGAAGTTTTTCAAGCCTGTGAAGTTTTCCAGGAACGAAGTCGTCCTTTCAAGACCATGCCATCCACCTGTCTTCATGTGATGTCTTCGTGGACATCTCAAGGACCACTCCAACCGCTCAGCTGGATGGACTGGAGAACCGTTTGACCACGGCGCATTGACCGCCCCACCCCGCAAACGTCATCGACCGCCCCATACACAAAATTGCTTTACTTCGAGTGATCCCCACCATGACATGTCAATCATTTGTCTTGATGCCATAGTGAGGAGCATGTTGCCATGGTCGTGAGTATTGTAGTTCTCGATTTTGCTCGTGGGTCCTCGGGTTGTGTGTTGTGGTTGTGGTTGTGTTTGTGATTGTGTGTTTGTGGCTGTGTGTTTGTGATTGTGTGTTTGTGGATCTGTTTGCGGTTGTGTGTTTGTGGTTGTGTGGTTGTGTGTTTGTGGTTGTGTGTTTGTGGTTGTGGTTGTGTTTGTGATTGTGTGTCTGTGGCTGTGTGTTTGTCATTGTGTGTTTGTGGATCTGTTTGCGCTTGTGTTTGTGGTTGTGTGTTTGTGGTTGTGTTTGTGGTTGTGTTTGTGGTTGTGTTTGTGGCTGTGTGGTTGTGGTTGTGTGTTTGTTGTTGTGTTTGTGGTTGTGTGTTTGTGGTTGTGTGGTTGTGGTTGTGTATTTTTGATTGTGTTTGTGGTTGTGTGTTTGTTGTTCTGTTTGTACTTGTGTTGAGGTCCGGCGGGGAGCACTGGGCACGGATGCTCGTGGTTGAGGTCCGGCAGGGAACACTGGATGGTCGTGGTTGAGGTCCGGCAGGGACACTGGGCGTGGATGGTCGTGGTTGAGGTCCGGCAGGGAACACTGG
>CAXAMN010023484.1:632513-708148 GCA_963970005.1 Durusdinium trenchii
GGATGGTCGTGGTTGAGGTCCGGCAGGGAACACTGGGCGTGGATGGTTGTGGTTGAGGTCCGGCAGAGGAGGACGAGGAGGAGAAGAAGGAGGCGGAGGAGGAGGAGATGGGGCTGACATAAAATCTAACAACCCTCACCTGACAGGTGGGGAATTTCATGGGAGAAAGTCTTGCACAAGGTCATGGGTCATGGACCCCATGGTTCGTCCGCCAATTGGTTTTCCATCTTCGCCCGGTGGCGCGAAACGGTTTCTTCGATCCTCAGCTGTCGACCCGCGAGGGAAAGAAACGGAAGGTCGACCCGGCGAGGTCGTGGTTCTTGAAGAACATGGAAGTAGCGAGGGGCTGAACGTTCCAGTCTTTTTAAACAAACAATGTCCAAAGCTTCGATGTTGTGTTCTTAGATCCTGCAGCACGTTCCAGCGATGTTTCTAGATTTGCCCAAATGTTCCCCACAACCCTGGTTGACCCCAATTCAACTGAAGAGATTCCTGAACAAGTTTGGGCGTCAACCCAAATGCACGGTTTGGTGGGAGACGGTTTTGACACACACAGCCACATCAGAAACCCGAACGCTCTCCAACTACCTCTCCAACCACCTTCCCTGTCTGTTCGTCATGCTTTACGGGGATGGCATGGACGGCATGAACCTGAAGGGAATCTGAAGACCAAACATGGCTTTCCACTTATGAACCTGTCAAACAAAAGGGCCCGAACAAGAAGCTCCAATAGCAACCCCAAAAGCTCTCCACAATAGGCTTGGTTCTCCTTCAAAAAAATGATCAGTGGTAGCTCCATGATTACCAGGAGTGTGCCCGCCCATCTTCGGCGGGACTGCGACTACCTAGGACCTTCGGAGGGTCGACGTAAACCTGGTGAGGACCTTCGGAGGTCTTTGGAGCTGTAGGTAAGGAATGCATCCGTCCAAAAAACCTTTTGTGAAAGACCAAACCAACTCGCGATCGATCCACGTTCGCACCTCAAGGTCCTTTCACATGGGTGGGGTACCCGAGGTCTGCTATGTAGAGAAACCCACTAAATAAGAAAACGTGCCAACCACGACGAGGTCAATCGGTTTAAGACACGGTTAGAAACTCAGGTGAAGTATGAATTGCCAAATGCGTTCAACGGTTCAAGACAAAAGTGAGATGGAATCAAAAGGTTTCTTCAAGTGAAGGAATTCTTTTAACTTTCTGGTAGAGATTCTGGCGAACTTGGAACATGAAAGGGAAGAGTAAGGTGCTTCGCACACCGTGACTTGACACTAGTGGCATTTCAAGGCGACCATTGAGCGGATACGGTTGATTAGCCAAAGATGAGTATAGATGAGTAGTGTGATAGTAGTGCACGATATTTTCCATAAGTACCTTAGCATCAGGCAAAAAGGGTCTGGCCGATATGCCTCCAATCAGCCGAGAGTTATAGCCTAGCCGAACTAACGAAGAGGCCCCGGTCTTCTTATACCAAGGAAACATCTGGCATTTGAGGGTATTTTCAAGATAACGTACAACTGCGCAAAGGTTATTGGCTTGGTGCCAAATACTTTTTGCATCTGGTTTTTGGATCGGAGCTTCTTCAGAGTCAAATGCCACAGGACGAGCATGCTTGTTTTCCCCATTGTAGATCCAGATTGGCAGAAACAATCCAAAATGAATTGCATAATACATAGCAAGTTCACACCAGGAAATACCAAAATCGTCGGGTCTTCTGGAAAGCGAAGGATCTCGCCACTTGAAGGGACGAAATAAGTGCCATACTTTAAAAGCGATATGAGCCCCCGATGGGCACACCTGCGTTACTATTTCTGGCAATTCCTGGTCAAAGCACCAAATAGAATCATCCACATCAATCCACATCCCCAGTACTAAGAGTTGTTTGAAAGTTGGCATAAGCATCCACAGAATGATGGGAGTTTTGGGCTGTATTGGGATGCTCTTTTTGCAATTTGAGCTGCGAGTGTAACGAATTTAGTTCTGCCAAGTATAAATACATGCACACCAATGAATCAATCTGCCTCTTGGAGTGTGTCGAGATGGCTTCAGTGGCGTCCAAAAGGGCTGGCAAATCCTGTTTATTATGGCTTTTGCTGTATCATCGGCCAAATCATTGCCCAAAATCGTATACAAATCATCAATTCCACAATTCCACGAGCCTCTCTTTTCTCGCGGTGAGATTTGACCTTGATAATTCGGTGATACAAGGGATTCCAAGACGTAGATAAGGTGTGTACTAAATCTGCATGAGCCAGATGGTGAACTTTAGGGTGCCAACGCCCATTTGCGATGGCATCAACAATCTTCACGACAAAATTCGACGAAGTCTTTGTGGACGTAACTTAACTTTATTGAATGCCGTTGCTTCGATTGGCACGATTTTGAATGACCAATCCAATATGGATCTGCCCTAGGGCTCCAACTAGCTGCTTAGCTCCTCGGAAAGTCTTCAAACATATTTGAAACCCTCTCCAAACACCGGGTGCAGCACTTGTTCTACAAGCTATGTCGGAGGCCCAAGGGTTAATACAGTAGAAGTAATTAGTGCCCAACTTGATTTCTGATTGGGGACTGCTAGATTGTAGCTGATGATGGGTCACGGCCTTGTGCCAGGCATCTGTCTCTGCAAGTGGCCGACGCTGTCTTTGAGCTTTTGCGTTGCTTTACCTGAGATGTCGGGCTTGCTTACTTGCTATGCTGAATGCATTCAGAACATAGTTCATCCCATGTGCCCTCATGACTAAGAATGCAGTAGAGACTGACAAAATAAACACAGAATAATCTGTTTCATGAATGAAGTGTTCTGGGCGGTTTGCTCCTTGTGGTGCTTCATGCGGGGTACCCAGCGCCTGGGGTTCAGCCGCGATGGAGCCAAGCCGCTGATTTTTTCCGGAAGTGGTGCATCTTGCGCCATCTTCAAATTCTCTTCGAGGATTTCAACCAGCGCATCAATGCTCTGGGACACTCCACCTGTGGCAGTTTCTGCGGTTTCTCTGCATCATATATAAATCTCGGATCACCTTGCATTCTCAGCCTGAAAGAAGTCGTGAACGACCTGGGGCTCTCCAAACAACGTTCACTTGCTGAAAAGGCCCAAAAAAGGCCCATCCTGCAACCAAACAGCCTGGTGGCCACCCTGCGATCCATCAGAAAAGAACCTTCCTGAGATTGATTGATTCGCCTTCGAAACCAAGGCATCTCGGAGGGTTTTGAAAATGCATATTGCATTGCTCCATCTACCAATTCGAGAATCCTGCTGTCCTATGATCCTATTAGTTATATATATACACTATCAATCTGACATACAGTATAAAGTCATGTTCCAGTCTTGGGGAATCAGCGCTCCTTTATCAGCCCGCCGCTTTGGGCGAAGATGCTGAAGCAAGGGTGCAAACGTGGGCGAAGTCCTAAGTCTCACCTGTAGTTCTCAGCGTTACAAAAACCGCAGTGCAGTGAAGGAAGTGTCATTGACGCTTCTCCCATGCTTCTTCCCATGGGTATGGAGAACCCTTGCACTAATACTTCAATTCAAAAGCGACATTGTCTTCTCTTCACATCGGCACCGTTCGGACACAGAACCATCGCGCCAAACCCATCGACGAACCAACCGGTGCCCATGACGAACCAACGGTGCAAACCAACCGTTCCTTCACAGAACACTGCCCCCAACCGGCCCAGAACGGCCCAGAAAGGCCGCCTACAAAGGCCAGGACCGGAGTCCGTTTCGCCTTCGGCCTGGAGACCGGCGCGGCGTTGGGCTGACTCCAGGAGTCATGTGCCATGGGGTGGTTGGGATGGGCTCCCAGTGAGTGGAGAATGTGGATCCTTCCTCATCCTCGTAGTGTCGAGGAGTCCCAAAAGAGGAACTGGACTCTTCCTACGTCATAGGTGTTCCTCGTACAGGTTGCTGAAGCAGATCGAGACGTATCGAGCTGCGCTTTGATTTTGAGCGAACTTGGGCCGGTCTTTGGCGATGCCCCAAGGACACACGAACCAGCACCTGACGTAGGGAACGAGACGCGCGAGGCGTGTAGGGATGATGCGCGGATCTTGTTGAGTTTGTTATAGATTTGTGTAAACAAGCCTGTTCAAAAAACAAGTCTATAACAACAACCCTATAACAAACTCAACAAGCTCTATGATGAGCGTGGAATGTTCCAAGCCTGTTCATTCTTCCTTTGACACAAGCAAATGGTAGATTGTGAATCTGATCTGATTTTGCCATGCATGCACCTCCTGGAGATGAGATTTTCCAGAGGTCTGTGACTTTGGCCCCCCCCAACTGTTCCCTTTTGAAGCTTCGCTCCAGGTCCAACGCCCACAGTCCACACCTCACAGTCCCAACACCTCCCCCGTCACTCCCGTCACGACCACCGTCCGAAGGTGGCCTCTCCGCCATGCGGCCGAAACCGACCGTTTCGATGGTCGCACTTGAGCCAATCTACGACTGCCCGTCGGCAAAAGGGGATGCACCCGGATGAGGAATCCCTGCAAGAGAGAGAGAGAGCTCCCATTGCGAAAGTGGCCTAGCAGGAATGTGCCGTTCCAAAACACCGGTGCCGTTCCAACCCGTTCATGCCCGCGCCTCACCCACCAACTACGTACGCCAGGAAGAGACCGGCAACCATCACATTCCCCCCAACAGGGTGGGGAACACACCCTTCCAAAATGGTAGGCTTTTCCTGGGCCAAAACCGAAGGTTGCAGGGCCACACGTTCCCTGCGTGGCATGTAGATTACTATATTAATAGGCCACATGCATTCATGCATCTTCATCGACAAACACATCTTTTTCTCAATTGAGGACATCAATACAATTCAATACATCAGTGATGAGTAGATTCCAAAACTGAGGAATTGGGTGAGATTTGGTGAGACCAACTTGAGGCCCGGGTTGGATGACGAAAGCTAAAACTCCAGTCACGGCCGTTCTGGAGAACGGGTAAAGCGAAAGCGTGGCATGATGTGAATCATCATGGTCCCGGTCCCAAAACGGATGCTATCAGAACTATGATGCTCTCAACTGTGATGCGTCCAAGAGGGGAGTTGAACCCGCGGAGCTGGGGTCTGTGGATAATTCAATGGGTAGCCGATTCCATCCCCCAGCCAATACCTTGCTAATATAAAAAGAAAGAGCAACTCCAGCTAGCTGAAGCTAGCTTTCGTGAGCATTGTGCCCGTCCACGAGCCGTAATTACATGAACAACACAATACTGTTACTTGATTTTGCTTGTTGTGTCCCCCTCCCCTCCTTCCATAATGCTTTCCCTGCCCAGCTGTACATCTCTCCTGGAGCTTGTTGGAAGGGCACGGTCCTCAGGCAATGCTGGAGTTTGAAGGACAAGGACTTCCAACGTTTCCCATGGTCGCCCCATGGGATTTTGAGGGTTTAGAGCCATCAGAAACTGGTCCATTCACTCGGTCGATCTGGAGCACACCATCCGCGGAGATCCGGGTGGATGGGGGCCATCTGCTTGGAGCGAACCCCGGCCCGACTCGGGAGGTGCCTCGGGGTGCGGTGGCGACCATTCGCAGACCAAAAAGCCCATCGAAACGCTACCCAAGCGCGACCATCCAAGTGGTGTCTGGGCTGGAGATCCCTTCATAATAAGTAGCATAACTGGAGGTAAGTTATCTTGGTACAAATCCCTGGGCCATCCTGGGCCATACTTCACCCTCCACAGCTCTGCCGCCATGGCACTGCCCAAGCGAAGAAGTCACACTGCTCTTCACGCACCCTGGGGCACACGAAGAAGTGGCGGCCTTTGTTGGGGCCTGGCCGAGGGCAGTGCAGTGATCCGGGGCTTTAAGCCATACTTGCCGCACACCGGTTCTTGTCGTACCCTCCCCCTCTTCGTGGGGGCTGTCTTCGCTTGGGCGAATCTTAGGCGTGTTGGCCATTCACCACCAATGCTGTTTATGAATTGGGGCGAGGTGTAGAACAAGGGGAGTCCATGGTTCGGGCACCCGTGTGGCAAAAATACTCCTGCCTTCCTTCTTCACTTCAACTTCTCGGCAAAGCTCTTGGTGTTTGCAAAGAGGCCTGAGTCGAGTCACCAATGCTGAAATCTGTCAGCAAGAACCCATCTGAACCGAGGGCTTAGTGGATGTGCGACCGCCTGGTTGCACACGACCGTGGGGCATCCAACAGTACGACAGTAGAGGCCGGACAGGCCGTCGATCTGGCCGTCGATCTGAACGGAAAGCGACCGCCTGGTCACCAACCAGTCGCCACCGCACCGTCGGACCTGCGTTTTCTCACGTCTTCGTCGGGAATGATCGAAGGTCAAAGATCCATCTACTTGGACCATTGGTGTGGAAGGGGCTTAGTTTGGGCTCGCAACCATCAACTATCCATACACTTTACACCCAGCACCCAGGGGAAGAAGGTTGAAGGCAAACACAGTATGAAGAAAGGAATCAAGGACGAGAAAGGGACAAGCGAGGAAAGCAATTGTCCAGCATTGGCACACTCCCACTGGAACTGGAACTGGAAAACCACCAGGTGGATACATAGTTTTTCAGGGGGCCATGAGCCATGAGACTGTAAACCAAATACTGTGGAGATCTGTGGACACACACAGCCCCGCGAATCGCTCGAGGCACATTGGTGAACACAAAAACCATCTGTCCATGAGGGTTTGCGCTGCCGAAGCAGTGGACAGAAACAAGAAAGAATTAACAATACAATATGTTTTTAATCTGTGTGTGGTTCTTGTTTGTTTGGGCCCTTCTCTTTCTTTCTCGCCTTTGCGTCTCTCCCTCTCACTCGCTCACTCACTCATTCACTCATTCACTCACACACTCTCTCTCTCTCTCTCCCTCCCTAGGTCTCCACAAACTGAACCGCAGCCTGAACCTGCCTGGTTTCAAATTCCTATTGTTTGATATTTGTCATGCAGCCAGCCAGTTGAGCTGTGCTTCCCGACAGGCTGGAGGGGCGCTCAGGCTCAGGCGGTTCAGGCGGCACGAAGCCTGAGGAGATGGATATGTGAGGTGAGTGGTTGGGAAAACAATGTTCTGTCCACTGAGTGACTGATCTTGGGATGATTGATGAGAGGCCTAGGACCAACAGTTTGTTCAAGATTGCTCCAAAAAGCCTCTTTGCCGGCATCCGCTTTTGCTAACAAAGAATCAACTACGTCATATCATCACCCACACATTGATGGTGTAGATCATGAAGTCTGAAATCGCTCCCTCCCCGGTGGTGCCTGCCACACCTGCGGAGGGCACTCCCCCCGACGCGGAGGGACCTCTCCCCGCAGGACTTGGTGGTCCGAGGTCGTCGTCGGAGCTGACGGAGAGAGTCGGCTGATCGTCGCCGCCTGTGCCCGTGTCTTGGGTTTGCGCAAGAATGAAGCCGGCGAAGCCTTGGAGGCCCTTGAAGGACCCGAAACGCGACGCGTGACATGGTACCCGCCCTAGTCTTGAAGATCATCTGAGTGGCTCTGTCATTTCGGGATGAATGGCCCGCCCAGAGTTCTGTTTCGTGGATGCTCGTGACATCTCATGACGTTCCAAAGAAAGTTCTCATCCATTCGATGAAAAATATCTTCACGGCATCAACGGAGATACTGCTGCCATCCACTCACAACCTCCCTCAAAGACTTAGCCATGTCCCTGACCCAGACCCTCCATGTGTGGTATATTTGCAAGCCCAATGACCCCTGAAACCACCCAATGTATGTACATATGCCATACATGGAGCGTTTGGGTGATGATGCCCGTGAAAAACCGCTTGCAGACCCGCCTTCGCACTTCACGGTACTGCTTGCAGCCTGGCAGCGTGCTTGGAAGCCTTCCGGGTTTGGGTGGGGTTCTCCGGAAGCTTTGGTGACTCTGAAGAAGGCTGGTCTTTTTCATCTTTAAGCCTCAGCTGTCCAGATGCTGGGAGATGATTCTTTCGCCTCCTGCAGCTCCACGTGCAGTCTGCAGTCACGAAAGCCACCAATGACGCAGGCGCGTCACGTCATGTCGGGCCTCCACCTCCATGTCCGCCTCTTCACTACCAGAGGCGATGTCGAAGACCAAGGTCTCAGGACGTTGAAATGATCCAACTTTGTTCGCGGGGGGAAGATGTTCAAGACTGGGGCGCCCCAGATTGGCCCTCGCATTGATCTTTGATCCATTTCTTGTGGTGGTACTTCCAGTGTCAATTCTCAGATGGTGAATCCAAGGTGGATTCTGTGGCCACCTCCTTCCTCCAAGTCTAATCTTGGCACTTTGCCATCTGCTTGCATCAAGGAGTCGCGTGTGGTCGTGTGACCGCTTCTGGTGCAAGAATTGGACACGTCAATAGGAGTTCAACCCACTCTTGAGAAATTCCCGTTTCTGCAGCTTTCACACCCTGCACCGTTCACCTGAGACACATAAGTTCCAAGATCGAAATGTTGGTGCATGTTTAGATTGCCAATGTTCAAACCTGCAGTGTGATTCTTGTCAACTGAAAGATCTGGGATCCACTCAAAAAATCAAAAATCAACAATCTACAATCTCTACACCAGTCAGTCCCTGCCAAGGTAACTTGCTGCTTATTATTCCAGCAGTTGGTTAGACAGGGAGAAGACCTCACTAAACTGCGATCTCCTGGCGGTCCATAATGACTATGGTGCTTAGTTGAATTGAAGCATGGCTCTAAAAATAGAAAGTTACCCTCCCAAAAGATACATGCTCCGCAAACCCCCAAATTTTAGAAGCAAAAAAGCTACAGTAACTTCCATCAAACTTCCCAACAGCCTCTGGCAGTTTCCATGTTGTTTTCACACGTCCGGGTGCACAAGTTCCCCGACATCTTGGTGCTTCCAGTCGTCGGCACCAGTCGCCTCCTGACCACATCGGCACTGGGTAGCCTTCCGAACCAACGATGCGGAGACCAGGTTGGCGTATGTCTTGCGTATGCCGCGGTTGCCCCCTTTGCACTGTATGCCTTATGCGGGCAGGACAACCGTGGGAGCAACGAATCATTCATGTTGCTCCGGCAACATCTGCATCATCATCTCTCTCTCTCTCTCTCTCTCCAGAACTCTGGACTTAATTCATTGACATGCTCTCAAATCAGATGCACCCTTTCAGGAGACCCTTCCTATGAACGAGTCCGGACCTCAGAACGCCATACTGTATCCTGGATCAGTCCGGCTCCTCCGGTGGCTCGAGCTCCCTGATCAAGGTCTGGAGCCGCTGGAGTTCCGTCTCCGCCTCGGCTCGGCCTCGGCCGAGCGGCGCACAGAGCCAACGCAAATCGAGGCTACTGTTGAACGGCTGCGCAGAGACCAGCCACCCAAGTAACTTATGGCGATATATATATATATATGAGTCAATAGTAATTGCATATTAACAGATACTAGTAGACAGGTAGATACAGGTAGACTATTCAGACTCTTCATGACGTTTCTCCGTTCATCTCCCAATTCTTTCGGTCCCTGTCCAGACCGAAGACGAACATCGGTCCAGTTCGGCCTCCCGGCGCGTGCGCACAGGACAGAACTCGGCGGCACGACAGGAGCGCCAAAGGGGACCGGCGCAGTCTGCCTCGGAGGACGGTCGACCTGGTTGCACGGGTGTGAGCCACCCGTTTTGAAGGTGCTCGAGGGGGGTTAGGAATGTTCGCCTGTTCGCGTGGAGTCACCATAACATGGTGAAAGATGAGTGGGGGCTAATGGGTTTCAACATCTTTAGACAACCACCCCCAAGTCGCAGCCCGCACTCGTTTTACAAAACGTCAGCTGAGCATGCGGCACACTGCTTCCACAGCTCTTCAGCTGCTTGCCTCCAATGGTTTTCCCGCGGCACGCATATAACAACTGACATCGCTGGCTGATGGAAGAAGGTTTGAAGGATCATCGAACATCGGGGCTATATAAACGGAAACAGTAGCCAAACACCTCTCTATAAGCCTTACAGGGCACAATCAGCTGTGCACCCTGGCCATGCGTCCCACAGCCTGTGGAAATGGGCAGTGGCCAAAGCACGTCCAAGCGATGGAATGGCATTCTCCAATGATTTCAGCATGTGGACCAATGACGTATCTATACGTATTTGATATGCTACGTTTTGATCACCCTGTGCTGATTCATCCGCACCTATATAGCTGGAAGCATATACTTGTGTCACTTGTTTACTGAAACTGCTCCCTCTGCAGGCAAATCTTGGGGAAGGATCTTTCTGGCATCGCGTGTCACAAACAGAAAGTGAAGAGCTCATCCATATGAGGCCAACTCACTTGTCGTCTCTACCCGGTGACTTGTCATCTATGTTCCTCTTTGCCAAGCTTTTGCCGTGCTTCGTGACACAGCCTACCGGAGGAGTTTCTAAACAGGTTCTGCAGAGCACCATGTGCAGCAGCAACGCCACCTGCTCTGCTGCAGGCTTTCCTGGAGCTCTGCACGCAACGCAGGGCCTAGGCCCACCAAACGAAGGCTCCAGTGAGCTGCTGACCCTGGCAGTTTTTTTCTTACCAACCAGCTTTTTGCCTAAAAGGTTGTTATGTGGTCATCAAAGACCCGGACATTGGGTTCTTTGGATGGAGAAGTCCAAAAGTCTGTCCATGTCAGATGGTAGAGATTTCATTAAGGACAATGTGCAGGGTAGGAACCACAAATGTTCTGAGAAGATCATAAGCATTGGGCCACAATATTGATCCACTGGAGACATCTGGAGACTGGACCCCCCAGATTTGTACATCAGCGGGCTGATCAGGGATCCTGGAACGACGTGCTAGGCTGAGCAGACTTGTCTAGAAAACCTGAGGCCTGACATGATGAGCGCCTCCGAGCGCACAGGCATTCATAAATGACACTCCGTCACAAGTTGTCCGGCAACACAGTTTCCTAAGAGGCGCTCCACTTCCATGATTGCTGGGATAGAGGGGTTGCAGCCATCAGAATGGAATGTCAAAGTGAAAAACCGTGTAGAAGCTTGATCCCAGGAACCCAGCAGCGCACAAGAACACTTCAATCCATGGCCCCCCAAGAAAACAACCTGGATCAACAGCAGCCGAGGCACTGGTCCCTGGCCAATCTGGCTGGTGACACAGTGCTATGGCCACCACTTGAACCTTCCATGTTTTCAGTTTGGTCTCAGCCGAGCTTGGGCCCTCGTGCTGGCACATGCTCGGCAAAGCTCACCGCAAAGCACCTTCTCCCCGCACTTCCGGCAGCTGGGCCGGAGCAGCCGACCCAAGGGTCCAGGTGCACCTCGCGAGGAGGCACTGGGCCTGGCCCGGTCGCTTTGTAGCGGTCGGTCAACCTAGGGAGCGCTTTGGGCCTATGGGGCACAGGGATTCAAGTAAAACATGATAAGTACTATATACATGTAAACCAATTGCCATGCAGTTGTAAAGCCTGGTGGGCTGGTGGGTGATATGTAGAAATGCAGATCTTACGTTGTCGTATTTCTCCCAACTATCGCACGGCTCACTCAATAGTTGGAGTGTAGTTCAGTGGAAAGCAAACAGAGTTTCAGACCAGGGGTGCTGACTTCATGCGCCTGAAAGATCGCCCTTCCTCAGGGAAGGGTGGTCAAAGGATATCATCGCAACAACAGGTAATCCGAATCCCCACTTCCTCTACAGCAGGGTTCTGTGGGAGGTGTCAAGCAATATCAGCCACGACCAGTTCCTGCAAAGCTTTTTGATTACAGTAATTATTTTGTCTCAAGGTTTGGAGCCTGTTGTTCTGAGACTTGCAAACATGCACGGGAAAACCCTTAACCATGTGTTCCTCCCAACGGTTGATGTTCTACGTCGTTGCTGGCTTTGGTGCGTCTGCAAGTTGCCCCCGCCCTCGATCTGCCAGCGCTGGCCAGCAACCGTGAAGCTGATGAATGCGGATCTGATAATTGAACGAAATTACATCATCGCATCCAGCTTAGTTTTGACCTTGGATCATCTTTTGCAGCAGGCGTCTACGTCAAGCCGTGTGATGCGGTTTTGGCCCCACACCGACCGCTCTTTGCTGCGGAAGGTCCACAGGCCTATCTGAGTCCGAAGGTTAGGCATCCGGACTTGCAAACCCAACATGCTCCTTACTGACTGAAGTGGTCTCCCCATTTCGGAGCCCCAGGCGTCCGTGGGACCTCTGCAGAGAGGGATCGCGGAGGACGAGAGTCCATGGAGCCAACGCCCGACTTGGGAGCCACAGGGAGCGTTGTAGGAAGCGTCGTCAAAGAACCCCTATCCATCACAAGCATGATCGTTTGGCGCGTGATCTTCTCCTTTTCGTGGTCGTCCACTAGCTGAGTCATCTGGGTGCGCGAGGGGACGACTGCGGGGCCTCAACATCATAATGCTCATAATTAGGGATCATGCCACCGCAAAGGGGTCTTGTCCACATCCACCGTCCTTTGCCAAAAGCACCAACCTGGGCCTCAAGGCTGCCCAGTTGTGCTGATGCTGGAGCTGCTGCTGCTGCTGTTGCTGTCGCTGTTACGCGACAGTGAAACGTGAACAAGGGTATTCTACGCGAGATTCAGTACTGCAGTTCAAGGTCTATTCAAGGTCAGGGCCTAGGCTTGGTCTTAATGGTTGTCATGTGTCGGCTCCCATGCATTGAAAATTTGAAACGTTATCTTCCCGGACAATGCTTCGGCGCCTGGGCACTTGCCGGAGCCAAGCTGTCACATCCAGGTTGGGCCTGGGCGAGTGCTCCCGCCACCTCCAAGTGGCTGGCCACTGGAGCGGACCCAAATCTCACCCAAAAGGCTCTGGGAACTCCTGGCCCATTCCCCTCACCTTGGCGACCTCCCTTCGCCCAGCCCTCGTGAGGCCCGTCCGAGCCGGTCCACGACCCGCTGCCGGTCCACCGGGGCCCGGACGGAAGGCCCACGAGGTCGGAGTGCAAAATCCGACGGATGGCTGGGAGCAAGGCCTGAGCTGTTTCACGCGGATGAGACGTGCGGACTGACGTGCATTGCTAGTAACAAGTGCATTACTACTAGCTATAGCAATAGCTATATATATATACTAGTAGCACTACTGTAGTAGCTTCTTGCTATCTTGCGATACTATGCTATACTAGAAGCGATGCGCTTGTTCCGTTCGTAGCGATGCACTCGCTACGTTCGTAGCTTCATGTCTGGACGGGGTTGCTGGGTGACCAGGATTGGTGCCACAGGGTTCTCTGCCCCAAAGGCTTTGGATCGCGTTGGTTTGAGGTTTGGTCAGCTGGGGGCAAAGCACCGAGACAAGTAACTGGATCTGACATGACTTAGGGCGAAGAGACTCATGTCAATGTGGACTCTGACTCGTGATTATATCCACATTGACATGAGTATATGAACATGTCTATATTATATCAACTAAAGTCCACAATGTGGAGTCATTCAATGTAGAACATACTAAAGTTTAAAGCCCTCCCGTTTGGATGTACCCACTGGCGGGCCTGTCGCGCTCTGACACTGGCCCCTTTCCCCGTATTATAATGTAGTGATGTGCTTCAAAGCGCATCATCTGGGCGATTCATGGCCGCATGGCCATTCTAAAACTACATGGGGGCCCTGAACCTGTGGGCTCATTCCAAGCAGAATGAACCCCAAGTTCTCCTAATTTCACCTGACCACCCCGAATCGAACTCCCGGACGATTCCCCCCCCGGTCCGAGCTCCCGGGGCCGCCTTCTCCACATACCACCACCGGTCGAGCCTGACCGGCCGTGGCGCCGGTTCAGGACATTCGGGCCTCCCAAAGACTCTTGAGCTATGTTGGGGCTTATACCAGTTCACCCCCCAGTTCACGCCACCCTCTCAGAGGTTCTGATCGCAGTCTTTGGCCACCGGCTCGCCGTTCCCAGCGGTTCCCAGGCCGCCTTGAAGCAGAACTGCCTGCCCCCGCCTGCGCCGCGTGGGTGGTAGGTTTACATGCTATCAATTCTGCGGGCTCCAGCCATTTCATAGAGGTGCCCTCCCATCAATCATGGAACTGGAACAGCCCGCCCCTAGAGCAAAACTTGTCTTTTATATGTTTTATGTTCAGCTCAGTTGGCAGCCATAGTCCCAAAGAGAGGGTAAACACATGCAAACACACTTTTCGGAACAAGGAGTGCCGCCTTGTCTTCTGGCGGTGGCCTTCTGTGAGTGATATACCAGACTGGATGACAAACTGCCAACCGCCAAGGCCAAAGCCAGGTCTGGGAGCTTTTGTTGGCCAGCCCAACAGGTCCATTGGAACATTTACCACCACCACCACCACCACAACAACAACAACAACAACAAGAACATGGACTCAGCCACCGAACATGAGGCGGCCAAAAGAAATACAAAGCAACATCCCATCCACAATCAGCAAGTGGCTAATCGTTGATCGCGGAGAATGGCTGGCTGTCTTCCATTTATCCAATTGCTTGTGACTGTCCCTGCTGCGGTTCCATTCATTTCAGCAGCGTCCTTTTGATGACCTTTGGCTGCACTCGGCTGTGAGGACTGGCTTGATGGCAGAAGAATCTACAGACCCCTTCTGAAGAGGCGGATCTGTATGTTCAAGTCTGATTCATTTCTCAAAGTGATGGGTTAGGAGAAGCAACCAAAAACCCTGCCAAATGCCAGCTTGGTTGGCTGTTATTGCCCAAACCATCCTGGCATGGCACAATTCTCCATGTCAAATGGTGGGGCAAAACATGTCACTGTCACCAAATCAAATCAGCATGTGAGTGGTTCGCACATCCTTGTCCTTCCAGTCAATCCATCTTCTCGCACTGGTTGAAGACATGCCGGAGGGGTACACATTTGAAAGGCAAAACCCTTCAGAGTTTTCTTTTTTGGGGGGGCCTAGACCTTCTGGCTCCAGGTGTTGTTGTTTCCGGATGAGCCCCATTCATGCTGACTCACTGGGATGACTACCTGCTGACGACCTGCTGGCGGGTCACTTCTTGAACTTCTCAGTGTTGGCGACTGGACCCCCAAGCCAAAAGTCCAGGGCAGCACCAAAGAACTCCTCCTGAACCATGTGT
This sequence comes from Durusdinium trenchii, assembly GCA_963970005.1. Lineage (NCBI taxonomy): Eukaryota > Dinophyceae > Suessiales > Symbiodiniaceae > Durusdinium > Durusdinium trenchii. Next base: position 647,445 of record CAXAMN010023484.1, read on the forward strand.
CCTGCTAGGCAACACCAGGCCGGAGCTTCTAGAACAGGACAGTCCATTCGCAGTTCAGCAGTCCTGCGCCATCAATCATGGCAAACTCCACGGGGCACCTGCGATTCGATTTGGGCGACTTCGCTTTTTTAAATCGCATGGCTCAAATCACCTATAATTATATATATCTCAACAAAGGCTTTCACACCACTTGAAAGCACTAACAAAAAACCGATTGCGATCTCCAAGCCGCCCCAAGTCCCGCAAGCGGTCTCTGGTAGGCCGTGCCACTGTGTCGGGGCCAAAGAGCTTGTCCTCTGTGCCGTACTCCATGTAGACCTCGTGGCCATGGTTTTCTGGCTCCTATAAGCGTCATATTGATCTTCTGGGAAAACGGTCTCGCATGATGAAGTTCCAACCTTTAAACTAATGAATAACATGATAGAACGGCAATGACCAGGTCATACCCAAAACTGCCCTTCCAGGATGGCAGGAGTAATCCATCCCATGCCCCCCCCCCATGCCCATCCAGGACACCCGAGGCTTCAAGGTGTCCGGTGCGGTGTCATGGAAGAAGCCCGTCGCTTGGACGAGCCTTAGAGTTCTGAACGGCTGGCGGCTCGGGCGGCCCACTTCGGCTGGCGAACTGGGAACTGGGAACTGGATGCCAAGATGGCTGAAGCGTTGGAAGGTATCTGACGTCCACCTTCCAATGCTATTATTGACTATGCATAGAGGTCTCCACAAATTAACCTATCTTGGGCATGATAGGGTCAGGGTCAGTGTTCTGTGGGTGACGTGAGTCCAATACCATGTCAACATAGAATATGGTTGTGAATTAACAACCTAAACGATTAATTACTAAACCTATGTCGACCTCCCAACGACCCCCTGAAAGAAGCAGACCAAAACCCTCACCCATGTTCCTACCTTGGCCCTAGCCTGAACTTCTCACAGCCTGAGGACTGTCGGACCCGCACGCCGACGCCAAGGCACGCCGTCCGAAAGATGCCCGGGTTTCGAAGCGCCTGGCGGACCGGAGGGGGCCCCCCTTCACTCGCATGAATGAAAGTCCCGGCGTTTGGGAGGAATTTGGAGCTCGAGAACTCATATTACAAGTGCATCGCTACTAGGAACAAGTGCATCGCTACTAGTAACAAGGGCCTTACTAGTAGTAACAAGAAGCTAGTAGAAACAATAAGTAAATAGAAACAATACTCATATTATCAGGGTACATCGTCTTAGGATGCCTCTTTCTTTCGCCGATGGTCTCCTCCCCCCCTTCAGCTTCTGGGAGGATCTCTCTCTCTCTCTCTCTATGTGCACCTCCAAGTTAAGGATACAGTATTCGGATCATGTCCAATCCCAACGAGGAACAAGTCATGGACAAATCCATGCAAGTCCGCATTTTGGGCAACAAAGGGCATCGCTACGAACGGAGCAAGAAGCTACCTACTAGGAACAAGAAGCTAATTACTAAGAACAAAGGGCATCGCTACTAGGCTTACTAGGAACAAAGGGCATCGCTACTAGGCTACATAGTAGGCTACATATATATATATATATATATATGTTCCATCTTTTGCCCACTCCTCTTTCGCCGGACCCGTCCGACAGCGTCGCCCCGGCGGCCATCGACATGGCCAGGGAAGCGCCGTCCGACATGCCCATGATGGCGATCTGCTGGTCATCGATGGACACTTGGCATCCTCGGTGAGTTGACTGAAGAGGTCCAGATCTGAAAAACACTATGTCCTTTCTGAAAGTGTCAAAAGCTGGTTCAAAGTATCATCTGAATCATGTGGTTACAGTAAAGCGTTTTAACTTTTGAGAAAGCAGTGTTGGCTTGTTTCGAAGCAGTGAGAATGAGTGGCAGTGAGTGGAGGTGGCACGGTTCCTAACTCTTGGAACTGGGCCGGGAAATTCCACTCCGGAAACGAACTCGGGACGCCTGGATGCCCCCCAAAAATGGACATGCCCACTCACTTAGTCCTGAACAAGTATACTCACAGAGTGGGGAGCTGACCGAAACATCTCGGCGAGATTGTGGTGAGTGGGGTGGACAAAACCATGAACCACCTCGATTGTGGTCTTTCGCTTGCTCCAAGACCCGACTGTCGGCGGTGCTCAGGCTGTGCTCTCGTTCTCGTTCCATCTGCATTCCAAGGTGCTGGTTTGATTGATGGCATACTCAATAAAATCCATGTCCTGCACGTGGCTCGATTCATGCTGGCACCCCACGTTTCCGCCGCGCTGTTTCACACCCAACCTGATGTCAACCGCAGGAGATGTACCATCAAAAATGTTGCTATGCAAACTTGATTATGTCACAATGTCTCAAGCATCATCAAGCATCTGTACCCAAATATAGACCCCCAAATAGATAGAAATGTAGATCCCTACTAAAAATGAATTGGAAACCGTTTCCATCTATTTGAGACCACCATACTTGAACTCAAAAGACCAGATTCAGAAAGACACCTTGGCAATGGTGCACTCTCCTCCTGCAAGGGAGTTCATGTTCCCCGTGAATTTCGGCAGTTCATGGCGCACCCAAGTGATCCCCTCATCAGAGACTTCAGAGAGGATGCGGCCAAAAGTAATATATAGGACCCCCACCGGATCGTGCTGCCACCTGCTTACACCTCTTCAGGTCTATGACCGAGACTTGTTCTTCCAAACAACTTTAATATATGTTGGGTCCATCCTATCACCAGTCACAGTGGGTGGTCATGGTTAGTAAAGGCCTTCTTAAAAGAATTGTGATACATTAATTATACATCATTGTTGACTGACTGTTACAGGCAATAGGACAAACCCTAAACTAAACATATGCTTCAGTTGAACCTGTTTCTACGCATGTTTCTACCGCATCTCTGGATGAATGCAAACCAGTTTGGTTTATACAGTATATATTATATCAACAGGAAATTGAACGACAATTTGGACTATGAGCATCTGGACTCCGACCTTCTCTTCGTGCATTCACCCCAACTACATCCAATGGTCCTGGTCCAACTACGAGGGCAGGTTTCTAAGAGACCTGAACATCAACAGCTTTATAGCTCTACAGGATCCTCAACCTGCTCAGGGAGCGGTGCCCAAGGGTTTTAGACTTCTGGTCTTCTATCAGAATTGCCCGTCGCAAGCTCTGAGGCCACCCATGGACGCAAACACACACAACCACCGCCAAGCTCCGCTGCTTCACGCCCCGACGACATACCCTCCGTGCCCTCCGGGCGCTCCCGGCGTTGGCAGGTGAGCAGGTAATCCCAGGTGGGACCCACCGATTCCGGCACCTCGGCGCTCGGTCGACCCGCAGCAGGGAGGTACGGGGGCGGGGCCGGAAAGGGGGACGAGCACAAGCTCGGTGCGGCACAAGCACGCCACGAAAACACCGGCTCAAAGGACTACTTAGATATATAATCCGCCGACCCCACACCGTGGGGTGAGGCGTGACTGTCGATGTTAGCCTTAGCCTTAAGCCTTAGCCTTAGCCTTAGCCTTAGACCTTAGACCTAGTCCTTAGCCTTAGACCTAGACCTTACCTCCCCTACCCCTCCGGACCCTTGTTGGAGTGACGAAATCCTGCCGGGAAAGCGACCTGGATTGTCCAAGAATCTGCCATCCCAATTGATTTACATCTTGGGGCACCCTCTCGACCCGCGCGGGAAAATAAGCACGGTCCAAAATGGTCCTGGGCTCGAATCCCGGGCTGGTCGCGGCATGGTCCCGGCCAATGCCCTTGCTTTTTCGTAGATTTTGTCACGTTTTCTGTTGGTTTATGAGATTTTCAAAGGCTTTTCTGGCATTTTCCTAGGAATGCTCTAGGCTTTGTCTTTTTGGGTACCTGCTTTGGTGGTGCTGGGTCGGGTCTAAATTGGTAAACCTGGGAGGTACCCAAAAAGTCGACTTTTTGGGTACCTGCTTTGGTGGTGAAGGGTTGGGTCTAAATTCTTGGGCAATGATCGGGGTTCATGCAAGAGCTGACGTCCGATGGTAAATCTGGGAGGTACCCAAAAAGTCGACTTTTTGGGTACCTGCTTTGGTGGTGCTGGGTTGGGTCTGCACTCTTAAGGCTAAGGCTAAGGCTTAAGGCTAAGGCTAACATAGAGCAAGGCTAGCGCTAAGGTTCTATCCCTTGGGGGTCGGCGGCTGCAGGCGGTAGCCTGGTAAATACATATATATATATATAGGATGAAGGATCTGCGTTGTAGAAGGTGAAATCCAATTGATAGATGCTTGAATTTGGATTTGCTTGAGTGGTTCGATGGAATTTGCTTTGCTCGAGCGCACGCGAAGCGCATGCATGTGCATGCATCATCAAGCTGAATGATGGTTGGTCGACCAGGCACAAGGACGGCAATCTGATATGCTGATGCATCCTTCTGCCACCGTTCCTGAGCACGGTGGCAGCAGGCCGCTCCGAGTCACTCCGAGGTTGTCTGAGCCCACAACTGATCGTTCAATGTGCCATCCACAAAACATGGATCACGGGACAACTTACAGGACTACAGGACAGCTTGTGAAAGTGCTCATGCAGGCGTCAAACAAGGAGAACACCAAGGGTTAGCCAGCGTTGATGGCAATCACATATGCATTGTTGCCTCAACCATGCGCCGTGGTCTGGATGATTGTCCTTCAACAGCTCCACCAACCAACCGGCACAAACCATGCCCCTTGACCTGATTGACGAGGAATGCATAGAAACCTCATAGAATATCATAGTACAAATATCACATAGAAAATCTAATTAACAAAAGCGCCAAGCCTTCCTACCCACACCTGCCAGTTTGACCTTTTGGGGGCCCCGCACCGTCCCGAGTCCCCTCCCAACATCTCAGCGATGTGCCACCCGCGATGTGCCATGGGGCTGCGAAGGACAGGAAATCCCAGTCCATGGGCCTGGAACAAAGCGATGAGAACACGTCATCTTCTAGAAGAGATTCACCTACACCATCCTACACCTATATACAGTACTGTAACTCTATATATATAATATATTAGTTATATATAACTATATACAGTACTGTAACTCTATATATATAACTCTATATATATATATATGAAGTGGCTCAGGGCTCAGGTCCCACAATCCATCACCTTGACCTGTCACCTGTCCAGGCCATCGGGTCCTGTCCATCTCGACTCACCTCGAGCCATGAAAGGCCACAAGCAAAGGCAAAGGGCCAGGAGAGGCAAGCTCGGGCAGCCACACGTACCTGAGGACGTAACTCGGGTGCAGCTCTCTCACTCTCTCTCCCTCCCCCTCCCTCTCTGTGTCTCTGTCTCTGTCTCTTGTCTGAAACTCTCAGCAACCTTGACGACATCTAAAGGAGCCACTGCTTTGCAATAGTGCAGGCTCCCGGAGAAGTATGACCATTATCAATCCTATCAAACAGACCAGTTATAACCAATTATTGTGTACTTCACCCGACCCACATTCCACATAGATCAAATCCAAACAGGAAACGGTTGAGAAGATGTTCTCAAGTTGCAGCGTCCTTGTTGGACACCAATCACCAGCAACGGCTGTTGATGGGTCCATCTTGTTCTACCCATCTCGCCAGGTGCTGAAGACAGTGCTGAAGACCAAACGCGCCGTCAAATCACTCGCCGAGGGACGCCTGCCAAGCCTCCTTCTACAGGTGGAAGCTCTTGGAAGGCGCGCGCAAGGCAGGCTCCGGCAGGTTGGGTTCTAGGTGGATGTGCAGCATCTCCTCGGAGAGCCAACCATCTCTGTAACATAAGGCAATGAGGCTGGGGAAGACCAGGCGCGCTTGATTCGGAAGATCTGTGGGCGTCTCTACGCTGTTGATGGATGTTGATGGTTATGTTATAGGTAGACACATATGGGCGCATTGGGCGTCAGTGTGTAGGGCGCATTGGGCGCACACAATATACATAGTAACTTACACAAATGGAGCAGCGCTTCTCAATTCCATTGCTTTTCATGGCGATCGCTTTCCTAAGATCTCGACATCAGTCTCCTGTTGGTTTCCATCGGTTTTGGTAGTTTGTTTACTCTGACACACCTTCAACCTTGCTTAGGTGGCCACTATCAAAAAGATGTTGGCCTGGAGCGTCGTGTGCTCCGACATGTGCGTGGCTTGGCTACACAATGGCACGACAGATTCCTATTGGTGCACAATGATTTGTACAATCACATGGTTTGGCTCCATGCATCTTCTATATATAGTACATTATGGTATTGCAAAAAAGGTAATTATGGGATCCATTAGGATCCTATGACCTCATACGGCTTCTACAAATGGTCCCATGACCTTCGCGTGCTGGGCCAACACTTCGTGCGTCGAGGCTCTTGCCGAAGAATGAAACCAACATGACGACCAATGCTCTGAAAACGTGGATGGCTTGGAGAAACGTTTGCCTCAACCATATATGGGTGTTTTCTGTCCCTACCTACATAATGAAGCGTAATTAGCTGAGTGGCTTCAATTCCCAGCCTCTCCATCTGCCAGTCGCCGACGCTTGTGCCGCCAAAGTCTCGCTTTGATGCTGCCGGATCGCCCTGTTGGCACCGTCATACAAGCCATCCTGAAAGAGTGCCACTGGACGATGTCGGGAGTTCTGCCCCAAACCTGTGAACCCTCAGCAGTGCTATGAGTCTGAGTTTCAACCGCCCGGGGCCTGGCTGTCGACTGGTCTCCCAAAAACCAACAAAAACACGCACGAGTCGTGGTCAGCTGTTGAGATGTGGTTCATGGACGAAGTCAGAACCATTGACTCGGTCATGCAATCCCCCAACCTCACCGGATCTCACTCCCACGGTCCCCCACGGTCCCGCACGGTCCCCCACGGTATGCGACAGGTTTGGAAGTCTCTTTTGATATGTGTTCAAGATTTGTGTATACTGATCAGTGGCGAATCACTGCACATTGGTTGTCCTCCATTTGCAGGGCTCATGCAAGATTGGCATCATTGATGCACTCCTTCATGTAGCTTAGATGGACTCAGCTGAGACGTGGGTCCCCTTTTCAAACCACACACCACACAGCTGGAGACTTTTTTGGAGGTTCCACCTTGCACTGCCTGCCACACATGTAACTAGCCCAGCGTCGCCATGGTAGCCGCCCAGGCCGTGTGGTACAAAGGAACTTAACGGAGCCCAACCTTTTCCTGGGCTCGAGGGGGGCTCAACATGGTGGCTTCCACGAAGGCAGCTTGACATAACTTGACAGCGTGGAGGTGTTGGCGTGTTGTCTTCCACAAAAGGCAGCTTGACACCACATGTCACATGTGTGCTTCTTGTGTGTCGTCAATACAAGAGTGGACTCTGCAAAATGTATTTTAGATTCGCTCGCTCGCTCTCCCCCTCCCTCTCTCTCTCGCTCTCTCTCGCCTATCGCCCGTAACACATCTACATACATACTTATTACATATCTCTCTTTCTCTCTCTATATATATATAACATATATTTGTGCGTGTGACTCAAGACATCTCAAGAGAATGTATAAATCGAACTGCCTTTAAACACGGTAAGACCATGCAACCCATGGAGCCAATATGGAACCCGAGTTGGATGGGTTTGTTGAGCAAGAATAGGGAAAGAATGACCATCCTCCAGATGATAACCAGCTAGTCCCTGAATAACTACGAAGTTTTTTCAGGAGCACTGGAACCCTTCGCCTAGTTACTAGTTACAGTACTGGAACCGTCTCCAAACATTGTTGGAACCAACCTTACTATACGTGACATGTGGCGTGCCCATCTGGTAGTGGAAACACTCATTGGTTGCAAGTCTCTCGTACCTGTGGGCTTCTTTAGCTGGGTCAATGAACATTCAGAACCGTCAGGGCATTGCCATGACGGCTGGAAGTGGACCATGGCCCTTGGAAGACAATATTCCTTGACCAAACGGGGGTGAACTCCACTTCCATGATTGTTGGGGGGAGGCTAGCCCTCTGTTTGGATCCCTGATCTCTGTTGCCACCGTTGTCATCCATCTGCTATACACTCCGTGCCTGGGTTGGTCAGTCGTCTGTCCATCGCTTCTCATCGTTTTTTTGCGCTGCAAGCGGCGGAGGTGGGCAAAGAGAAGCTCAACCCAGTCACCTCAAATGCGTGGCAATCGTGGGCACCTCACCCCAAGCACCAAACACATCGGTTATATAGGTATGAAATGCCACAAAACATGTCAAAAAATAGGTAAAGCGTCTTCTCTGCAGAGATGTCCTTAATGTCAACATCCGCCATGACTGTCCAAGGCATCGAATCAAACAAAACTTCTGCAGTTTCATGCAAAACCCCGCCCAACCACCAAATGCCCACCGGATGATCGCTTTCAACACAATGTGTGTGCAAACTGCATGCCGTACTTTGGTTGATAAGCCGCATTGACATGGTTTTCCGTGGTGATGGGATTATGGAAACATTGGCAACAATCCAAGCACACTCCTCATATGATTTCTATCGTTGTCGCGAATCCTGAAGAATCCTTACACCTATTTCGCCCGCATTGATAGGTGCGGTGCAAGGTTGGAATATTGAAACAAGCCGGCACCCCAAACAATGACCTGGCACAGGAGTCAATATCGCAGTGGCAGCACGGCTGGAAGAAAAGTCACAACCGCGGAACACGTCCGTGGCATTGATTGCCAACTGACGATGTGTGTGTGTGTGCTCTAGTTTTCATTGACCCAAAGCCCAAAGCCCAAGATATATTATATCATATCTGTCAATGATCATTACCCTTAACAACTAACCAAAGCCGCTAAGCCCTTTCTCACCGCTCCACTTGCTTGATGTCTCACCTCGGCTCAACCCTCTGAACCGCTCACCTGGGCTGCCATACCGTGTGTGCGGCCTGAAGTCAGAACAACGTCTCCTGAAGTCGGAGCAGTGGGTCCCCTGCTGATCTACACCCCTCCCACACCCATGGTGTGGACCACCATGGTTTGGACCCATGATGTTTGGAACATGTATACAAACCATGCCTGCCATCCTTGACCTCTTAAGGATAGGGAGTCTGTATCAGTTCAATTCACTTGACCTGGCGCGATGAACGTGTGGGGGGTATTGACAGGCAAGCGCGCGCGCGACGCCCAAACGCAGCGGCTAAAGCGTGCTGAACTCCTGTTTGGGTGCTGTTTCTAAGAGCTCCCAAGAAAACATCTAAAGAAGGACACCCAGAACAGGCACTTCAAAAAAGGTCAGGCGGTAGCCCCCGGCTTAGCATCTCGAACCCACATAGGATGCATGGATTTGGGAAATTCAGCTGCCTTGAGAGGAAGGATCCCTGTCCGTCCGACTCCATCCATGTCACAGAAACCTCACCAGCACCAAGAAAACACCACAAAACCATTGTTTGAGACTCCAGTTGGCTTCTACTGAACTGGAGAACTCACATGGACACAGATCCTGGATCCGATCGTGGCAGGCGGCAGGCCCTTCGCACCTGGCTGCTGCACCACCCAAGGCAAGCGCTTGGATTGCCTTGGGAAAGGAGATGGTGGAAGCTACGGGGTGGTTTCAGGATGCCAAGGAAGGGTGGGGGTTGGAGTGTTCATCCATCTGTGAGGCTACCATGAAGGTACACCTGTGAGGTTTGGGCTGTTCACTCGTGACCACGGTGCCTCGGATCTCCTCGGATCCACACGGATCGGCAGCGGTTGGAGCGAGGCCAACCGCTGCAGGGACCAGTCAGCACCATTCAGAGAAGTGGTTTCAATAGGACAGCCTTCTGAAGTTGTGTTTGGGCATCCTTTTTTCAAAGGGCAAAACCTCTTACTGGGTGATGCTGAATGCCGATGCAAGCTTACTTGACCTAGATTCCCCTTCACTGCCAGACTAGGTGATACATAGGTGAAAGTTTCAAAGTTGCTGGATCTGCGGAAGTGAGGCTTTCCTTGCTCCACGATCTGTAGGATCATGTAGGATCTGCGCTGGGGCTCCAACTCCCTGAGGCGATGAAAACTACCAGGTCTAATGAACAATGTGAAACCAGGAGCAGCTGATCTTCAGAAACACATGCCCGGCCACCAATCCTCTGTCCAGCCACATCGACGGCTCCTCCATGACCTGCACTGCTGCAGCCCCGACGCGCAGCATGCGCCAGAGCCGCGTGGGCGGCGAGGCATGCGCTGGAGCCGCCGTTCGCACCGGGTCTCGGTCTTGCACGAAACACGACTGAGCTGTGACCATCTGATGTGACCACCCGGCGAGGTTTGGCACCGTGCGCGCGCTTGCGCGCAACACCCCCATGGATGGGGTGGTGGCAGCTGTCCATTCTGGTCCCTGCGCTGTTTTGAAATAATGTTCAACATTTCCTGGCCCAAGGTGGACCCCACGTGCCCATTCTGTTGCTCGTCTTTGAGGAGGGCATTCTGAGAACAAGCCACACCAATGACGACCTTCGATCGAACACTAGTGTTGATCTACACCAAGGAGCAAGCAGCAGGTCTCACAACACGGTAGTGTGTGACAGCCGAAGTCGACTGCGGTACCTGGCCGTCACCAGAAGCTCGAGGGTTTCTCGGTCCAGCCGGTCGCACATCGCTTTGCTAGCCGGAAATCTAGCCGGTCACCCCAATGCAAACGATCTGGAATCTGAGCTGCAGTGGGGCTCATCATGTTTAATCACAGGGTACATATAGGTACATATTCAATCTGGTCTTTGAATCCACTCGTCATCTGGTACATGATGGTACATGTGTACATCAAGGAGATGCATGGTTCCAGAACTTTCATCTGCTTCACACATGCCTCACAGTCCACTCTTCAAGCCTGAGGGAAGTGAGACACCCTCACTGGCATCGGCATCCTTGGAAGCCGGTTGGATGGTGTAGGCCCATGATGGGCCAGTCTCCTAGCACAGGAATAGAACCTTAAATCGACAAAGTTCTTCTTTCGCTGCCTCTGATTGGGCATCTCCTAAGCTAGGTGTCCCTGATCATACCTCAAACATGGATCCAGCACCAGACAGCCACGTATCTCAATACTATTGGCATATGGCATGTGGCTGTGCGATCTTCTTCAACTTCCGCATCCTGCCGCCATGTCTCTGACTTGGTCGTTGGCCATGCCAGGCAGCAGGGTTCATCGCGGTGGAGCACCTGGTCTTGGAGCGCTCGGGGGTGTAAGTCCCCCACCCTCAGGCCTTTCGGTGAGGTGAAGTCTACCCAAGAAAGAAAAACACTTCCAACAGTGGGCCCGGGAATTAGACTAATATCGAATGGTTGGGAGGGTCCTCCCTATTCTACTAGCACACCTAAGTAATCCTAAATAATACATATCAATGAATCAATTGGTACACTGGGTCCTTACGGTCAGGGCCTCCAGTTGTCAAGGTCTTGTTTGGATCTGGTTTCCGACCTTGAACTACTTCCAACAATCTCTCCAGACACCACTTCCGCAAGTGGCGCGCGGTGTGGTGAAGCATGTTGGAGTGATGAATGGCATTCGACCCTGCACCGAGATGCCCAGAGATGCCGAGCCGCATGCGTTTTCGCGCGCAGGCGGCTTCGCAGCGCGCGTTTTCGGTATAGCCAATTTAGAAGCCATCGGAATCCAAGAATCCGAGAATCCAGTTTATTTGCTCCAGGCTTGTACTTCATATCTGTTGGCAATATGTCCAAGAATTTCAGGGCGTCACATACAGGCTTCAAACCGCTTCGATATCATGGTTCAGTTGGTCAACTGTTGCCCCCCCCCTTGGTGTGTGATCCGGTAATTAGGGGAAATCCCAACAAAAATGGCGGATGATCACGTCTCCCCCCCCCAAGGACCCGTCCTCCAGCGAGCGTCACGGCGTCACGTGACCGCGGGAACCGCATGCACCATTGCACTCTCCAGAAGGGAGGTGTTTGGGTGGAACCAGTGGAACCACGCGAGTGAGGAATCAGTGGATGTTGAACTTACAGGAACAGGTTCGTACGACAAAAGATCACCAAATGCTTTAAAACATCGGATTCGGATTCGGATCATCTAATACACCAAACATCGTGTCATTAGGTACCCTTGTTTTCAAGACGGGATATCGGATGATATCAGGCTAACCTTTCGTGCCATGTCTTGCCGGGAGCATCCGGGAACCATCTTCTTCGTTACATGTCTCATCCTCTTAGCTTGGCTTGACATGCCCCCAACCCATGAGAAAAGAGGGCTGACGAGAACTGCTTTTTAAAGCACTGTTTCATAGTGTTTCACATCTGTGCAAGGTTCCTGGCTCCATCCTTGCACTCTGTACTCACTGTGTCGCAGCGGTGTGGCCAAACCCAATCGCGCAGGAATAGTCTCCATATATGTCTCTGAAAAGGCACTTTACTCACAGGAGGCGGGGAAGCAAATGAGGTCATTTTGCTTTCCCACTGGGAGGCTTTCCATGTTGCGGTGAGACTCAGAGACAGAGAGAGAGAGAGAGAGACAGAGCGCGCTTGGCTGTAGCCTCCAATTGGCATCTCATGGAGAGTTGCTTGCATCCAAGCAGCCCAGAATGAACACGCCACTCTTGAGGTGAACTTTTGGGAGACTTGGACATGGAGACTTGGCAAGTGATGGGAAAAAAGATACGTAGACTTGCCTTGCGCATGCTCGCGCTGTTTGTCAGAAACATGCGCTGACTTGCTGTGGGTGGAGGCTTGCAGACACACAGGGTTGCAGATGTTTTACAGTAAAACATTCAGCAGCATTCGAGCTGCTAGCGTTCGAACGCATCATGATCAACCTGCGGCTAGTTGTCTTCCAAATTTGCTGTGAAGCGCAGCCGTCGTGCCACCTGACCAAGGCCAACTGCGAGCCCTTCGTATGGCCGTAAGCGGGTGCTGTGCAAACGGTGCATGTTTTGCATAGCTTGTTTGCAGCTAGCGGCTAGCCGTTTCCTTGTGACAACATTGTTTACAGCACCACTCTCATCGTTGGAAACCTGGAAACCTATGATACGGGGTGCCCCACATGCTATAGTTGCACGATGGTGGTTAGAGTCTGTCACAATGACCTTCTTTCCTGCGCCTGCCTCATTGACAAGTTCTGCTTTGACTATATAAGGGTCGCGTACCAAACAGTTTGCGTTTAGCAGCCTGTGCGCTAAACGGAGCCCCAACCCCACTTTGCACTGGGTGGTCAATTGAATGCCCAGAATTCACGCGTAGCAGTGGGGGTCGCGTAGATAGCGGAGTCAAAGTCTAAGTACCCCTAAGTCGTTTGAGTCTCACGGTGATGTCAACTTTCTCAAGTCTCACGGTGATGTTAACATGACCCGAAAATCACCGTACAAGATCTACTTTGTTCCCAAATTCTGAACATAATTTCGCATAATTCTGCTAATGGTTGTCCGCAATATTTTTGTGAACTGTCAGCTTCTTTTTCCACGGAGCCAAATTCAGCGGACATGGCCACCTTTGTCTTGCTCATCAGCTTCTGACATGACTTGGTTTTTTTCTAGCATTACACCATTCAACATGACTGTTCAAAGAAAAGTTTGGAAATGCGAATGAGTGAAGGGATGTGCCATGCATGGTTATCCATGTTATCCAAACCAGTTTAAAAAAAAAAAAAAAGAAACACACTCGATCTCAGCGCCCCTAGTTCTTGGACCCACGCCTTTTGGATGGTCCAAACGCCAACATATATAGCCCAAATGCACAGCACATTGTGCCAACATGTGATCACATGTCTTCTGAAGAGTCGAGGACAGGCTTCTCCGTGGAGTAGCCGAGATGATGTGGGACATGGGCCAATCATGTTCGACACATCGGCTCCATCAAAAGGATTGAAGCACAACAGTTGAGTTGTGACCAAGCCGCCGCCCATGCAACCGACCTGCCAAAGCCGGGCCTCTGCCAGCTGTGCCGGGAACACCGAGCGGTCCACGAGGCGTGCACCTGGGCTGTTGGCTCGCCTTCTCGGAATCGAAGATGTTGGAAGGAGTCAAGCTCGGGAAAGTAAGAGACCATCTTGGAGATGTTCAGGAATCATCGTCGGAAATGCTCGGAACATCTCTACTCGGTGTGATTCTTGAAAATGTAGCTTGAGATCTCTTGATCTTGATGAACCCAAAGGTGCAAAGACTTCACGTCACATAGAAGACCCGGCACCTTGAAGCATATTAACCGTTATATGACCACCTCAGAGGACAAAATAATTGAAGAAACATGAAGAAACCATTCCACAGCACACAACGCCTTTCCAGAACCGCTAGATCAACGTCACATCTCCAAGCACACAAGGCGCACAACTACGGTGTTTTGTTGAGATGTGTCCAAGTTCCAACACACGCTGACCTTGTTCCACACCGTGCTCATGCTGGCCTTGTTTGCCTTGAATGTTTCACGCAATCTTGTCCCTCCCAGGGAAGTTGCCCAAGGAAGTGGATGGAAGTTGCTACCATTTGCTACCTTGAGTTTTCCCATCGGACGCACGTCGCCGGGCGGGGCTTCTCCCGCTTCACGTCGCCTGGGTCCCCAACCCACGTCGTCCAGCGCCACCGCGAAGGAGATCCGCTCGCCAAAGGAGGGCGCCACCTGGGAAGACGCTTCATGACGACGGCCGGGCCGAATCCTGTGAGTCGGTTCGACGGGACCAGGCGCCTAAGAGGAGTTTGCTTTTCGATCGGTGTTTTTTGTTGGGGGGAATGGTTGGTGAAGAATTTGGTTTCCTATCATGTGTTTTTTCTTTGAGGAGATGGATGGTTGGTGAATTTGGTGACTTTGCTCTAAAAGCGTCGCTGCTGGTTGCCAAATACCACACCTCGCGCCGGCTGGAACTGAGAAGGGCACCCGCTTCACGGACAGGAATGTGAAATCGAAGGCATATAGATCCCAAAGATCTTAATTAGCTATAATTAGCTGTATGAGCTACCAAGGGAGCTACCAAGGTATCCCCTCTATACGCAAACATGCTCTGAGCTTCACTGCTGCATCGCCTTCGGTGGCAATGCGGTTCATGGCCACGGCCGCCTGGGCGTTCCGGGACCAAGACCGATCCGATCCGTTCGACCCGATGGAGTGAGGCGCAGTGAGTCGGTGTGTTTTGTTGAAAATGGCTCAAGAGTTGAAGCCAGTGAGATTGAAAGTGAATCTCACAGATCTTGCGATCTGTTGCAATGTTTGTAGGCCGACGATGCGTCGAACCACTTTCGATCCGTTCATTGACTCACCAACGGAACATCATAGAATCAATAGAACCACTTGTTCCGGCGCGGCTGATTCCACCGTGAACCCCCCGTCCGCCTGTGGAGGGAGGGTCGCCGAACCGCCATCGTCCGCCTCTTCGGCTCGGAGTGCCAGGTCCGTCCGACGGGGGTTATCAGTTTTGTGGCGCTTGAGCAAGGAGAGATCTAACAAACATCATGTTAGCAAACAACATGTTAACATAATGAGAAGGATAATCGACCTCATGATAGCAAGTCATGTTTGTTAGAAACAATATAATCGCATCTCATCTAACAAACATGCTAGATCTTCCGCACGGAGAAGGACAATAGTATGCAGTAAATATAGGCATCCATGTATGTAATTATGGGTCTTTGTGAAGACTTCCTCAGAACTCATGGCAGCTGTGATGGCAGGATCCTGTCATCAGCTGAGACCACCGGGATCTGGCAGAAAACGGCAGAAGCCCTTCCGCATCTGGCGCCTCCGCCCGGTAGGTTCCCAAGCGCGCTTCGCGGAAGAAGGACAAGTCAGCCCTTAGGCGGATGGTGGCAAACTAACGTGTGCAAACCACGCTGAGCGTGCGCATTCTAACTGCGATCTGTATTGTTACTACACGGGTTACCCCACGTATGAAGAATCAACTTCACAACAAGTGAGTTACTAGTCAGGAAAGCTTCTGAGGTTTTTATATATATATATATTTATACATTATAATTGAAAGATAATCAATTGATTTTCGATTGAACTGTAATCATATGATGAAACTCTTTCAGGTCCGCGCTTCTGTGCAAAACCGTTGTTCTGCCAAATGTTCGCGTAATTGACGGAGGATCGTCTCCGGAAGGCACACGTTTCTTGAGAACGACAATGCTTACAGCATAATTTTAACCAAAACCAGAACGGTGCAACCAGTTTCTGAAGAAGCTCTCGGCCTTTCTGAATTTGGAATTGCTACAGCATGGGGGAGCAACCAAATAAGAAATGCTTTCTAAATCGAAAGCCTCCGGAAGATCCAGAGTGAGTCGAAGAGTGGGGCGTGGGGGGCCGATCTGCATCCGACGACAGGCCCTATAGGCACATGTATGGCCCCACCACCGCCACACACGCGCAGCAAAACCGAGAAAACATGCCACACACATGGCGCGACGGCACGATGATCCACCGGCATGAATATCATAAAGGATCTGCATGACTCTGTCGAGAAACCATCCATCTTCATAGATAAGCATGAAAATGAACAGATCCTCCGAATCATCCCGAATCCTCCTTGTCACATATAGGTTGTGGTCACAAGGTTTTGTTGTGGTTGTAGTGAGGTCTATATATATATATAGGTGATGTGAGGCCTATAATATGATATAGTTGTGGCTATTCCACATGGTGTCAAGGGTTTTGTTGGTGTGCCGGGTCAAGCAGCAAAAGGCCACCCTTGAAGTGGCGGCTTGGGACTGATGTTGGCTCTAGGCATCAAACCGGGGAGGTGGAATGAGGAACAAGGTCCGGTTCCCAGGTCCCCCTGGTAGGACACAAACATTGGGAGGTTACAACCTGCCCCATCTGCCAAGTTCACATCTATACAGTCCAGTTGTAAGCATCCACTTCCACTTCATTGCAATGGGCTAAAAAGGCAAACAGCAGCTTTAGAACCATTCCTGCTCAAACTGACCGTCCCAAGGTGTCCCACTTGGTCTCTTAGCTTTGGACACGGTGTGCCCAAAAGCTCCACCTTCGCACCAGGAGAAAGCACGAAGAAGGAGGAACGGTTTCAACTCAGTAGGGTGTCCTCTTTCTGCTGGATGGGACCGGGTCTGCTGTTTGGTCTACTGCTCTCGTTCAGATCTCGAACTTGATACCTGATGCTCGGTGGTAAAAGGCTTGGTTGGAACCGGGTGGCTGTATGCCGTATGCCGAAGAGATCTCTAGAACGGGGGAAGCCTCGTTGAAATGCTTTCTGACATCCAACCATTCTTCTCCAGCAGCCTGCCCAGCGCATCGCGGACGGAGGCCATCCCTGGCCTTTAAGAAGGCTGACTGCATGGCTCATAAAGATCTGCTTGACGCCGGAGAGGTCCTCCATACCGCCGAGCTGCTTGATGGAGGATTGGTGGGGATCCCGCAGGCGAGCTGCTTCCCAGTTCTCGTCCAAATCGCTCGGAACACGGTGGAACACGGAGGAACACAGTTTTGCGTTCACAGGTTGAAAACATCATGTCATGGTTTCGCTTTAGGGTCACGCCTTTGAGGGGTGGTCAGTGACAACCTATGGTCCCAGCGGCTGTATTTGGATGTATTTGGATGCAGCTGTCCCATGCGATCCTCTTTCGAAGAAACCTTGGGGTTTGGGAGTTGAGTAGAACCTGGAGGTCAACAGCAACTTGGAAATGTGCCTCAAAAAGGAGGCCCCCCCAAGGCAAATTCCCACAATTACTGCTCTCAATGTGCGATTTTGCAGAATGAGAGGCATGGCCGTAACAGGATGTATCTTGTCTTAACAGGTAGATCAAATCAATCCAAAAATGGGACATGCATGTCCAGGAGAACAAATCTCCTTGCTTCGGAAGAAGTCGTTCAGGACTTCGTTCTGAACCTTGGACGAGTGGATTCGTTCAGCTAGGTCTTTTCATGACCTGCATATCGACACATTCCAACAAACCCACACAAACCCACGACACAGCAAGCACAAGAAGCCTCTTACACTCAAACAGGACCTCATAATACCTCATACTCTCCAAGCTCGATTCCGAAATGGTCCATCGCAAGTCCGGGATATGTCAAGATAAATACATCTACTGAGGGTGATCTTTGGATAGCCCCGGATCGTGCCACCTCTTGGAGTTTTGGTACGTCGAGCCCCTGGTGGTGCAACCCACTGCCGTCAGCGCACGTTGCTGGCCATTCGGCATTGGTCACGGCCTCAGGAAAGGAAAAAGATACAGAAACGGGTCGCAAGCCCGACCAAAAGGTGAAAACAACCTGACCCACCCGGCACCTCCAGAACAGAAGCACCAGAAAACAGCCAATGAGGAGCCCAGACTTCTGCGCTCCCCTCGATCCTCAATGTACAGTGTCGTATAGCATCCTAAGACGTTCACCCACCTTCACTGTGTCACTTGTACATCATATCATCAAAGCACTGGGCTTTCTCGGCCGAGCGGCGGATGGCTTCCAAGCCTTTGGCCTCGAAGCGACCAACACCACCTTCACTCGGCGCTTTGGCCTCAGCGGTCCATCGATGGTCACCCAATCGATGCTCAAAGGATCAAGGGAAAGTTGAGGACGACCAACTGAAAAAGTGAAGTGCCCCAGGAAAGCATCTCGAAATTTACCCATGGAAAAACAAATGGTGGAAAATGAACTGACACACGTTTCAGGACCCACCACCAACAACTCGTTGTCGTGTTCCCTACTGATCGTCTTGAAAACACTTCTTCTTGAACCACCTTAAAACGCTTTGAATCTCTCTTGGTCAACCTGTTTTGGTCAAAATTTCCTTCCATCTGGCATTTTGAGCCCACTCGATCGATCTTGGCAGTCTGCACTTTTGTACACGGCTCTGTCCCAAGATGTTCTGAATGCCCACTTTTTATCAATATTGGCTTTCCTGGTGACAAAAAGGGTCTCCCTTAGGAAGGGTGATGTGGATTTGTGGGATGATGTGAGGTTGTACGGCCGGCAATGGCCGAGGATAACGCTGATCAGAACAAGAAACAATTTCCAAAAAAATGAGAAGCCACCATTAGTCTTTTGGCACTTCAGATGTGTCCTGACCTCCCGGGGAGCCGGAAAGAAGTCCGACGGTGCAGCCGAACGACGCTTCCGGCACCGAACCACTGGGCCAACGGGTCCGCATCAGGGGTGGGAACCACTGGGAACCACTGGGAACTGACCGGAATAACTGATATCTTATAGGTCTTCTTCCAAGCCACCCATTCTTCACCTCAAAGCCAAGACCACCGTCTCGTCCGTCGTCCCGCTCGACTTCGCTTCTTTGGCAGCCCAGCATAGGCTAAGCCCCCATAGCGCTTTTTGGTGAGGCACAGGCAGGGCATGTAGACCTCCGTCAACTCGATCACTCGGGCCTTTTCTGGCCAACTAGTCGGACACGGGTTCGCCCAACTGAAGAAGGAAAACAACAACATTGGCGATGTGTCTATAGTGGTGGGCTTTTGGGGATGAGGAGCTCCGGCCCGAAAAACACCCAAGAACTGCGGTGCCTTTTCGAACTCTAATTCCACCGGTGCTGGATGCTTCGCAGAAACCTGCAGAAACGTGGCAGAAACCGGTGGATTGACGGCCATTCTGACCCGCTGACCCAAGATATCCACACAAAGTACATGTTGCAAGCGGTCATAAGCCACCTAACCAATATAAAACTGAAAACAACAGCACGGCTCTTCCGTAGTGCCTATCTCTGCCTAATTGCACATCAAGTGGCCCACCCATGCTTTCACATGCTTCAACCGCTTCTCTCAGCTGTTCTTAAAGCATTTTGAACCAAAGCTACGCTTCTATGATCTTCTATGCTTCGGGGGCGCAGAGAAGAGACCAACGGGCGCCTTGGCACAAATCTCTCGGCCAGCACCAAAGGCTTCCTCCAAAGAGTAGCCCTTGAGTTGCACCTCGGACCGTCCCAAAAAGTCAAGTATCGACGACAAAAGTTTTTACGTTCCAATTTTGGTCGTACGAGGCAACATGATGCATCCGATGGTCCCAAAGAAAGTGTCAAATGCTGGGAAGACTTCCAACAAAGTGCAAAGCATTTTATAAATTCATGCATGTACATAATTAGTAAAAATACCAATTCTTGCAAACATCCAGGTGACACTGGACTGGCGAGCCAAGTTGTGCGGCATTTGGGTCCTGATGCCATTTGAAGATACATATTTGAAGCTGTTTTTTTGGTTGGGGTAGTTACCACAGTCCTTGAAGGACGGTCCTGATACAGGATATGTTCTTCATTTTTCTTCACCTGGTGACTCGCAGGGAATGAGGGCTGGATCCAGAATCTCCATTGGGGGCGAAATCCGTACTAAGCACTCGTCAGTTTTTCTTCACCAGCTTCACCCATCTTTGATTGTTGTTTGCCTTTTCCTCCGGCGGCAGCGGTTCTACCAGCTCGGCCAGGAGGCGAAGACGGAGTCTGTGTCCCCGTAGACGATTTTGGCTCCTTCCCAGTTGGCCTGGAGGCAATGCGGAAAACTTTGCACTGTGTTCATTCACTGATAGCTAAGGGAACACTGGAATGCCTGGAATACATCATCAGCAGCACCTGTTGCCCAAGCATGCCCAAGCTGTACTTCCACTGCAATTTGTATAAACCAAATCAAGCTGAACCCTCAAAGGCAACTGCTAATCATAGGCGTATAGACTTCCTATGACTTCATCAGGCCGCAAACTTTCAAGCCCTTCCCCTGCCTGGCTTTGTTGGCAAAAAGGACTCAAACACATCACCTATATACTCATACTGTACCAATCTGGTCAACCATGATTAGATACACTGTTGTTGACCGGCTGCAATAAGAATAGCTGATCATGATTGAGCATGTACAACCACCGTGCAACTCTGACTCCCTCCTTGCTGGTTGTCAGCGCTTCGCGTTATAAGTCTATTGTTCTATTGTGACCATTGAAGTGGCCGCCTCGATGAAGTTGGCCGCCTGGAGGAAGTGAAACGGAAGACTCTGGAGACGGACTATGGACCTGGAAGGTGGAAAGGTGATATGAGTGGGAAGGTTGCATCTCCGCACATGCTTCAAAAAGAAGAATGAGGTCACCAGGAGATATGAAACCATGAGATAATCATGAGATATATATAGGTTTCATTCTCCCACGTGAGTGGGAGACCCTTTTCATATCTCCTGAGTCCTGTCTCCCGGTCATTTCAGAGTCGATCTTCACCGAAGGGGGCCAACCTCTTCGAGCGCGCGGCGGCCCGTGGCCACGATCGCGTCGGCCAGCTCGGAGCAGGGCCTGGAAGGAAGGTGAAGTAGTGGAAGGGATAAGAATGGAAGGAATTCTCTTGAAAGATCTTAGAAGCTGACATGCTCATGGGCTATGGCTGCGGCTATGGGCTTTGGACAGTCTTTTTGGCAGTATAGAGGAGGAGCAAGAGGAATGGGGCCTCTTTTTCAGTGGAGGAGGGCAGCAATAAGCGAGGTCTCAACAATCAGAAGTCTATAGCATGTAACAATGTATATACTGGATATATAGTCGTTGCATTGGAAAACCAATCTTTCTATACATGCTCGAGGATAGAGTTTAGGGTTGCTGGACTGATCACAGAATCAAAAATATAAGGGACGTGATGGACGCACCGGAATTAGGCTCCTTCTTTATTAGCCGAGTTATCAAAATCTTCCACACCTGGCATGTGGCTTCACCAATGGCCCAGAACCAAACCCCCAAATGCAGCTTCTACCAAACCCACCACAAAGGCAAAAACCACGCGCATACGAAACATCCGTACGTAGAACATCCGCAGGTTTGAAGTCTAGAGTCTTGGCATCGAACATCCCGCAGAACGGGAGTCACATCCCGCCCGCTCTGAGTCCAGTCGACGATTTGAGTCCAAATGCTCAAGTCGTCTTTCAGTGACCCGGGGAACTTGGAATTTCCATGAACTTCCTGAACACTTCGGTCTTCGGTGGTCCAAAAAAAATCGTCGAACTGGACTTCTGGGATCTTCCTTTTTGTTTGACATCCCATCTTGCTATTCTGCTGCATCTTCCAACTAAAACACCAACCTTCCAGGCAATATCTCTCAACCGAAACCGAAACCCAGGCGACCGCAAAGAGACATGACATATCGATGTGGTGATCTCTTGATATCTCTTACAGAACTGCAAGGGCAGGGCCTCAGTAACAAAAAATACACAACTCTCAGTTGGAAATTGCTCAACGCCTAGCTCTCCGTGACATATTCGGAAACCGCACATGCGGCCGCTAAAGGATGCCGAGGAGTAGCCGTAGGTCCTCAGTGTCAGCGTGCAAACCCAAAACAAGCACTTCGTTACTTCCCTCGATGTGCAGCATGGATTCACTCCCAACAAGGGTCAACAAAGCCTAACCCAACTGCAGCTGCCCAACTTGCCCGTTGCCCCATGTTTTTGGTCCTGCTTCGTGTCTATGGCAACATGTTCGGACTCTTTTCGCTCAGCGACACTTGTGCGACGCTACCAGTCATGGCCACGTGCTGTCGTTCCGCGCGCTTGAGGAATAGTTTCAATGAGATGGGACCTAGCTGCTAGCTCCATGTTGCAAATGCAATATCCATATATCCCAAGAGCCAACAGCCTCGACTTTCGCAACATCTCCGGGATCCAGGAGCCGCCAGCAGCCGTCACTGGAGTTGATCCGTCACTGTGGGGTTGTTGAGGCATTGCTACATCCAGCGAACGGCCTTTTGGTCGAAAGGTAAAGCTTGTAGCCGATGTAATCTGCTTGCCTGGTCCTGCAAGCAGTTAAAGAGGCGCATAGCACAAGTTGTGTAGATAAGATACATTTTAGTGTGTGTGTGTGTACACTGTACATATACAATATATACACACATACACACCGGATATACATAATATCCTGCATCAGGAGCCTTCTGCTCACCACGGCCACCCTGCAGGAAAAAACACAAGGCATATCAAGGCTAGTCACCAAGGAAATTTATACAGAGGATCTGGGCGATGGGGATTATATTCCTTGATCCATTTTGATCCCATTCAATGGTTGGCTTCAGTTGGCTTCAGTTTTCTCTATCGAGACACTGCTGCAAGTCAATCACACACAAGACCTGGTCACGCACCAGTCAGGAAACATGCGTAAGCTGTTCAACCTCAGGGCAATTTGCCGTCATAGGGTCATAACTCGGTCCTCTTTGTGGAGCACCTCCCATTTCGGCCACCCATTTTTGTGAGGAGCCTTGGCCAAACATACCGTGAGCTCCGGAGACGAAAAGGTCCAGCCAGAGGACTTGGGTTGGATCTTGTGCATCAACTCACCTGGCTGGCTAGGACTGGACACTGGACAAGAAAGGGGTTGAAGAACATGTGCGAGAACCACAAAGAACCACATGTTTGGACACGAAATCGAATATGTCCCAAGTTTGGTCAGAATCCGTTTTAGAATGTTTTAGATGTTCTTACAGGGCTTTAATGTCTTGCCGCTTCCAAGGCCCAGAAGTGATCCACTTCCAAGTTCCAGCTTTGCAACTTCGATTTCAACGGCGGGTGGCGGGCGGGTCATGGCGCCTTCGAAGAGTGTTTGGTCCTGGACACGCACCAACAGCCACTGGTCCTGGACACGCCAGACCGTCACAAAAACAACAGGAAGAGGGAATGAACGAGAGCAGCCCACGCTGGTCTTGTCCGATCATCAGTTTCGGTATGTGTTGGTCACTGTTGCCACTCATGGGTATGTACTGAGATGAAAGCAGGGTAAAGGAGGGGGCAACCCACCCCTTTCCCTTCCTCCCCATCCAGCAAAGCCCCACAAATCCACATCAAGTTCAAGCTTAGAGGCTCCTAAGCGTGCCTCTAGGCTTGAAGTTGCTTGGGGCGTCTTGCTTCACATCACTGATGTTGAGAGGTCCGACAGACAGGATCCTTCCCGGATAGGAGCTCCTGGAATCTGATGTCCACATCACGTGCTTGACATGCCACAGCTAGGGTCCAGTGGGCAAAAACCTCCGTCGGCTGATCCTCCAGCACAAAATCAGCTTCCGGTCCGCTCTCCTCGGTCCGTCTCTGTGCTGCCACGACTGGCGCGCTGACGCGTCAAATACGGCGGCCCGAAAGATCTGGTGTACCTTTTTTTCCAAGGCTTTCTACTTGCGGATGGGCTCATTACTGCACAGCAGTTACTGCATAGCCTGTACACAGATGCACGCACATACACCTATATACAGTACATGACAGTTCTTTTGAATTCGTTTGATCCTTTATGACGTAGAATTTTGCTGCAGAATTGCCCGAACTTGCCCACTGCTCACATGGATCAAGCGACGCCCTGCGCGTTTCCGTTGTTGGCTTGAGATGTTTGGGAGCGATCACGGGCCAAGTAGTCTGCAATCACAGGCAATTCTCCTCAGCTGCGCTCACAAAGGCTTTGCATGTGGTTATGTCATTTCACCTTACTTTGGCATACTCTGGCTCTAGCTTACTTCTTTGAACCGTGGTGGACATGCAATCAAGAAAATTGAATGACTGGCTCAAGGGCTCCGAGTGTCCATGGTTTTGCATCCAACCCTTCAGCTCCAACATGCCAGGCGCATCCACCCGCTCCAGCTGTGCCAGTAGCGCCAGCTGCGCCCGGCCGTCAGCCGCATCCCGTGCCACCAGGAGCTGCCGGAGCTGGACGGAAGCCTCTCGCGCCCGATGCAGCTTGGACCAAATGGAGGCCGCCTCCTCGAGCGTGAGAGTGAGGGATTGGGGGTTGGTCTCATTGGAGTTCACACCATTCTGTAGAAGCACGTGAATCATCGGCATATGTTGATGTATATTGTCGACAGGTCGATCTCTGCCAAAGGCAGGCCTGATGGGTTAAATTCACGCAGACGGGAGATCTTCACATACCAATGCTCTTCACATACCAATGCTCTTCACATACCAATGCAATCAATGCAATCCCTTCCCAAAGGGTTTCCCTCTCCTCTAGTGGACTTGTTTTCAGAATGTATCGCTCAAATCTCCAAAACATGTGCCGTTCCGAAGAGAAGAGGGTGGCACACCGAGAGGCCGGTGGAACACCTGGGTGGACCTCCGGTCAGGGGATGCCTCAAATGGAACAGAAGCAACTGGCCCAAGAGAGGCTAAGCCAGCATCAGCCTGGGCCAGACTGGGTGCTTGGTCTTCGCACCCCCCCCAAGATATGTCCAACAGTCGGAATTCCACTGTGATCCTCTGTGGGATTCTAAGGGGAAAGGGTTGTAGGTCGTGTATTCACAGGCCCATCCTGCCAACGTTTGTCAGGGAGGACGGCTCATCTTCAGTGCCTTTTTCTTACACGACTCCATGCAGCTGAGTCAATACTTCTGGCCAAGCTGCTAAATAGGCCTCCCAATGTCCAGGCCAAATCTCCAGGGCCCTCCGCACCGCCTCTTGGGCTTCCTCCAAACGATCCATCTCTCGGAAGGAGCCGGCCAGTTCAGTATAAACGAGGGCCACTCGACCTATGTTGGCCGGTGGGCGACCGAAAGGCGGCCTCGGCCTTCGATCAGCGATCCCAGCAGTGTACGGCGAGTTGGAAGGGCAAAGAAAGTCATCCAGGACGGAACACGAGAACACCATTATAAGACATACTGTTGCATATGCCATAAGAATCTAGGACATACTATTTTAAGAACACCATTATAAGAATCTAGGACCAATTTGTAAGACATACTATAGCTATTATTCCATATGTAGATATATTAGTGGCTGGACACTCAGAAGCAATCGTTTATGACCCTGCCCCGGATTATCCCTCAAAATGATTCTGATATAATATACCACCCCTGCCCATCGTTGCCCATAGTTCTGCTGGGTGTATGCGCCACCATGCTGATTTGTCAGGTTAGGGAACTAAACCAACATTTTGGGGTGTTGCTGGAATCCATCTTCATCCTTTTGCTTCTTTGACCAAGGACACGCAGCCAGCCAGCCAGGACACGCAGGTCGCGTCTGATCCTCGACATCTTCAAGCAGCTTCGGAAGAGTGCGACTGCTTCTTCGCCTCGCCCCTCCAGCCGCGCTTGGTATCCTAAGTCACCCCCAAGTGAAACGCATAAACCTGTGGACCAGTCCCATAGCTCAAAAAACATAGTCCGCAGTGGGTCAAAACCTGGAGCTCCAAACTCTGCTAGGCTCACCTATCTGATAATCTTTACATATCAACTATTGTTCTTTTATATTCTGTTCGGGCTCCAGTGGTCGACGGTCCCCCCTGTTGTGACAAAGGGAAAGCCACAAGGTACGGAGGTACAAAGGAAAGCGAGCATCCCTTTTCAATGGCCGAATCCACCTTTGCAACATTTGCAACTGAAGAGGTTGGAGCGGTTGCTCCTCTAGCTGCTGCAAAGCATGACCATTTGCCATCTTCCAAGGGGAACCGCCGCTCATCGTCCAAGTCTTTGGTACCGAAATAGCCCGCGGCATCTTTTCCAATGACCCAGCCTCTTGTGGCCTCCCCATTTGGGGCCGGCAAAACCTCCAGAGAGAGCCGGAAGCCATGGCCATTGACAAAGCTTGGACAGTGGTTGGAGATCCTAGGGGCACCACGAATTGTCCGCTGGAACATGATGGAAATGGACGCTTTCAGCTGGGAAAGAAAGAAAAAGGACATCAGCTCGGGCATCAAACCGAAAAACATATACCAGCACCTTCCAACAGGTCTCCTCTGAAGGCTTTTGTAGACTTAAAAGTCGCAGGTGGTGACCTGTTGGAAGGTCCTGGCAGTAAAACACTTGGTAAAGCCCAGGGATCTGATCTCTGCAAGGCTCATAGACTCCATTGACCTCCTTGAGGGATGACCCCTTCACCTCCAAACTCTCCACATGCGAAGCCGAAGCCTCGTCAAGCCCTTCCTCCGAAGCCTCGTCGTCAACCCCCTCCAGGTAGCAGGGTGCCAGGCAGCAAGGTAAAGAAGCATCCAGGGCCTCTCCCAAATTCTCCAGCAGCTCCTGGAGAAGCTAAAATAAGGTATACTGTATACTAAGTTACTGCATATATCTGCATATGATATACATATATACTACAATGCCACTATATGTAATAATGTGCGCGTCCAAACTCGCTCCGTAGATTGGCGATGGTCCTCTTGACCAAGGGTTGTCAACCTGAAACTGTAACACTGTATATATATATATATATCTATCTATCTATAAACTTGCCGATTATTCGATGACCATGCTCCACCGACCCGGTCTAACCAGCTTCGACATCTTGTTCCCCTGTGTTCAGCAAATGGGGCACCAACCCGGCTCAAATCAATGTTTTCCATATCTTTCCATGCAACAAATCCGCGTTCTTTTCTCATCGCTTCCAGCGTCTATGCTGCCCAACAGAACGAGTCTGAGCCGGCAACTGGGCAACGGTGAGATTGTCCGGCGAGATGTAACACATGCCCACCTTGTAGTCTGCGTAGCCACCTTCGCGATCATGACGCACCC
Organism: Durusdinium trenchii; assembly: GCA_963970005.1. Lineage (NCBI taxonomy): Eukaryota > Dinophyceae > Suessiales > Symbiodiniaceae > Durusdinium > Durusdinium trenchii. The sequence continues at coordinate 674,670 of CAXAMN010023484.1, forward strand.
CACCCCGTGGCGGATTCTGCTTGTGCTCCACCGATCGTTTCTGCATATACAATCTTAAGAAGCCCTTCTTCGTGTAGTACTCGTCGTAGTAGGCATGACCTGGTTTCAAGAGCACCTCTGGGAGGTTCTCCCAAACCACCTGCGAAGGGTCGCATTCCACATAGGGTCCATGGTCGCCAAAGACCACGCGCTGGTATCCCTCAGCGATGAGCCTCTGTGGCTCCGAGGCGTCGAAGAGCTGTTCGGTGCCACCCGACTCTCGCAGGCCCAGCTCTGCTTCCACCCGCTCCTGGAACGCCGGCCATGGATCGTGCAACCGTGCTATGAATAGCCGTGGATGTAACACGAGTCAGTCCAATGGTGGCCCAGAAACAAACAAACAAAAAAACACATAGCCTGTCCTTGTCTCGCACACGATTCCAGCAGTCAGCCAGGCTGGTAGCCTCTGGATCTGCACCGCCATCACTTTCCTGTGCTTCATCGGCTGAGGCTTGCCTAGCACGATTCCAGCGGGTGCCCTGTAAAACCGGCGGCTTCACGCCCTCTGCCATGTCAAAGCACTGAAGTTAACGAAGTGAAGTTCTGCAGTCTGGGTGCTTCTATATCTAGTTATATGCATGCTTGTTGGGTGGGTTGGTGGGTGCGATATATGTATATCTATATATGTGTATGTCTATATATATATATACTGTGTAAATATATATATATATATATCTGTGTGTCTTTGTGTGGGAGAGAGAGTAGTGCACACTGGATGGCATCTATCGCCCTATCGCCGGGCGATAGAACCCACCATGTTCACGAGATGTTTCTACCTCTCGAGGGTCTCGGTGCCCTCGTGGGCCCCCAAATGCCGGTCCCATGGCTTGTTGCATGCTCCACCCATCACGGTTGCTCGTCGCTGGACTTGAGGCACTGATCATCACTGATCCCTTAATGGAAACAGCGTCCTTGTCTGCTTGTCCTTGTTTCATGTCCAATGACACGACTTTCGTTTAGCTTGGCTGAAGAAATGGCTGCTTGAGAAGCGGGAACGAAAGCGAGAGAATACTTTTTTGCCCATTCCACCACCATCGGCAAGAGAATGACCATCAATGAAGACGATGGTGTACCCTCTGATGCTTCAGCGCTAGCGCTAGTGTCACCAACAAGACTTGTGAAAATGCTCGAACCCTCATCTGGAACAACCTTTGACCACCTTGGACTGCCTCCGACCGAATTCACAGTAGAGGAAAACGAACGAAGCTTGCATTGGGATTTGCCGTGCCCACACACTCCATGCATGGCATATTTGCATACATGGGAGTGGTTTTGGGGGTCAATGTAGGCATATATACATATATTAATATGTATATACCATACGTGGAGTGTCTGGGATGGGTTATCGGGAAGAGGGTGAGATCTTGTCCAGGGTGGACGGGGCTGACATGCTGTCACAACTGATCGGCTCCTGACACTCCTTCCGCAGCTTCTTCTGCCCTTCGGGGAGCATCAGCCAGCACTGCTTTGCCAGTAAGGCGGCCGGGCCATCATCTGTCTCTTCGTAAAGCTGCGCTTTCAACAGAAGTGCTTCAGGTAAGCTGGGCCACAAGTTGAGGGCCTCCTTTACTTCAGCCCTTGGCTTCAAGATGCTTGGAGCTTCTGAACTTCATCACTTCTTCAATGTTATCAAAATGCAACTTTGGTCCCAACAAGATTCTCTCACTGGGAGGACAAGAAGTGACCGGCAGCATCTCCCAAACAATCCTCATACGTGGAAGAACCAACACGTTAGGAAGAACCAACAAAGATCAACAAAGAAACCATCGAGGAAATCTATACCGCTGGTATAGCATAGTGAGAGAGATATCAAGCAAGACCCTGAGAGGAACCCTCTTCGACCCTCTTTATCAACGGCCCCTTGTGATCTTCAGACTGCTTCCCATAAAAAATCAAGTGTTTCTTTGTACGATCTCGTACGTAGCACGCCGTGTGTCAGAGCTGCATCCTTCTGCTGGCACCTGCATAAGAGCTGAGCCAACTCCACATGGAGCCTGGCACAGCCCCTCCCAGACGCAAAGAGCATGGACTTGTAGTGAAAGACTTCTCCTGGGAGTGGGGCAGGGCATTTTTTGGATCCGGTGCCCACGGCTCTCAATGGCTGAAGAAATCCAGACTTGTGTAAGTTTTTGTTTTTTGTGAACCAGGATTGACGTTATATATATATATATATGTTTTTTTTGTTTTGTTTTTTAGTTTTTGCTTGTTGGAGCGGGGTCGGGCTGACAAGGGAACCTTACCCAACAATAGTGATGAGGTTGTACCAATTACTGGACCCCTTGGCACTTGGATAAACCATCTGACAAACTGATAGACCTAATACATATATATATATACACATACATGTTGCACGTGTAACTATATATATGTGTGTATATATCTGTTATATATATAGATACAAGTGTGTTTAGACACCTCTGCATATATATATATAGTTATATACGCATATGTCTATACAGTAGTACCTAAGAAAAATATCTACACCTATAGATATACAAATCATTGCAACAAATATATGTATATATATACAGTACACACACATATATGTATATATTTATATACACACATCCTGTATCTTGGAAGCCTCTAATGCAACGTCCAGGTCTCGGAAAGCCTTCACCGCCAAGTGCAGATCCCCAGCGAAGGCTCTTTGTCGTGCTTCCTCCAGGGAAAACTGGGGCAACTCGGAGGCGCTGAGGAGGTGTAAGGTGGGAGCAGGGGGTGGACCTTGAAAGCATTGCCATCCACTCATCGGGATGCTCTCCTTCCGCTCGGCGACGCAACCATAGGCTGGAACACCATCTCGACCAATGATCCAGCCCCACTGGAGCTGTCCAGTTTCATCAGGAGAGCGGCACGCCGACAGGCTAAACTCCTCACGCCAAAAGGAAGCTTCGAGAGCAACTCCCCTTCTAGAGACCCAGCTGGAATTCGCATGAATTAACAAGCCTGCAGAGCTTCTTGCTAGCCCAGCCTTCAGATTGCCATAGACTGGCAAGTCCTCATAGGAGATGTCCAATTGCCTGGTGAAGACCCCATTGATGTCGACCGCGCCCGCAGCCTTCACTGCAATATGACTGGGCCACTGCATCTAGCTCCCGCAGCCTGCGGCGAGAGTAATGATGACTACGTATAGCTTGATTTGAGCGATTGAGGGAGGATGTGATGTGTAAAGAAGCCAGCTACAAACCCCCACCTGGCATCTCAAAACCACTGCTTGTAGAACCCCTAATCTTCCTCTCAGTGGTCAGGCCCTTTCCGGCCTTGGTCCTCGCTCCGCCTTCCAATGCTTCAGACTCGACTTGAAGGGTGGGTCGGGATGGTCATGATCGGTCGCGATTGGTTGATGTTGAATCCTTGAGCCCGGGTTCTTGACGCATTCAGATCGGCCTTTTCATGGCCGTATCCAAGGACCCCCCCGTCTTCAGGCCCCCCCTGCCAGGGGAGGTTGGGGGTGGTTAGGGCGTTCATCATCTTGACGCATTCAGATCAGCTTTGATCCGGGCGTCGACTGGAGGCCGATGGTTCGAAGACCACACCCAGTGGGGCTGTTCAGGACAAGATGTGCCAGAAGTAATGGAAAGGTAGAGGTCACCGACACTCATGTCAACGTAATGACTAGGTCACAACGGCTCTGGTTGCAGGGCCTGCCCGACTTGCCCATTATTGGTAGAACGTGGTACAAGTAGGTAGAACATCTATCTCAGGCATCTTTGCGTAGCAATGCGCCACAAATGTACTCATGCATGTTTACTAGAATTCTTTGGAAGTTTCGTCTACCCCTGAGCCACTGCAAAAGATTCACAACAGGGCCCTTGCTCCCCGCCCCTGGATTACAGATCATTGCAGGAGATATTCACCAAGAAACTCCCTCCGCCCTCCGCGTTTGGTAGGGAAGCCACCCCCCAACCAACAAATCATCTGCTCAGAGCTGCCTAAGGAATCCACTTGAGTCACTTGAGTCACGTGCCAGTGCATATAGCTCCCTGGAAAACGGACATGGAACCTGAAAGCACCGGTCTTTATAGCTTGAACATGAGGAACCACGTCAGTCTGAGTCTGAGGAAACATCTGCTCTCGGCAGCAGGTCCTCTTCTCGTTGGTCTTTCTCGCTGGGTTTCCCAAGCACATTGGCAAAGTACTTCAGAGCAAACTGCTTATGTTCCAGGCGCTTGGCCTCAGCGGGAGAAAGCCCGGCACGAGAGAAAGCTAAAAACAAAAAGCTGAATTGGCCAAAGAGGGTTGGTGTCCAGCAGCAGTCTTTCAATCTCGGACATTGGGTGGACAAGAAGGCCTGGGAAAATGTTAAAGAACAACAAGCTGATTCGATCACTCTGAAAAACAATGACGGAACCGAACAACACATAACACGACTGGGAGCAAGAACTGTCTGCTTCGCTTCCACTCCCACTGAACATGGACCTTTTCGGCATGGGGCCCCCACAAATCCATGATGTCATATTGTACCCCTAAAGCCACCTACAAGTCATGGAAGCTAGGTACTGCTCCAGCACCACTCCACGCTCGCCGCGAGCTCGCCCACGCATCCGGACCACAGCAGGGCTGCTCTGCTTGGCTTGGCGCTTGGTCTCAGCGCGGAGTTTGAGGACCTGCCACGGTTGATACAAATTTAAATTCAAATGATCATATATATATATATACAGTATATATATATATATCGTATTTCAGGTGCGGGTCAATATTGGATGTCTGGTATGGCTTCAGCTTAGTTCAGACTTGGGGGCTGGAATCTGTTTGAGGGATGTCGGTATACTTGTTAGAATTTCCAGCTATGTGACTGGCTGCCCCATCAACGTCAACATGAACGGACCGCCTCGTCGAGCATCAGCGGCAGGAGGCCTGTGCGGACCTGCGGGCCTGGCAGGCCAGGCAGGTGCTGGCCAGGCCACGAAAGCGCAGTCCAACATGACCAGAGGGATTCTGTTTTAAAACAAGTACACCCTGACTCAACTAACATGGAAGTGGAAAGTAGTCTTCCAGGGGACCATTCTCCACTTCCATATGAAAAAAAAAATATTATATGCACCGTGCCCCTGTAGTTGAAGCGAGTGCTGACCGGCGTGCCTCCATGTCTTTTGGTGAGAAGGTCCCCCACAACAGCTTGTCACTCTGGCAATCTCTTTCAATTCCCTTTGCTGGGTGAGGAGTTTGTTTTTGTTGGCCGCTATGTCATGAAGCTCGGAGAAACCAAGCTTCCAGCTTGCAAACAAAGCTCCGCTCGCCGCCAAACGTACCTCATCGAAGCCAAAGATGCAAGAACCCCCCCTCACATGCCCAACACCTCAGCAAGGGCAGTGCCTCCCTAGGCCCTACGGCAGCTTCTCGAGTTGCCAAGAGCATCAAGTGACTTCAACAATAGGGGTGCTCCTTAGTGGATCTTGGTGGTTTTGAATCAATGTTTCTCTGGACCACGATGCCCCGAACCGATGCTCAGCCCAGTACTGGTTTCAGTCGTTCACCGCCCCCGATGGGCCGCCCCCCCGGTGCAACGACTCTACGACTGCGATCGGCTGGAGCATCGGCTGGAGCATCGGCTGGATCTTCACCTCGGCGCTGTTCGGGGCCATCGAGGGCCATCGAGGGCCTTGGGGTGGGTGGCAGGTTGGTGGGGAGGAAAAGCCGCTAAACGGTGCCGAACAGTCGAACAAGGTTACAAATACATCTTAATACTACAATCAAACATTACGGACAAGTGCAGTGGAGCCATACCCTTCTTGAACTGAGGTACTCCCTGATACACTTGAGAGAGGAGGGGGTGAACGAAAGGTAGGAGGCAATCACAAGTAACCCTGGTAGAAGTCCATGACGGCGTGAACCGGCGCAGGGGGGATTTGATCCAGGGGGGCCCCCCCCGACGAACAGAATCATCTCTTACAGGACCAAACTCAATGCACAATCCCAACTCCTGATTGTAATACATTTTTGCTAAAGCAAGGAGAACTCAGGTAGCTCAAGTTACCTTTCGTGACATGGATCATGGAACCCTACACTGCTGAACTGACTGGGGTAGCCTGTGGCGCCCAAATGCAACTCTTTTCTCGAAATCTTTCAATGAAGGCCCAAGATTGCCTCAACTGGCAATCATGGGATGTCAATCTCATCACTAAAAACTCTGCAAACAAACAAGTCCATGAAGGACACGCGACTAGTGGCAGCTTCTGATTCTTCTTAGTGAACTTTGGCCTGGAGATGTTTTGTTTTCTTCGACCCTTGCAACAGCTGAGTCCCCGTCTATCGAACAAATCCTCAGTTTGCCGGACGCTTGGACGAGGCACCGCAACTCAGATCGCAGGTGTGAACGAAATACAGTGAAGAAAAGGACATCCTCACCAACTGAGGTAAGAGTTGTCCACTATCAGTACCCTCCAACAGGTGGGGACTTGCCACTTCTTAGACCTGTTGGAGAGTGCTGCTAGTGTGTGTGTGTGTGTGTGTCACCTTCCGTTTCTAGGAGTTTCAGCACTTTCAGTCTGCAGGGGCGTGTGGCACTCTTGCCCTACCACACGCAACGAAGCTGTGGGCGAGAGTGGGAAGCAGGGCCTGATCAGCCCTGTGTACCTGCAAGTGACAACACTCTACTGTTCCCCGCTGTTTTTTGTTTTCATGGTGGTTCTTCACGTTATTTCCCTAAACAGGTTTCCCTCCGCAGCGCTCTGCCGCTCGTGAGCCGCCTGACTTACTGCAGATGTGCACAAACAGAGTTTTCAACACTTCAAGTGAGCTGACCTTCTCGCCTTTCCGTTCCCTCACCATTTTTCTCGTGGAACTGAGCTAACAGAAAACCCATTGTCAAAGTGTGCGCCACTTGGGTGCAGGGTGTGATCTCCCGCAAGGGAGCGCTGAAACCATCGTGGATCACAGTTCGATTTACCTTTTTTCTGCACGCGTTGGATTCTCACTCTTAGATTAAGTGTTTCCCCCATGAATCTACTGCCACAACACTGCCGCGTTTACGGAGACTCGACACCGCCGGGTTTACGGAGTTTCTTTCCAGCGCTTTCAAGGTTCAACTAGGTTGCAGCTGACTTTTTCACGCACTACTACATGTTGGATTGGATTGACAACCTCACTTGCATGATTCAGGGGACTTTCAGTGCATGTTCCATTTCAAATTTTGTTCGGAGTACTTCCACTCTCACTTTGCAATGTGAACTTTTTAATCGATTTAAGCCATCCGGATTCCACTGTTCGAGTTTTTTTGCAACGCGCTGATCCATCGCGCTGCCGCTGCCACCGCGCTGCCGCTGACAACAACGGCGAGTTGATTCACCTCAGCAGCATGCACTTTCCGTGGCCATACCCTTATGCACCACAACAACAGCCACCAATGACGATGCCCACTCCACAGCCTTGTCCACCGCAACCTACACCATGTCATCCACTACACCTCAACCTCCACCACCTCCTCCTCCACCACAACAGCCGACCACCACCGTCAACAAAGATACACCCGCGACCGGGGGTGCCCCTTCAGCACCCAAACGCTCCCGCCATCGTCGCCGTCAGCACAGGCGCCACACACGCCGCGGCCGTCACCACCACCGCTCACACCACCATCGGCGCCACTCTGGCCATCACAACACACATGCATCTCGGCACTCTCACAACGAACGCACCGGCGACCCACCGCGATCCGTCCACTTCCTAACCCTACTCCTCCACCCGCAGTTGACCCCAACCTTCCATCCATGCGTCGGGTTCGCAACGCTTGGAAAGCACCAGCTCATCAACGACCAGCAGCAGTTCCACCAAAAGAGTGTGGCCCTCATGAGGTTGGTTGCAAATCGCTGAATTCGGTCTCAGACGATGGACCAGTTGGTCTAAAACAGGCCCCATCCTGCTTTTGCTTGATGCAAACCTGACCGTGCCGCTTGTGGGAAAGGCGTCGTATTTAGTACAGTCATCAGCTACCGTGCCTGGAAGTCTGGTACGGTCAAACGGCGAATTGCCACAGCTCAGACATGCTTTCGAATTCTCCGCGAATGGCTCTTAGACCGGCATCATGACCTCAAGATACGCCTTCGACTGCACTCGCGCTCGCGCGCCGATTCTCGGCTTCCTGTGTGTGTCACCCTCCGTTTCTAGGAGCTTCAACACTTTCAGTCTGCAGAGGCGTGTGGCACTCGCCCTACCACACGCAATGAAGCTGTGGGCGAGAGTGGGAAGCAGGGCCTGATCAGCCCTGTGTACCTGCAAGTGACAACACTCTACTGTTCCCCGCTGTTCCTTGTTTTCATGGTGGTTCTTCACGTTATTTCCCTAAACAGGTTTCCCTCCGCAGCGTTCTGCCGCTCGTGAGCCGCCTGACTTACCGCAGATGTGCACAAACAAAGTTTTCAACACTTCAAGTGAGCTGACCTTCTCGCCTTTCCGTTCCCTCGCCATTTCTCGTGGAACTGAGCTAACAGAAAACCCATTGTCAAAGTGTGCTAAGCGTTGGAGGGTCCCAGCGGATTTGCGCGAACCGTTGCCCGACGACAAAGCAACCCCCCGGGTTGGAAAAGGGCCTCCTTCCCCATGCCAGGCTAAACAAACGCCACATGATTAGCTGAGCACAACTGAATGCGGGTTGCCACTTGTCCCTTTCCAAGCATGAACATTGCATCAACATGCATCAACATAGAACAAAATGTAGATTCAGTGAAGCCTTGTGGAGGCCACATAGCCTCAACCACCACCAAAAGGCCAACATGAGAGATGGAAAACATGAATCGTTAGCCCGAAGGATGTGGTGGACACTCCAACGTGCTAGTGGCAGCATGTGTCACGTCGCCGAGATCGCAGTGGACAAGAACAATCTATATAAGGTCCCAGTCCCACCCTCCAACACTTGATTAACTTAGACTACAGTAGTACTCAGTATTGCAGTATTTTGAAACAAAAACCATGTGCATTGACAAACCTCTTCATGGCACATCATGGGGGGCCCGCTGTGCAACTCGCCGGGGCCATTGGGCGGTCAGCCTGTCCGCTTGCGCGCTTGCTTAGCGCTACGCATTGGCGTCCCCAAGCATGGAATTGGCCAAGTCAATTCCACCACCACATTCATCCCCTTTTGAGTTTGAATAAACAATTGTGGAATTGACTTTTCAACCTCTTTCATCTTATTACTTTCATCCTCTTTCATCTTCTCTTTTTAGTAAAAACGTAATCTGTGGGCGTATAATGTGATACAAACCCCGGCGGCTTTCCGCCCTCCCCAAAAAAATAGCCCCCTATAACATCACTCAGAATCTCTCCTCGCCAGTCACCCTTTCGCCGTCCACTCCGCCCGGAGACCGGCGGAGTCTCGTTCGTACGTTGGGTCTCCCCAGCTGCAAGGCTTGAGCCGTTGAGGACCCAAGGTCCGTTGAGCACCTCACTGGTGAATCGTTCGCTCCGCTGGGCGCTGCGCGTGAGGCGTTTTCAAGGCCTTCTTCATGATAACATGTCCTCCAACACGATATTATGATCATACATGATAATACGTGCTCTTTCTTATCATATGTCCTTCTTGATGGTATTTTATAATAACACGTCCTCCAACACGATGCGTTGATTGCTTTTCGTGCTCATTTGTTATACATTAATAATACATTCTCCTTTATAATAATGTCGGAGGACATATTATCAAACAAAAAGCCTATAAATGGACCTTGTTTGGCACGTTCGACAACAGCTAGCCCCGAGTCAGGTTGATGTCCGGATTCCATTCGCGCAGGTTGATGTGAGAATAAATGGTGTTGTTTCATGGTAAGGTACAGTAAGGTGGCTCATGAGTGTTGTTCCAAGCAATTCAAGAATCAAGACTCCCGTCTTGTGTTTAGGTGGATGCTTCACAGGCGATTGGGCCATTAGAAAAACACCCTTGAAGACACATTTAGAAAACAAGCCACGGCGAAAACCATGGTCATTGACATGCACAATATATCTTCCCAAGACCCGAGGCAAATGGCCAGGCAGGAGCGTCGATCGGCCAAATCACTTGCTGCTGTGTGGCGCCCATCTGACAGCTGGGCCCTTCCCCTGTGCGCCTGCCACGTAGCTGAAGCCAGCTTTGGGGGACACTTGGGGACGGCAAGCGGTTGGTCTTTAACGATTCTACACTCCTTCCGCTTCCCCAGCTTTCATGCCTAATATATATCCATACTGACATGTTTATTCATACCCTTACAGGCCCTTACATCCCACCTTGAATGGCCCAAGCAGGTGTCAAAGGACAAGTTGTGGGCCACCTGAGCGGTTGGGTCCCCCTCTCCTAGGCAGGGCGTATGCGAACCTCCGCATCCTCCGATGGCATGCGGCAGCAGCCATGTCGTTCTCATGGTCTTACCCAATGATCTAGAGATATCTAGTCTTTAGAGGGAATGTCCTGCTGTATTGCATCCTCTTGCCGCAGATGCCACATGACATGGATCCGCAAGTCCTGAGGCTCGCATAGGCTCGCACGATCAAGGATGGATACATACCTGCGTTCCGCGTTCCGCAAGAACCCGCCTTTCCGAGACGTGCCAAGTGTTTGTCTTTTGCGTTGCTGTGTTTCTCCATCTTTCTCGGTTAGCAATTGAGACTTCATCCTCCTATATACCATGATGAGTGGCAGCGGCAAAGCCAAATGCAACAAATCAAGGCAGAAGTAGATGTGAACATGCTTTTCAATTGTTCCCCATAAACATCTTAAAGACTCAGTACCCGGAAATTCGCCCCCCCAAACAAAGAAAAACCGTTCCCAAACAAGCCAATATAAACTCCAATTAACACACGTCCGATCTCCTATCTCCGTCTCCCATCCACGCCAGTCCGCGCGCGCCTTTGAAGTCTAGGACCAGCACAGGATCCCAGTAGAAGCCGCTACAGGGCTCCATCACCAAAGGCCTCATTGCTCCGCAAACCGGGCGCGGTGTTTCCCAAAAGTTTTTCCCAAAAACGATTTTTATTCCTGAAGACGGAGCCTCCTGAAGTCGGCGGCTGGTTTCCCCAAAGCCAGTGACAGATTTCCCCAAAGTCGGTGACAGATTTCCCCAAAGTCGGTGACGGATTTCCCCAAAGTCGGTGACGGATTTCCCAAAATCGGTGATGGATTTCCCAAAAATCTGTGACAGATTTCCTCAAAATCCCTGACGGGTTTCCCCAAAATCGGTGACGGATTTCCCCAAAAATCCGTAGCTGATGTTCCTCAAAAACCGAACCAATTTATTGCCCAAAACCGGAGCCAATTTTTGTTTGCGGGAACGGAGTCAGTCTTTCCCTATCGTAGTTTCTGATGTTGCTTCAATTTAGGATAAGCACACACAGTCCAAAAGGATAAGAACACCAGAAAGAAGAACTGTATTCCAAAAATTGTCTCCAGATTTTCCCGCGATTTTCCATCCAAAACTAGTTTCCCTCTTGTCACTTCACACTGGCAAAAGTCAAAACGACAACGGCGCTTGCGTGCACAAAGCCTGATTGCCACGTTTGGGTGAAACTCCGCGCTGAACAGCTCTGTGGCTTCTGTGAGTTTAGAAAACTTCTTTGATGTAACGTTTTTAACATTTTTGGGTGCCCTTCTTCCCCCCACACATCATAAGGCACGCCTCTCTTTTGTCCCGTGCGTTCTTGCGCGTCCTGAGGGAGGTGATAGGTGTCTCAAATCAATTTTGGATCTAGCAGGTGTATTGTTGCAAAAAGGCAAGTCCACTGAGTGTCAAGGACAACTCTCTTCAGGAGAAGGAAATCTCCCAAAGCATGCCAGATTACTCCGGGGCCCAAGTAGGCACAATCTCTGAACCGACCTGACTTTTGTAATGCTGGGTCTCTACTCAAAACCTAATTAATGCTTCACTACGACTCTCAGTCAGTTCAATTGATTGATGGTTGTTGCGCTGCTAAAGTGAAGAAACCTCGTGCGGTGGCTGAAGCTTTGGCCACATTGAAAATTGGCCGCGATCATGCCGAAAATTGTCAGCACATAGATTTTGCTGTCTCTCCAAGTCGAACAGCAGGCCCCAAAAAAGACTTAACGTTGACCTATGATTAATAACCCCCCAAATAGAGTTATATACACAACTTCTCGCCCTGGTTAATAAAGCCCCCTAATTAAAGTTAGACATTCTAATTTAATTCCAATTCAATTAAATGCTCATTCACTTTTCATGTTAATAAAGATTCCTTTCATTTCCTTATTAAACTCCTGTCTTAGAATCTGGGATAAACATGGATAAACCTTATTTAGGGTGACCCTATTTTCCAAAAAGTGACACCCCCTGTTTATTATATGATCAAAGGTCCCCTTTACAGTAAAACTAGAATACTCACGCCCTCATAATGAACCGAAGATTGGGTCATGTCAGGGCCATCTGATGGTCAAAATGCTGGACCATTCAAAAGAATGGATTCAGAATGTAAACCCGAACTAGGACAAAGACTTGCGAGCCCCCATCCAATCACATCTCGGCCAAACAAGTTGGCACCTGCAACAGCTACCGAAAGGAGGGATATATACTTTCAGCATCGCTGAGGTCAAGAAATGAAAAGAATGGAACCTCCTCTTTCCTCATGTTCTCTCAAGCACGTTCAGCCTTACATGGCATGATCAAAGCCGCTGCTCTTTAAGAAAACCATCGGGACTGCGCTGGTCAGTGCGCTTTAGGCTCAAGCACCTGGAAATTGCGTGGGGGGGTCGACGGTCGGAGCATTCAGCTTGGGTGGCACACAGGAAGTTGGATGGAGTTGTTAACCTGCTGACCTCAGTCAGATTCAGTCATTTAGAAAGCTGTTCTTGCTCAGCAACTGCACAAAAAGCCAAGGTAGAAATCACTGTCCTAAAGATTCAGGAATCTATCATCTGTCGCTGTCCTTTTTTACTCTTTTTTGCTAGAGGATTCCGACCCTTGCAGAGTGTCCGACCCTCAACTGCTGAGACCCGCCTTCATGCCCATCATGTATGGCTGAAGTACCTCTGGAATGCTCACGGACCCATCCTGCGGATTGGCCATTGGAGGTGCCAACTGCGAGATGAAGCTAATGCATTTCAATGGCTGACTGAAAGCCCTAAAGGCCCTAAATATAATGCAACATCATGGATTTGGATTTGACTTCCCAAAAGAGCGGGCATTCTGAATCCTCATCGATCCAGTCCTTCCTCTTTCTCTTCCGTCTTCCTCCGTGCCTTCGGATCCGGATCCGGGTCCCGGTACCGCGGGCCTCGTTCTGGAAGGTTTCCAAGATGGAGATGATCATCCGAGGCACCGCGCAGGCGGTGCCGTTCAGCGTGTGGGCGAACTGGAGGTTCCCCTGGAAGGGTTTCGAGCACGCACCGGTCCGAAGGACGCAGGCGAATTCTGTTTCTGCACGTTATGTACCGTACCGTTATGTACGGTACGTTTTCGATGTTTTCTTTTTGCAGCCTTGGATGTTCACTGTTCATGTGAATTCATGTGTCATGATGTCACACATCAATCAACCAACTTTCATTGTATGTGTCTTCGATGTGTCTTCTGCTTGTGTCACCACATGGTGGTCGGTCCAGGCTAACAGTCTTGAGCCTTTCTGGGCGGCCCCACCGATCCAAATCGAGGGCTGAAACGGTCCTCCAACATCTTCCACAACCCAAACGAGATCTTCCAACGACCTTCATCCATGTTGATCTCAAGTCCCCAATGTGCCAGTTTTGCCAAATCACCCGAGTGCTTCTCCGGGGGCGAGGCCTTCTGGTTGTACTCCTCCTTGTGACGGATATTGAGACGTCTGGCCTGGCCCCACGCGTTTCGCCATCCTCGTTCATCCGTGTTTCCAACCGGAACGCTGGTGTCTTGGGTCGTTTCCGGGTCTGCGCCAGCCGGCTTTTTGTGGGCATGGCTTGTTGTGGTTTCACGGACTCCTGCTCAACCGAGCACGTGACCAACAAAACCTGTCTAGCCATGATGCACGTGGGCCCGTGGAAGGAAACGGTTCGCTCAGCTGCCCTAGCCAAGGCTGCCAACCAACCACTGTCCTTATCAAACCATATGCAACCGAGTCGGGTATTGTCTTGCCACAAACTACTGCATCAGTCGATCCAACCAATGAGTTTTATCCAATATGGCTATATAGTATGTGCTATTGTCCAATCATGTCCGGAATCAACGCCTGGCATCTACAGGGCCTCCATTTTTGGCCTTGGGTCTTTCTCTAGGCTCTGCAAATGTATATTATACGTATTTTTAATATGATAGGCATTATTTAATAAGCCTTTTGAATCCATGCATATTCTCCGCACCTGCAAAAGATTCTTAGCAATTCATACTCAGTCATAGGTTGTGCACCGTCTGCCACACATGCACACGTCGTTTTCGCACATGCACACACCTTCCGTTTCCGCTCGCCGCCCTTTGCCTGGAAGTCGGTGCAGCTGGAGCAGGAGGAGATCTCACCCCACTTCTCCAGGCCCGGCATCCAGGCCTGGCGGTCGGGGGAAGTCCCATATTTTCAGGGTTAATGCTGAAACCAAGGAAATATAGGTGCATTAGAAATAAGCAATCATATGCAATAATAACAAGTACAATTAAGTATATCATCGTATATCTACTGTTTCTCTAAGTCATGTGACTCCTGGGGTTCATTCCAAGTTGACACTTGGTGTCATTTGTGTTCATGTGTTCTTGAGAGATGCGTTGCAGGTGTGTCCACGCTCCCAGCGTCCCAGCGACTCAGCGAACCACTCCCTGCTCCCAACTCCCACCGGCTTTTGGCGACACTGGCATCAGACTGCTACCAGTCAGGGAGCCTCCCTGAGTGGGTAGGGTAGTCTGGAAATCCCCCGGTCGACCATCACTTGGGATGGATAATCCTGATCAAACACACCTGTCTGTCACAGCATAAAGCTGGACAACCTGTGCACACAGACATCAACAGGATATCGCTTGTTTGGATGTGGAGTGATTCCCTCATGCAAATTAGCCCTGCAACGGTCCCCACCGTTTTAGGGTGAACACAGCACGTCAAATCCCAGAGATGCCCTGGGCAATCAACTACATGAAATGGCTTCAAGACCAACCAGTGGACGCAGGCAAGGGCTGTGAGATGATAGCCAAGGATTGCGACATGAACTGGCGCAAAGCAAACGCTTGCTTTTGGAGACTTCAATGACTCCCCTGCTCCTTGAACTGCGACAAGCAGGCCCGGCTCGCAACCTGTTCACTGATCCCTTGTGTTTGCCACCTGGGCAAGCTATATCAAGCTATGGCAAGCTGAGAAACTCAACCCTGCCAGAGCTGCCATCGCCGACCGACCGGATCCAAGCCCCGAGAGAGGGCGACGGCGCTGCCCGCAGCCGTTGGGCATCTGCATGGCTTGCCTAATGCTGGCCTGGCCTGGCCATTCGGCAAGCATTCAGCTAAGCAGCCGGAGAAGAAGCACTCCTTCCCACGTTTCTTCATAATGCATCACAATTAATGTTGCGGTAAATGCCAATGTAACTTGTTGACCAAAGCCCGGAGCCCGGCATCTCAGCTCTGTTGGCATCTGTGCGTTCTGTGTTGGGTATGTCTTGTCACGTTGACTGTCTTCGGTTTCTGCGATGGGGCTGCAGTTGTACAAGAATTGAATTCATCCTCGTGGCGCTTCCTAAAGGATTTTCTTCGTGAATTCGGTGGGATCGTTGCGTCTTCCTTCGTGGTGTGATCCGCTGGAGAAACGGGTACTGGTTCTTGGGTGTCTTCCCCAGCCAATCTGATTCGCGTGAGTCATTGTAGACCAAGCCTTTCTGCCACTAAACCAACACGAGAAAAACACAGTGACTGGGTCAGTTTCCTTGAAGGTCTGAGCATGTAACCCATTGGCTGAAGCCCGAAGCACCGTGGCCAATGGTCTCACGAAGAGACTACGTGGCCACAACCAGGAGCATTTTGATAACCAAACCTTCTAATCTCAAAAGGTGACCCTTTTCTGTTTGCAATTGCTTAATATAAATACCACTCTGTTTTGATGGGAAACCATATGTTGGGTTGTTTGTTGGTGGTCCAAAGTAGAGGTCATTCAGGTTCCAGGCATGTATATTTATATATACAGTATATATACATACATACTTCTCGCGTCGGACGGTCAATGCGGCGACGGTATGGTCGACTCTCAGGTCGTGCCATACTAAAAAAACCTTCATGCACATATAAAAATGGCTTTGACCCACCCCCAAGGGAGTTGTTCAAATAGATGTTCATGTCGAACTCCCAAGTCCACCCCTCACGTGTTTTTTCGCCGCCCCCTTCCACCCCTTCTCCTCCATGTCGTACTTCCGATAGGCTGGCGCCCCCAGCTCCTCCGTGGGCCTGGGTCGCTGGGGCGGAACTGGACCGGTACGACCGAGCTGAACGAAGGGAATGAATATGGATTGTAAGGATTTGTAAGGAATCTCGAATCTCTATTGAAAGCTCATTCTCCCATTCCTTAACTAGGCACCAGTCAGTTTGTGGCGTCCATCGATGGAGCGTTCTGACACCTGCCCTCAACGCTTGCTGCGTGCAGTCCGGTCAGACATATCCAAAATGTCCTGTCAATTTCAGTCATGCTGAACTGTGCTCCAAACTCCTTTGTTGCTAGACTCTCCTCAGCCAGGCGGTTCTTACTCCTCTGGCACATGGCATGGCTTTTTGGGGCCAGCAGGTGTACTGCCCCTCTTCGCGGCATGCGCCCGTCAAGGAGCGCAGCGGACTGCGCAGCGGTCCTCTTCTCTTCAAAGCGGTGATTCATTGACGACGTAGGTGCAACATGGCCTCCAACCGAAGTGCGATGGCCTCCAACAAGCTTGCCAAGTTGCACGAAGTCCGAGCGGACGGCATCGGTGTTGTCCCAGTCCCCGGGACTGCTCCGAGGGATGGACACTGGATGCCACGGTTCGAAGCACACTTCCGGTCAACGTTCGATTTTGCATGATCTTTGCTGCGTCCTGCTGACCAGTAGATTAGAGTCTAGAGTCAAGAGTCTCAGCACTCTTCCCCACAGGCTCTATGGCACCACGTGGAAATACGTGAAGTGTCCAATTGCAATGCCAATGAGCATACGCAAAATGATCCTGATGTGAGTGGATCCACATACCTTGGAGTTGGGGTGGTGAACTGTACGCGTGCCAAAGGGTCATTTCCTACCGAAAGAATTTCAATGGAAAGATGCGTGATCCTCGTCAATGTCGAGATAGATGTCTTATATAATGAGAACTGAACTGTCATTGGCGTCAATGTTGACATTGACCAGATCGAGCCTTTGTCCATTGAACATATGGAAACTCTTTCCGTTTTGACCCTCCAGGGCAAAGGGATGTGGTTCTGACCGATGCGCCACAACCTGTAGGTCCATCTCTGAGCTCGCTGCATGTCCAGCACTCGGAAGCAAAGGCCCAGCTCAGTAAAGAGCTCCTCCTGGCCGAGGTCAACGCCGTCTGGCCGGTGAGCGGTCTTGCCCCGCGTGGACATTCGATGAATGTCTGGTGAAAGCCTAAGAGGGACACTGAAATCGATCCAAACGAACGATGTAACATGAATAGTGTAATGTATAACATATACAATTGCAAATGCATTCTACTTCCTTTTGATCCTTTTGATAGGTAGGTTGACCTCCAAGGTCGTCTATTTTGTTCATGTTCGGTGGTCAACCACTTTGCCCAAGTTTTGAGCCACAGCTATATCTTTTGATGTTCAGTGATGCAGGGCATGGTTTCAGCATCACAGCTGGGGGGTGGCCAGCTTCCAACCGATCACGGGCGATCCTCATCCGACCCAGATCGACATGGCGTCGATGTATCGCCGGCGGGTGCCAGGGGTTGACTCCCATTGTTTCTGTGGGGGGGAATCAACGGGAAACCCGGGGGGGTTGCAGCCAGAAGTTCCCTTAAAGCAATACAGTGAATGACTCCATCGCATCTATCATGAAGCATTGTAGTGGAGCGACCTCCAATCTCTAGCTGGCATGGTCTATGGTCAAGACTTGGGCGCTATCTGATCGCGTTCCTTCGATGCCCTCACTTCCGTCCATTATGGGGAAAAAACAGTCCTTGGCAAATGCTGAAGCAGCAGTCCGTCTTTCACACATCTGACAATTAATTATACTTGCAAAGGCCCCGAGCTTGCTACATCCGGAGGCTGAGAACTGACGTGTCTTGTCACGGAGGTCTACACTCCCCGAAATGACCATGGAAGTGGCCCCTTCAATGACCGCTTTACTCTGCAAACAGGGTGGTTGTCAACGTCCACTGATGATTTCAGGGTTTGGATCTGGGAGTCTATCTCCGTTTTGGGATCTTTGAGTCTCCCCTCTACCGCGCTCTACTCTGGCAAGCCCATGGCCACTCCTCTAAAGCTCGGATCTCTTCCAACATCTTGTTGGACCTTAGGCGTTGCGCCCGTGGGCCAAAACAGCGGGATTCTTCTGACTGGTGCTTAGAAGATCGGAGGGGAATGGAATGAAACCAACGGAATCTATGCACCCGTCATGCTGCATGCTCATTCCCTCATTCCTTACTGGAAAACCCGAAAGGAAGACCATGTTCCACAAGGGGGTCCTTGTCAGCTTCCATGGGAGGGAGGGAAAGCACGCCGTCAGTCTTTCTTTCGGACTCCGTCCAGGCCTCCGGACTCCTCGACCTCGCTGCGGGTCACGGCAAAGAGCTCCACCTTGCGCGCGCACCGATCGGATCGAGCCGCGATCGAAGTCGGGGCAACTCTAACCAGAGAGGTTTTTTGGGCCGGGAGGCTTTCTTATGGAGCAGCTCAGGAGCCCGAAACTGGAGAACTGGAACAGGGAGGGGTGAAATGTTCAAATCTCGCAGTGGTTGACTCTCCTTTGGCGACACACGCAAGAGCAATTCTCCACACGCGCGACACCTCGCGCAGCACTTCCTCCGGCCTTGCTGAATTGGTGCAGCCGATAAATGCCGCGGTTCTCGGACCCTGAGGATCCTGCCTGGTTGAGAGAGATCGGTCTTGGTTGGAGAGAGCGTGCACTGGCGTGCACAAAAAGGAACAACCATGCAGCCAAAACGGTTCTTGATGGTGTATGGGCGATTGTCTCATTTTGACACGCACATATATATATATATATATATTTTTAAAGTAATGTGTGTATATAATATACAGCCCAAGCTCTTCCTGAGAAAATACGTTGGAGCATGTTGGAGCAAATTGTGCCACAGTCGGAGCAACAGTTCTTCTTCCAACAGCACGAGCTTTTGTTTACTCAGAGTATATAGCTGCTAAATGATATATGAATATATATAATATACGCCTCCTCCCCTCATAGCATAGGACCTTGTTTAGAACACCCAACACCCAACCCGTAGACCAGAGAACTCTCGTTGCCTTCCTTCTCCCCAACGGCCCACGGCTCTCCACGGCTCTCCTCGGTCCGGAAGGCGTGACTGAAAGCCACCAGTCGCTTCGGGAGCTCCTGGAGAGCGACGACACCCGCGCGGGTCGCGGAGCACCGGAGGTGTCGGTGTCGCGCCTTCGAAGCGATCAGCGTCTCGTTCAGGAACATGCCTGGCAGCTGGCAGTCAGAGGCTTCAGGGGCACGGGAATGAAATGGAACATCATGCATACATGGCCAAGAAAGAGGCAATGATAAGTCATACATCATAGTCACTCAGTTATACAAGTTCTATCATGTTCTCATAATGCAACAGCATGAATACTCCCACCATTGACTCGCATGATGGAAGTTCCTGCAGATGAAAATGAGGGAGCCCCAAGCACAGGGCAGGGCGCTCCAATCAATAGTGTTGATCAATCGATATCAATCGGGATTTGCAGGTTGACCATGGTTGACCTCTCTCAACATGAGACATCAGCAGAATGAACAATACATGTTCAAGACTTGGCAACACTCAGAGACAACTTGCGCTGTGATTGTGATCTGCAAGATCTGCCTGCCATAGGAATCTCCGCTGTTCCAGCTAGACAAAGATCTGAATCACCTGCCAATTGCTCTCTACACAAGCTGCGTTCGCATCTGCTTGCGCAGCGAGGTTTCTTGCGCAGGTCGACCCTGCAATGTGTCGACCCGTTGGTGGCGCCACCAACTCTGCGCGAGAGCTTTGACACCAAACGGAACTGAAGGAGACTTGCAAGTAGTTCACATGGCTGTGGATCAGAACCCAGATCCCCTTTCACCAGGGTAGATTGACCTCCTTAATAGTCTATTCTGTTCATTTTTGGTGGTCAACCCAGGATCCGCCCGGTGCCACAGCCATGTTCCCCCTTCGCCGGCGCTGGGGGCCCTTCTCAGGCGCCGACTCACCTCGTAGATCCTTAGGAGGAGACTCGCTCCACCGGTCTGGAGGGGCGGTCGCTCCACCGGTCTGGTGGCAGGTGGTGGCAGCTCTGCGCAGAGCGAGTCTTCGACCTTTCAAACCCAGGAGTCGGGACACCCCAGGAGACCCCAGGAGTCGGGACGCCAAAAGGATGTTCATAATGAAGAAGGGAGAGGATAGAAGTGGACCTGGTCGAAAGTGCGATCAGGTTGATCCTTCCCTCACACCGATTGACCCATCAGATTCACCACCTGCAAGCCCTACAAAGCAAAACAAACTGAAAACACGGAATCATCAAGGAGTCAAGCCCCTTAACTAACTATGGGCAATGGTCTCCTTGTCTGCCTCTCTCTGCCTCGTGTGTTTTCTCTCTCTCTCTCTCTCTCTCTCTCTCTCTCTGTCAGGAACCTATACAGACCATTTGTCACACACCGGTCAGCTGCTGGCTCTCCAACTTCCCCCCCGGCTGGCCCTGGCAGATCCCCCGACAAATCCGCCGAATCTCTGGGTAGCTTCATCGTCCCGGGGGGCAAAGCCGCAGCCCGCCACCACTGGAGCCTGGACGGAGAAGGCCAATCGAACCACTCAAGACTCGCCACCAAGAGCTTCAGTACCATCCCTAGGTCCACAATACATATATATAGCAATTGTGATATAGTGTTTGGAATATTTGAATATAAGTCGCAACGGAATTCCACTGGGTAGGATTGCGCAAGTTTCTTCCGGCTTGAAGTCACTTAGGCAGGGGCTGCTACACCATAGCCACTACTGTTAGCTAGCTACTGCTATTCCACCGTCCGGATTGGCCTGGCTTGGGGAAGTCGCTTCACTCTCAGCAGGGGGGCGAAAGAAGACTGGAGGTCTCAACCTACTTCGACCAATAATCAAAGCATGCAAAAGCCATCAAAAGATGTACAGGATGCCACACCAATTGCCTGAACCCAGGTGGATCTGAATCACCTGCCCTGCCAAATCTATCCAACCCCAACATGTCCCGACCTCCGAACCCTCCCCCTGCACCCGACGGTGGACACCCCCGTTCGCTCCGCGCATTCGCTCCGCACGGACGGTGGACACCCCCGCGCCCGCACGAGGTCTGGCGGAATGAAGGGCTGGAAGCCTCGCTTCACCGCCTGGTGCGTGGCCCATTGGATGAGAGCCAGCTCCAGGAGCGCTGCGCCATTCTTGAAGTACCTGCGAGGTGCGATATAGGTATCTCCGATTGTCGGCGAAACCCGGAAACAGAGGGAAAGAGGTGTCAGGAGATACTGTACGTCATCCAGTACACAGCAATTGGTGGGTGTTTGGTTGCAGATGTGAACACATCCTGTCAAACGAGAACGAACCTTTTGATTGTTGAAGTTGAAAGCGAAGCGGACCAAAGGTCGACCACCTGGGCAACGCACCTGAGAACGTGCCGATCGGTTCGGAAGCCCAAGTACGTGATCGGCTGGTCCGAGCAAGGAGAGGGGTGGGACCCATGGATCGATGATCAAGGCGGGACAGGTTGGGCATGGAAATGCATGGATAAGGCTTGACGGTGTGAGGGACGGTGTGAGAAGGGGGGCGCGAAGCCTTGATGATATGAAATGATCACCTCATGGAAGCCGAGCAATTAAAAAGGAATGAAATCCTTGAAACGTGCATGATATTCTTCATTGTATAAACGTCTAGAAGGCAACCTTGGATCGCCTAGCAGCAGACCCTTGGAATGCGTAGGGGTCAGTGAAAGCCAAGACCCCCGTCCCCCCGGGCGCACAAAAACTTCTGGCCACTCACCTCGAGTTCGGCGCATCCGGGAGACCGGTCGGAGCCTGGACGCTTCACCCGGAGCTCCGCTGCGCGAGGCTTAGCCTGGCCTTCCCGCCGGACTCGAAATCAAAGAGATCCAGCATCTCTCCTGGCAACGCTGAGGGCAGTGTACATGTACGAGTACCATCGGCTTAGATGATGCAAATGAAACATAACAAACCCATCGCGTTCTTCGCACCAAAAAGCCGACCGACCGTGACATACCAGCACCGCCCGGCTACAATAAGACCACATAAGACCAGTCATCTCAAAAATCCTATACTTAATTTGTTGTTTTCGATTGTTTTCGTATTTCTGAACCCCCCTAAGTCTTAGCTAGTCTCATTGAGTCTCGGCTCCGTGACCTGCGCTGTCTTTCTTTCCCCGGGCACAAAAACGGGCTCCACAGGAGCAAGCCCAAGAGCAAGCCATGCGCGACCTGCGCGCGAGTTCGTTCGACGTCACCCGACTCTCACCAGCTTTCACCTCACCCATTGGGGTTTTGCAACTCCCGGAAGTCAACATATCTCAACATGACCTTCTCTACCAAGGGAAAATTGAATGAACAATTGCCAGTTTACATCAGTTTACATAGCTTGGAGCAATTCATGGGCATACGGCATACGGTACCTGATCAGAACCGAAGCCGCTTGTGCTTGGGAAGGAAAGACTTCAATCCCAAAGAGCAGGACCC
Organism: Durusdinium trenchii; assembly: GCA_963970005.1. Classification (NCBI taxonomy): domain Eukaryota; class Dinophyceae; order Suessiales; family Symbiodiniaceae; genus Durusdinium; species Durusdinium trenchii. The sequence continues at coordinate 697,451 of CAXAMN010023484.1, forward strand.
ATCATACTTCCATGATACCTCCCAAAACGTATCACACAAAGCACCTCAAAACCTCAAAGCTCACCCTGCTTTCACCAGCATCCGCGGATGACCCCGGGGCTTTGCTGGCTCTGTTCCTTCACTCTCTGCTGCACCCATGCCTGCAGGATGAGGCTTCCCTGCCAGCTGGGCACGCCCTTGGTGTTCCAGCTGCGGCCGTCCGGTCCGCGCACTTGGCCATGCGTGGTGATCAAGAAGCTCAGCTCTACCAGGCCGGTCAAGGCCACCACCCCCAGGCACCGCTGCAGCGAGGTCGCCCCCAGGGCGAACCAGGCGAGGAAGGGCACCTCTCGGCCCAATAGCAGGTTGGGTAGAATCACGAATTACAGTCAATTTAGAAAGTCTGCAAGCTTTTCAACGACTCGGGGTCGGTGTGTTTTCGCTACAGGTACACCTAAAAAGCAAAACAAAAGCTCTCTTGAAAGCGCGAACTCCAGGCACGGTGTGGAAGTACCAAACCAAGAACCTTAGAGGGCAGATTCGAGGAGTCAGGTTGGCGCACCACCAGAAGACAGTCATTGAGGTTTGAGACGCCTTGTGGGGGGAGAACATTTGGGGGGCCCCCCATGTCCTGCAGCAGAAGATCGAGAAGTTCAATTGAAAAACAATCACTAAGGTGATTGAGTGCGATTGAGGTAGGACCCATGGTGCAGTCGGGACCGGCTCAGGGATCCACTGTAATATTCTTCGGTACGTAGAACGATGAAAACACTTGGAACACCTGTCCCGCCAAACCTTGCCTTGGTCCGCGAGGATCCTTTTCGAAACCCACTGTCTCCAGGGACCCTGATAAAACCACGACTACTGGGCCACGACCACTGCATCTGCACCCCATTCGCCTCCGATCCCGACTTCCTGTCTGAGATACTGGAAGTGCATGGTGCGAAGGCACGCGATGCCAATAAAGTTGCAAGTGAACCACATGGCCACCAGCTGTTTGGGCTCCAAAGCACCAGCTCGGGCGACCGGCTCCACGTGCCAGCGACGAATGCTGCGCCCCAGGAAGCCACCTGGAATCCACCGGAAGTGGGCGAAATAGAGGAGCAAAAGGATGTGGAGCAGCAGCAGTGGGAGGACAAACGCACGACTGGTAAAGAGCACCTCCGGCAAGAAGCCTCAGTGTTACATGGCATTGGACTGGACTGAAGAGTCTTTCCGGTGACGATGGGCCTACCGAAGCACCGCAGGGAGCCGAAGCTGACCGGCAGGTCCAGCGGAGGTCAGGTGACAATTACCAGTACATCAGCGGGTCAAGAAAGACAGCATGAAGCCGAAGCCTCCTGGAATGTGGAACCCCCGCCTCATCACTCTGGATGTTGTGTCTCAACCATCTCAACCCCCCCCCACAAAAAAAAAAAGGAAATGTTTTCGCATGCGATCATCAAGAAAGTCCATGGTTTGTGAACTTCAGGTCTGGCTTCTTCGGTCCTCAACACATCCCAAGCCCCAGCGAGTTCCGCCGGTGGCACGAGCGCCAGTTCGTTTCGGGTGGCGCCAGTTCACGGACCAGGCGTGCTGCAAATCGCCGGGGCCTCCGGTCTGAGGAGTGGGATCACAATATCAGGCAAACATTCAGTCGAGAGCCTAGCTCCCATAAGGATCTATAAGGGAGTTTCATGAGAGGAAAGGCATCCCATAAAGGAATTCATGGGGGTGCAGGAGTGTGGCAGGTAGACGTTGGGGAGCGAAGGACCAGGGTTCTCGTTCACATCTCCTGCCTCCGAAGGCCAAGCGGAGATATGCCCAAGGGTTGGCCTGAAGGAAAGGTAGGGCCAAGAAAAGCTGCAGCACCAGCATGGTCGCAATGCAACTCAAGGCCTTCTTCCAGCCATGCAAGACCTAGGTTGGGCATTGGGAATCTCCAAGTCTATACCTTGCTTGATTCCTTTGGAGTACAAATTCGCCTGAACGTAAGGGCAACACAGGATCACTTGCAAGAGAACACTCAGGAGGTTCCACATCTTGTTGTAACCGTCCACCAATCAATCTCCATGCTGAACAAATAAGTTTGTCCTGGACAGTTTGCCTGTTGGGCCTAGGTGCCAAGTAAAGGCCAACCACTGGGCAAACCAGCAGTGGCTGCATCTTCACGCTAACTGACAGCGAGTAGATCAAAGATGAGGACCTGAGCACCATCTGTTGCTAAAGCAAACCATACAACTTTTCAGCTTGAGGACAAAACTAGCAGAACTCCATGCCATGGTGGATGGAACCATTCATCATTTACAACCCGCCCTCACGAATCTTGGTGCAATTCTCCTAGACTATTTCAACTCTATCACCCTTTTTCCATCTCACCTTCCCGGTCGCACAAAAGGAGAACATCCATCGCGCCACGTCCGACCAGGTCCCCAAGTTCTTTCCCCAGTGCGTCTGGCACAGTCCCACATCCACTCACATCATCATGAGTGATGGACAAAATCGGACCAAAATCTGCAAGAGGAACCTCTTAGGGGATGGTCAGGGTCAGCCCGGTCGCCCCGGGAAACCTCTGTCCACATGGCCGACCCACCAGCGGAACCCGGTCCAATCCTCACATGGTTCGACAGGTCCTGAAAACAGAGTTTGGTGCTTGTTCCTGAAGACAGACTCGATTCTCCAGGTGAAGGATGGCATATGATGGCACGATACTCCGTGATAGGCTCCCCTTTAAAAAAAGTTGGTCGTTTCTTGCATCCAAGGCAGTTCAGAAGGGCACTGCCAGGTTGACACTGCCGCACGAGGTCAAAACATGTCAAAACAAGATGCAGTGCTCTCTGAATCGTGTGGTGTGTTCCAGCCTTCCCCCCCACCATGCCTGGCCTGTGGCAACCTTCAAGCAAAAGCAGCAGTGCGAAGTAGCAGAAGAACTGTGCAGCTGCATCGTTGAAGAGACGAAGCACGAAGATCGAATGACAACGCAGGGACCTTATGGAGGTGATCTCCGACGCCGAGATCTACGTCAGACGATGCCAATTGGTCAAGGGCCCATCAATTGCATAAGGCCGTGACATGTGTCCCACAGAGCCTTTGTGGGGGCCCCAAGCCCCACAAGAGGCACAAGCCTAAGAACTGCTGGAATGCCCACCCACACACACTCCGAAACTTCAAGATGTCATGATGTCGCTTGAAGGCTGCCCTTTGAACCAAGGTGCAGAACACACAACCCGAAGACCCAGAGCGGTGCCTTTGCATGCCTGTAGATCTTCAAGAGGACCAGCATGGTTGCTAGGTAGAGCCCTGCAAATATGGTCTGCACCTGAGACAACTCCAGCGCTAACCAGCGGAAGCTACCGTAGAGCCAGCAAAAGCCTGCTGGATAGGCGATGGGCCCTGTGGGGCCGGAAATCTGCTGGTAGTCAAATTCACCACGAAGAACGAACTCCACCTCTGTCATATAAGCTTCCCAGTCCACATTTGTAAAGGGAACTTTCCAAACGATTAAGCTGGTTAGAACCAAATCCAGCGCAAGCAGTATCAAAGCCAATGGCGAAGCCGCTGGAATCTCCAAGAGGGCATGTACTGCGTGCCAGCCCCTCTGCATCAATGCCATCTCGCATACGAAAGCCACATGCAAAGGAGGGCGTCTTCGAGCACTAAAGAAGCGGAGAATAGAAAAAGCATCCCAGATACCCCGCAGACGTGTGTTCAAGAGCGTGATTCCAAAAGAACCCAAGACATGAAAACATGATAAAGCACGGGCACTAGCATGGGCTCACCATGACTGGCCACGATTGTGAACCAGCACTCACGCACTGGCACGCACTGGGACGACTGAGTCATTCACACCGAGGTTCCCCAAACTGCCCGGGCAGTTCCTAAGTACATGCAGTGGATTACATGGGACTGCTACCAACACTTAGAGAGCACCCTCTTCAACTTCTACCCTGTTCAATGTGGCACCTCGCCTCGTGAGAGCCCACAGAATCGCCAAACATACTTCACTGGTCTGTTCCTCCATATCATACTTTTTGTTTTTACTAAGACTAAGACATCACTAAGGCTAAAAAACTGTTGAAAACTACCCATGTAACAGTAGAACAAATGTCTACCTACATTACATCCACCAGCCTGCCCTTTTGAGACCAGCTGTTGTTCTTGTCCATCGTGTTCTTCCCCCTTCCCTCCCTGTGGACAAATGATGGAAAACTCCTTTGGGCGGTCACTCAAAACCGCCCGTTCCCTCGCCCGCGGGGCAGGACTCGCCCAACAACCCAACTGAATGAGAGGAACGGTTCGCCCCTCCTAGCTCCAAATGATCTCTCAACTTGAAGCCGGCGTTCTCCGAGCTGAGCGGAGTGCCATGGGTGCGCAGCACCTGGACAGGTAGGGTTTCGCAGGAGCTCGGCGAGGGTCGGAGGTCGGCGAGTCGGAGGCTCAAGTCAGTCTCAAGTCGAGGTCCCTGGTGGTTGCTACGGGCTGGAGAAGGTTAAAAGTTACTTCGAAAACATGTGAGTCCTTGGCTGGCGTGCCACATCATTGTGAATCCGCCCGGCTTTCCCCCTCAAGACTTGCAAAAAACAACAAATAAACGTCGATGTCCCGACCCCCTTGGAAGACTCCGTCACTACCCTCACCATAACTACCTTGCCAGTGTGTAAGTCGGAGGCAGTTGGGCAGACGCAAATTGGATGCAAAATGGGAGTGGTGGAACAACTTGGAGGTTGTTGATCATTGTTACACGCCCGGCCCGAGAAGCCTCCCGTGATTTTCACGTTACAAGGCGCTGTAGCATTCTCCTCCTCGCCAATGGGAGTATCCTGAGGAATAACAACTTGGGTTCGCAAATCAGGGTTGAGACTCGCCGCCAGGCAGGAGCAGGTTGGCCCCATGACATGACAAGACAAACATACCAGGAAAAGTGCACCCAAACGGCTAGAACGTTCATTCATGGATTGCGCGGGGCGGTCAGGCTTCTACACGATTTCCCAGCTTTTTGCGGATCTATCTGATGCCTCTGACACAACACCAACACCAAAAGCGCGAAGCTGCTATGTATAACAAAAGAAAGGACAAAGGATTCAACCCTGCTTTACAAAATATTAGAATTTCCCAACAAAAGAGAATATACAGATATATACAGTAAGAGTCGTTGTCTCTTTTCTGCTCCTTTCGAGAGTCTGTCCTTTTTCAGACCCGTTTTCCTTCAACGGACATTCACCTTCGCCCCATGTCGCCCCATGCTCCCGGGCCGGGTGCGTCAAATTGGGCACCTCAAAAGCAAAAAAAGTGGCCCAACGAGGTCTAGGACTCAATCTCTCGGGGCTGGCAGCTTCGATGCCTTGAAAAGGAAGTTCCATTGCAATGAAGAGTCTGATAATGGTTGCCTTTTGCCATTGGCATGTGACCCCCTGACTCACCACACATGGAAGTGGAAAACGGATCGTTGGTTTCCACTTGCATGCTAGTCCCGAGGCGAGATGGAGTGCTGTCGCAGCTGCTGGTACTCGTCACCGGATTGACGCTGGATTGCACATGAGGCATGCAGGGGAGCCAGACCTTTCATACCACTTGTACTATCTTTTGAGATCCCTGTGCAGGCATTGAGACATGCAGGCATAACAGGCATTTGCTGATCCTCTGAGCGCTTTGATTTCCAAAAAGCCTCAGCGGCTTTTTTCTTCCCCAACCTCCTCGTGGGTTGGGGCATTCGTTGAGTCTGGGATGTGACCTTCCTGGGCGTCCCTGCCGCGAGCGCGAGAGAATTCATCTTGGTGCTCAGCGCATCCACCTTTGCTTCCATGGAGCTAATCTCCTGAAGGCCATTGTTTGGGCCATTTTTGGCCCCAGGTTTGGGGGAAGGAAAATGCAACACGAGAAGGCCGGAACCACTGCACCGGCTAGATCATCACATTGACTACATGATCCAAACATCTAGGCTCTCAAAGTTGTTTGCGGATTCGGCTGAGCTGGTGTTTTGGGCTTGCCTTCACCTGTGTTTGCCCTCTCTTCGAACAAATATTCGGAGGTGGACTCCGGACAGCCTCGTTGTCCTGTAATACGTAAGTACCGTGAGGGGGCATGTTCCATTTCCATTTTTGTTGGATGAGAGCTTGACTAGGCTCATGGGAGGGCGGTTGGCTTGTGGCGGCGACGTATCAGTTTGCTCAGTGCTGCTAGCTGAAAGCCTAAACCAATAGAGCGGCGACAAATCCAATTCTTGCAACACATCGATATCGATGCACATGGAATGGGCCACTCTCCAAGAGTTGGGTCAAGTTGGCAAGCTCTGCAGTCCTCCTTGATTTTCTTTCCTTCTTCGATCAAGGCTTGCCTTGCGTCAGGTTCCATCTTGCCTTTCATCGACCTGGGCCCACGAAGATCAAAAATTCCTCACCAGCAGGTAAACTTCCACGGTGGCATAAGACTCAGACGAATGAAAGCTTCGAATCCATCAAAACGCTGCCAAGCGACCATGATCACAAGCTCTTCAGCCATGATGAATGAACGTCATCATGAACGTCCCTTTTCTGAAAAAAATATCTTTTTGGTGAACATCATCTCGGTTCACACCTCGTCCACACCCCTAGACCGCGCTGCCTTTCTTCGCACCCCCCATGCCCGGACGCATCCCCAGATTGGTGGACTCCACCGAGGCCCACTTTTCGGCCAGCGGCTTTGCATGTTCGTTCCGCTTTTTGGCCAGCTGCCTCAGTTTCGAGCTCAACTTCACGCCCGTGGTCGATTGGCTGACAGGTGTCAACTCCACTGGTGGAGCGGATGGCTCAGATGCGGAGTGAAACCCCCACATGCGAGGGGGTGAGCCGCAGCAGTCGCAAAAGGAATGAAACGCAAGCAAACCACCGATGAGCAGAACTTACAAGACTAAATGCAAGATCCTTCCAAGCACATGGCCCTCTAGATAGCAAGATGCCGATTCATCAAAAGATATCTCAAGGAAAATGCTAGAAACATGTGCAAGAAATAAAACCTGTTCTCTCTGCTCCGAGCAGTTACGGGTGTCATACAATCTTGTGTCAAACGGGCACTCCCAACGTGCCCAACTGGGGCAACCTGGCTGCAGCTCAAAAGCGGAGCTTCGGTGCTCCTGGAATGCAGGGAGCTTTGGTGCTCGTTGGGAAGACATGATCCGAAATGACAATAATACATGCCATGGTCAAAAATGGTTCTGTGCAGCATGGTCCGAGCATCATCCGACTTGACCCACACCCATACCGCGCCTGTCTCAATTCCACTAAACAGTGCATGATTGTGGTGGATGGTCGGGGCTTTATCGAAAACCATCAAAAACCATCTGGGATGGCAACAAACACATGACCAAGGTTATGGGCACGTGCTGCGACAGGACGGATTAGGGCCTATTGGGGTGAGCTTCTTGGGATGAGTCTCTCTTCTTTTCTGAAGATCATCACCCACTGATGGGCAGCAGTATATCGCCAACGGAAAATTCGAAGCCGTCCGAACTGCATGGTTGGTGTTTTACGCATCTCACAGTCGTGTCGGGTCAGAATCCGTCGATCGAAACACTGGCAGCCAAGGAAGGAATTCTTGGCCTGGTAGACCGCGACAACTTCTGCCTCAGGCAACGCAAAAAGAGATCTTGTTTCTGTCCTCCGGGTTGATACCCATGTGTGGGTAGATCCCTAGCCCCCTCGCCCAATCGAAGTATCGAGGTTGTTCGATTCGTTTGTCTTTTTACACCAGCAGTTCATCTTGCTTCCTCGCTGAAATAATTGAGGGAAGGCTCCTAAGATCACATAAGATCACTAGGTCATGCACCTTACCGCATGTGGTATTGATTTGAATTGATCTTTTGGGGGAGCAAACGGTATAGCCTTCTTGTACAAATGGTTGAAGTTGAGGACATGGCAAAGCGCCCGGCCACTGATTGATGTCACTGTAGAACAACTCCAGGCAATTTGGACCGTCACTCAGCAGAAAACATGCATGGCTGCACTATGAAACCTTTGTGTTGCCATGTGTCGACCATCTCGAGCACAAGCTCATAATGGCACATGTCTTTCTCCAATGCTTGCAGGGTGCAGTGAGCACCAAAACCCCTCATTCCTTCTGAACAGTGGAGAATGCTGGAGCAACTTCTCAAGCTTCACGATCTTCACGCCACAAGGTACCTGCCGAACCGTTCGCCACCAGGAGCTGCCCTCGCCGCCCTGAGGAGCGCGATCCCGCCGGCTGGGTGAGACTCACGTGCACGGCGATTCAACAGCATCGAACAAGCACGTTGTCTACATGAGTGCAACCATGGGAAAGCTGGATTCCAGTTGCCGACGGCCACTGGTTGTCCAAGTCAAGCGCCCCTGGATTGGTGGCTCCGGCCGCAAAAGAGTACGAAACGCATCAGCATCATCAGCTGCATGCCCATGGGCATTGCAATAGGCCAGGCACGATACATTACAGTGGATAGGCCCGGCCGCTGCAAGGCCCGGAAAAGGGCGCTGAAAATCTACATGAGCGTCAATGATGACATGGGGATTGTTACAGGCCCCACATCATGTAACACCCAGGGGAAGCCTTGGTTCTAGTGACATCCCCCATACACAGAGGGCAGAAGACCGCCACAAAAATAGAAACCATTTCTGCGCAAACCGCGCGCTTCATCGTTTGGAGGTGAAAAGTGCAAGGCTCTGACCCACCGCGTCCCATGGCAACATGTCGGAGCTGCCGACATAAGTAAAGGCCCTATCTATCTATCTATCTATCTTTCTTTCTTTCCTCTCTTCTTCCCTGGAGGCTAGCTCAAGATCTACAAAATCACAAAGTGGGGGCGAGTCGAGTGTGCCGTCTGCCGATGTTGCATGACCAAACCATCCATCTCAGCTGCCCACCACATCGCAGTTGAACTGTCTGTTGTCAGCGTTCTTTTGGACCTGTCCGGCGAGGCAGGGTTTTTGAGTGCAAAAGGAAAGCTGAAAACCCTCAACTGAGGTTAACCACCGGTGCCCTATTCAGCTGCTGCCAAGCTCCAGCCACTGCCACATGCAAGCGCTGTAGGTCTACTAAAGAAAAACTTGAACTGAAAAGAAGTTCATGGAATAACTGACTATTCTGTGGACTGCAGGCCATTTCTGGACTGCCATTCTGGAAAGTCTTGAGCTCTGTGGGTTCCGCGGATGGCCACGATCAACTGTCACATGACCCTTTTTTAGCCCCTGACGGTTCTGTGTTGGTAAGCCAAGTTCTGCACCATAGGAACCCTCCCATGGTCAGGGATTCTGGGATGGGCTATGATAGATTTTCTCCTGGTGAGAAAGTCACCAAAGACGGCACAGCTTGTCACCGTTTTCCTTTGCGCGACATACGCGAAGAAAACCTGAGGGTCTTTGAAGGCTTTGGCCCGGGTTGAGCCAGGGAGGATGGCATAAAGAGACTAAAGAGATGCACCTTCCAAAAAGTGCTCGCCCGGACCGAAGGATGTATATAACTCCGCCCGGACCAACGGTGCCGAGGGCGTTGTGTAGGCTCTGGGGCAATCGCAAGAAATCGGCTAGATTCAATTTTAAGCTTTAGCTTCGGGGGGGGAGGCGCCTCTTTTGCTCGGGAAATGCTGTGTGTTACATTGTTTTTTTGGGGGAAGATTGACAAAAACCTGGACCAAACGTTGACGATGCCGGCTACGCCGGCCGGGGGAGAGCACGTTGTCGACATCGCGGACTCATGGGAGATCGCAGAATCAACACGGCTTACAGCGCACGCATCTTACTTGGGACCGGCGACTTTGGTTTTGAGGTATCATAAGCTCAACCCTGCATGATTGACTAAGGTCCTGTTCTCGCAGGCGTACTTGGTATGGGAACCAGTCACTGGGGCACTCAGCGCCGCCATCCTGTTGCACTTGGCGGACAACTGCATTATTGACATCGTGCCTCGGCGCGCGCACGTCTTACAGCGAACGCATCTTATTGGGAACCTTTATATATACAGAAACACCCTTCCAAGAGTCCTAAGAGTTCCCCACGCGCTGGCATGTCAAGGACTTACACCGGATATGTGTCGGCGAAGCTGGATGCTCGATTTTTCCGGTCATCGATATTGTACATCACGTGCAAAAGTTTGATACAGAATGTGAACATTTCTTCCCGGCACTGGTTGTTAATGTCTGCATGTATGTCTGTCTGTATGCCTGGTAGGTGACATCTCTGTATTTTCCCTTTGATCCGTGCGGGCGGCTTCGACCGCGAAGCGGTGTGAATAAGCTAAATCCAAACATCTGCGGGAAGCAGATGAAAACAAACACTTCACCAGCTCGAAAGAATTCGAGCTTGAATCCTCCCACCCTTACATCGCTCCATGGAACCGTCGCGCCTCTTCCACATGCTCAGCCCAGTAGGCGAAGTCAAAGGTGGGCCTCGTACGAGACAAATGTTTATGAAATAAACCACTGATTGCACCGCAAAGGCACTGGCTTTCACTATGTATACATACATAGCGTGCACCGTATAAATATATATATATATATATGTATGTGCGTGTCTTTGTGTTTTTGCATGATTTTGGATGAGATAGAAGTGATTCCTCTTGACACAGGTGTTGGAGACGGTGTCTATCCATTATAGTTAGTTAGTTAGTTAGTTAGTCAGTTAGTCAGTCAGTCAGTCAGTAAGTCAGTCAGTCAGTTAGTTATATATATATATGCTTGGCCATAGCACGCTCAGAAAAGGACTCTCCTTTGTCTCTCCAAGCCAAAAAGTCTGACTGTAC
>CAXAMN010023484.1:708158-740941 GCA_963970005.1 Durusdinium trenchii
TAAAAAAGGAGAGCTCGAAAAGCAACAGCGGTGTGAAGGCTCCTCCAACACCAACATCAACTTCAGACCTGACAGCAGTGGGTTCCCAGGCTGTGTGTCTGGGCGTGGTGCATTCGCTCTGCTATTCCGGAGAGTGGCGCACTAAAAAAGGAGTCAACCGAGCCAAGAAAACGACCCGGTGTCGGACCGATTGTGGTAACTTCAAAAGTAAGTTGATTGCAGCTGTGCTCTGCAAATAACTCTCAAGGGCCGTGAGGTTCTTCAACCTCATCAGCCACAAAAGTTCTGTGACCGGTGCTCCTAAATGGTAAGCATAGATCGCCCCCCCGGCTCTTAAAGTGCCAGGGGTCAATCTCCACGAGGTCTCGATTCGGAGAGCGAGCAGTAGCTTGTCCCACCGACGCCGATATGTCGACGGGGTGGCAGGGTACAAAAACTCAGTAGGAGCAAGTGGTCCAAAAACTCGAGTTGCAGCGCAGAGAGCTAAATCATCTGAGATCCTAGTATGTTGGATGACTCCCTTCCCTCGGTAGCTGGTCTTGGACTTTTCGATGTGCAGAAAGGCGGAAGGACACTCAGAACCTGTCTCGGTAGGCAGCAAAAGGTGCTGGCGTTGTGCATTGAGCGGCTCGCTGATGCGCAGTTTTCCATGGAACGCTAACAGTGACAAAGCTGCCCAGCGTCGCCAGCCCCACTGCCATGCCAAAGCGATCATCGCATCAAAGATCACTTTTGGCATAGGAGGTCGGTGTTCAACAGGTTGAACGCGCTCCCAACGCGCTATCAGATCCCAGGCTTCAGCTAGCGGGGAGGGAAGGTAGGAAAGTTCCGCTGGTAGAAAACAACTAAATGCCGAAAAAGGTACAGCGGCTGGTGCAGCGTGTACAAATGCCGACCAAAAGCTCGGAGAAAACTAGCTTTGAGTTCAGGCCGAGGTTCCAAAGTCTGCCAGACTATGGGGCTCAAATTTTCACGAAGCCAATGGTCAAAAAGTGTGCAAACACGTTGTTGAATGAAGATGGTGTGAGAGGACAGGAGTTGAACGTCTTCCAAATCAACCAGTGGCCTGGGCCGTCTAGGTCGGGGTCCTGGCTTCACAGCTTCTCCAATCCGACGATTACACTTTGCACAAGCAGCTATATGTCCAAGCGCTGCCGGCGCTCAGCAGGCCTCAAGTCATCTTCCAGAAACAGTGCTAAAGCATTGCATAGCCTGGCGGGATAGGCCTCTGCCACTTTCGTCCAAGGTTTGCGATGTTCTGACGAGTAGCCTTTAAGCTGAATGTGCGGCCGAGCAGCTCCACATTGGCAAAACAGTTTTTCACCAGCCAAGGAACAGTTTGTAAGGAATCTGGTTCTTTTACGCCAAGGAGCTCCCCACATACAAAAATCTGTAGTGAAAAACCCCACTTGCTTGCAGCGGCGGATTTCCTGCCATTCCGGTTGGTCCCAGAGATAGGACATCCAGGGATTTTCCACGAGCACTAGTATGCTAAGGTCCAGACAGTCTTGAATCACACTTGCCAGCCATTGAGAAAACAAGTTTCCTTCAGCTACTTTGCATGCCATGTTGCAAGTCAATGAAGCGAAACCCCGAGGTTCTGATCTGCTTCGAACTGGCGGTCGGACAGCTCGAGAAAAACTGGAGCAAACTGGTCCCGCGGTGACCACCCTGAAACATCCTGCTGCTACTAAGTTTTGGACTTCAGCTTGCGTCTCTTCTGCTAGCAAATCTTGGCCCGGGCCATGCAGAATGTCATAGGTCAAAACCCAAGTGTTCAAGTGTCTCGCCAGAGCTCGGGCAAGACCGCGTGACCCGGAAAAAAGGTCCAGCACTCCCTTGCCATTCAAAGCAGTCCTCCGTTGAGACGTGGACCAACTCTTTGGAAAAACTAGGCCGCGATTCCGAAAAACCCGCCAAAGCTCTCCGTGCTCCCGGAGTCAGAGATCCCCAAGCTGAGGCCGACCAAAGTCTGGTCTGAGCAGGCTCATGCTGCCCTGTCACTGTGCGTTTTGCAGGGGGGAGAAACATCTGCTGCTGGAAATTCTTCCGACGCAACGCGCGCGACGACTCCAGAAACTTTGGCTCGAGGTCACCACCATCGTGTCTGGGCAGCCGAGCTAACACCGCTGCATCGCAACCGTTTTCCTCCAGAAAACTATCCAGTGCCCTGTAGTCCCCAGCGAAAGCGGAGACCAACCAATCAGGTGTGGCATGAACGGGAGAGCGCAAGTCTTTGTCTCTAGTAGGGTCGTCTGCTGGGTTGTCGGCTGAAGGTACATACTGGTGCCCAGGATAAATATTGTAAGCTAGAACAGTAGGCAGGTGGGACTTCAACATGTCGTTCATACTCACTGAGGAAGATCTCCCTTTTACCACTGCTCCCAAAACCACTTGAGAATCAGTTGCAATGGCGCATCGAGAGGCTGGTTCAACCGTGGCATGTAACGTTTCAACTGCTAGCAAGCTCCTCAACTCCTTAAGGTTTATATGCTGTGCAGCAGGAACACGATGACAGAAAAGAGGTCTAAACAGTCGAGTCCTCATCAGCTCCGTCCAAAGCGGGTGAGCCTGCAACGGCTCTTCGCTTCCAGGCAACTCGTCGTCCGGCAGCAGGTGGCCTAAGCTCCGCTGGTAGGACTTCCAAGAGACAAAAGGCGGGACCAGACCGACCGGGTCATAGTGTGCCTGGAAAGTTCTTGAGCGAACTCCTTCGTCAACGATGTGGCCACCCCCGCAACCTTGAGGTCAGAGGCGTCAACAGCATACAACTGCAGGGAGGAGGGGGCTTTGAGGTCGCTACAAAACAGGGGAGCCAACCCAACCAACGTCCAAAGCTCGGCCACCAAGGGTCCAGGCATGACCTTGAATGACAGCGAAGATCGTGTCTAATAGGCACATAGCCCGCTTCCTGCTCTGAATGATTGCTGTCCAGGCGCCTGCCAGTACCTCTAGTAAGTGGCGGGACGCGACACCTGCCCGAGCAACTCTCGCAGTCACAAAGCACATGGGAATGACTCGGTCCAACTGGCCCCGTACCAAACAGTCATGTCCTGCGACAGAGATACCCCAGAACTGGGGGTTTGATTCTGCGCGGAAACGCTTCTTCGAGTTGGCCTCCAGCCCCACATCATCATATACTTTAGCCATGGCATCAGCCACAACAGAAGAAAAATAATCCTCAGGTCTTTGCTCAAGGGGGACAGCTTCCAAACAAATGAAATCGTCGATGACATAGCCTACAGACCACAATTGTCGGGGGATACGCCCTCTCATAGTGAGCAAATCACTGAGGCGGACTACACCGTGCATTAGGCCCAGCCGAACATGAGACTGCTGTCCAAACTCCACCGAGTTCAGGTCGCCCATGGCCATGGTGGCCAGAGCGGGGATCAGCACCTTTGCTGACTTGTCCGCCCAGCGGTAAGCGCCTCTGAAGCGCTTGGCCTCCGCACGAGTGAGCTGCATAGCAATGGCGTTCCGTCTGGCTCTTTGGGGGGTGATGACATAGTAGTAGTAGTAGTCTTTCAAATCTTCACCAGCTGCAACAATCTTATGACCTGGAGGGACATGTAACCCAAGGATAGGCTGCAGAGATCCCATAGTCTGAGTCCACAAATTTAGTCCGGGCTCTAACAAATTGGCCGGGCGACAATCGAGAATCAAGCGGTCAGCTTCGAGATTTTTCATCAGAGCGAACACTCCGGCCCGATGCCCCATCCGGATTTGCTCCGGAGTAAAGAGCGCCAAACGGGAAGTGTCATCGAGGGCAGCTAACAAGCCAAGGAGTTCTTTTCGAGGTCCTCGTGCCTTGACAGCCGGAACATCCTCTAAACACTCTGACGCATCAACTGCAAAGTCCAGTGGTCGTCTGTAAAGGGACCGGGCAGGCTCAACCAAGTAGGGAGTGGGGTCAAAGTTCGGTTTGCCCTTGAACACCAGGCGCTGTGCTTCAATAGGCTTTGCCGCTTGGATCTCCTCAACTGCCACTGCGTGCTCACCTCTGCGAGCAGCAATGCTAGGCCCCTTACCAGACCCGGAAGAAGGGGAACAAGCAGTAGCAATCCTCTCGAGGTCTCTGACCATCACTTCAAGCGACTCAACCTTCCCAGCTGTCCTACCCATGGTCTCTGCAGTGACATCTTGAAACAATAGCCACTCCCCTGACAGATGCTTCAAACGACCCACAATGAGGTCCTGCTCCTGTGAGAGAGGGCAAAAAGCCGAGTACCGCGAAGGCCAACGAAAGGGTTGTCCCAGTTTGAGCCAATTCAGCAAAAGTACCATCACGTTTGCACACGACTGCCAAGCTGCAGCATCTTCATTACTGACAGCCTCACAACCCTGGACCCTCCCAGGATACGGCAGCGGAACCGGCCACACCGGCCGGGGGGTGGGTGGCGTTGCCTCCCAACTGTGGCTATGGAGAGCTGAACGACAAAATGAATTCAAAGCTCCACAACGTGAGTGGAGGATCCAGCGCATCAGCGCTATCCACAAAGGGCGGGCATTCACTGTAGAAGCAGCAGCGCCAGGAGGGCGCCGGACGCGGTCATCGCCACATGCCGGATCATCCAAGTCTGCCACCTTCTCAAATTCAAAAACTTCCTCTGGCTCATGCACACTAGCCGCGACTTCCCCGCCCAACGTCCCACCGACTGGACCATCGAGAGACGGCGCTGCACCAGATCAAAGCCCCGGACCGAATACAGCAGTACCGGCGACTCCCGAAGGAGACTCGGCCCGCTCAGACATAGAAGAGCCCGGCACAGGTACTCCGACCCAGTGACTGACTGCGCACGTCTCCTCAGCCGGCGAGGACGAGGAGGGTACTACGCGGCTTCTTTGTCTTTCTGCCCATCCTTGCCAGTGTCTCCCGATCCAGAGCCTTTTCCTGTGGCTTTGCCCTTGGCCGCCCGTTTGGGGGAGAGGCCCTTGGGATCGGGCGCCGGCGCATCCGGAGTCTTTCGAAAGGCAAGCTTCTTCTTCTTCTCGCTCAACTGATCGATCTCGTTCAGGTGATGAAGAAAGAGATCCATCCACCGGGCATCGATCAACTTGGTAGCAGGTAGCTCGCTGTCGGTCGGCAGCGAGTGGGTAGCGAAAGCTGCAAACGGGGGTGGATCCTCCAATGACATCGCTGAAGCCACTATCCAGTTGCCTTTGTCGATCGACAGTTGATCTCCTTGACACAAAAGCAAACAAGCCCGGGCACGGGCTTCTGAGATGCGGTTGTCCCGCAAGGCATCTAGAATACCTGCAACACCCCACAGGAAGGTCACTGGCGTCTTGAAGTTCTGAACCTTCGATCGAGTTTCGAGCCACCCCCTTGCACTGACTGGCACGAGGGGGGAGCCAGGGATCATCCTCACCATCGAGAAATCCTCCTCCATATTGCGCTCGATCACTTTGTAGAGCTGTTCTGGATCGGAGATCAACGTCTTTCGCAAAGCCCTCAGAGCCGCTGCATTCTTCCGAGAAGAAGGCAAGCTTGAGGAATCCGAGGAACCCTGAAATCCAGCACCGTCGAGGAGAAACTCTAGGGAGCTCTCCTTCTTCTTTTGACCAGCCAGGTGCTGGGAGATAGCTGTCAGCTTTGTAATTGCCGCTACCATGGGATCCACCCCGGAGTCTTCCCCCGGCTTTTCTTCAAGCTCCTGTGCCAGCGCTTCTTCCTCACTCTCGGACAGCGGGTCCTTGCGCGCTGGGGTCCCACGCGGCAGGTCTGGCAACTTAGGCTTCCCGGCATTGACCAAGCGAGCCATCTCCTCTAAGTGCTGGGCCGGAATGCCGGCGGTCAAAGCAGCCTGAGCGACTGCTGGGTCCAGACCTGAAATCGTAGCTTTCGATGCTGCTTTTGGCCGAGTGGCAGGAGGCGAGCGAGGAGCGGTCGCAGGAGCTGCAACTGAAATGGTACTCAAACGGTTCAAAACAACTTCCAGTTGCTCACGGATACCTGACAGGTTCGACTCTAGTGAAGCCACTCTGTGCTCCATCCCTGCTTCGACTTCGTGAGGCACGGATTCAAAAGAACTTGTGGACGGGCGAAGAACAAAATGCTTCTCCGCACATGCAATCAATTCAGTAGCCAAAGGAAGAAAAAGTTCATCATCATCGTCAAAGACAACGGACACCTCGGCTTCACTAGCTGCTTCAAATGAGATGGACCCCACATAGTCCGCAGCAAGCAAGCCGAGCCATAGTTTTGAATTCACTGTCTCCGCTACTGGGTTTCGAGCGGTGGCAAAGGGAACATCACATGCAACACTCTTGGTCATGAAGGAGGAGGGCAGGAGGCGACGAGCGACTGTGCGGTGCCAAGCCTTGTGCGGCACAGCAACTAGGAACTTTCCCGACACCTCACCCACAACAATGATGGCAATCCTGAGCTGCTCACCTGACGAGGCGATGACTTCGCATACCCCCATCGGGTACTCAGCATCAACAGCCGAATCCCCCCCAGACCAAACTGCACAGCTGCGGAGAAGGTCAGCCCCGGTGAGAGGCTGGCCGTCCACATCCTCTTCGTCTGACATCGCGCTCTAGGCAGGCCACTGGAGGCCGGCCTGGCGCACAGCTACCTGCGCTTCCCAAAGGGTTGGGAACCCAACGAAAATCGAGTCGCCCAGAAAATCTCCGTCTCGCACGTGTGGACGAATGGCCGCAAAGGAATGGAATACCTGAACAGGGTTGTAGTCCTGACCAGAGATGTCTCGGGCTAGGATATAGACCTTGGATGGCAAGCTGATCTGCTGCCTTCCTGAGGGGCCCCGATTCGTTCCGTCCAAGTTGCGACGGATGAAGTCACCAATCCCTGAAGCCACTTCCCGCCTGAAATCCTCGGTATACTGCCCAGCGGACACGCGACCAGAAGGGGTCGTGAGCACTGGAGAGACAGGCTGTTGAGCTCCCGCAGAAAGGGAAGAAGCCGGACCTGCCTCAGTCAGCTGCCTCAGCCTGGATGTAGTTCACAGTCACGGGCACGACAGTAGACGGTGAAGGAGTCGGCGACCGATCGGAGGAGGACACTTGGCTTTCCAAAACCGAGACCCTGTCCCGCAAAAGAGCTAGCTCACTCAAAACCTGGGAAAGCTCTTTGGGGGGGATCTGGCCCCTCTGTCGAACAAGCTGCAAATTGCGAAGCCAGAAACCCTGGCTGCGAAGATGGATGCTCAGTGCCACCCTGAGCAACACCAGCCACTCTAATACCTGGCCCAGCAGCAGACCAATCAATATCCCAACCAGCAGAGATTGCCAGTGAATGAAGATGTCCTCAGGCAAGCAAGGGAGCAGGGGGAAGGATGCCGGTTCGCGAA
This sequence comes from Durusdinium trenchii, assembly GCA_963970005.1. Lineage (NCBI taxonomy): Eukaryota > Dinophyceae > Suessiales > Symbiodiniaceae > Durusdinium > Durusdinium trenchii. The sequence goes on from CAXAMN010023484.1 coordinate 715,475, forward strand.
AAAGCGAGGATACCACAGCTGCAGCGAGCCCACCGTGAATGGCAGGCGAATGCGCGAGGCTCATGCGCCTTTTGAGCCCGCTTGAGAGCTGCAGCAGGCAAAGCATGAGGACATATTTTTTTGACACCAATTTCAGTCAAACCGCTGTTATTGCTACTTACATATGGCCCGGTCTCGTAACATCCCTAAATGTATGCAAATGTGAATCAGCTGCCGTCGAATGACGAAGTCCATTTCGCGTAGCCAGTGGGACAGTCAAATATCACCCACTTTAAGCTTATAAATTCCACCGTGTGAAGTGGCATAAGTGTGCTGCAGGATGCAGGATTCTAATACTAAGGGGAAAGGGTTTTCACATGGGAACCTTCAAGAAGAAACACATTTGTCATAATAGCGGCGTAGCATCATGTATGGGCTAGTGAATTGGGTCTTTGGGTACCTGTGGCAAATCCATGAGACCGGACAAAACCCACCTAATGCTTCGGGCAGAGTCAATGGGAGATACTTTCTGTCCACTGCAGCCAAGCTACCTCACGAGCTCTCCAGCATCATCCTGATGGGAGGAATGGCGGGAGGAATGGCAGCCTATCTGAATGCAACGTCAGGGAGCTGCTTGGGAACTACCACTATATAGCCTAGCGGCTGGCAGCCTGATGATTCAAATTGTCCTCCAGAAGCCAAGCAACATGGGGATTTAAAGTAAGGAACACTGACATAAAGGCTTCCCCACGAAGGCGCACCGAGCCTTCTTCTTCGCGGAGCGCGGTCTGGACCGCCGGCGCGGGGACGTTTCGCCTCCGTCTGCAGTTCAAATCCAAGGGGGTCAGGAGGCTGGATGAAAGTCAGGATAAATGATGAGAAATGGTCGTCAAGGTGCTAAGGTCTGACTCAGCAATGGCATTCTTCTCCACCAAAGAGGACCACCCCTTTCTTATAGATCAAAGGGAAAAAGTCGCTGGGGTCCGTAGGCAGCATCTCCAGCAGGCACCGTGTCCCAACAACCCGCAAGGTGTCCACCGTGTCCGGCGCCTCGTCGAGAGGCGTGGAGCCCGGCCAAGGCGAGGGCCACGGGCACCAAAGCGACCCGGAACTCGGCCCCAGTGGCCCGGGCAGGGCCTGACAACGCTGGGATGGCACCTCAAATATCAACTTATTCTTATTTCTATATGATGTATGCACTCATATACATTAGTACTTTGAATCCAATCTTCACTTATGTAGAAAGCGGACATGCCTTTTTGCATGCCCAAAAGTAGTGCTCAAGCATTCAAGGGTAACTACAGTTGCAGTGCCTTCGGCGTAGTGCCCTCATAATTTTACAGGCTACACAAAATGAACAGCAACCTATCATCCAATCGTCGATTTGGGTGAAGGTGCATCTACTGGAGCCACCTGTGAAGGGATTTTTCGCTGGACACCCCTTCAGGAACATCGCCTTAGGTCATTGGCATCCATTATGCCTGCTCCATGACACATGGTCAATCTACTTCAGGATCTTCAGGGTAACTGTGGCCCATGATCAGAATCTCTATATATGCAGATAATACACAGGTTGACATCATTTTGGCCCCTTGGATGTGCATATATTATCTCATAATATATAAGTTGATATACATATATATGTGCATCATCGTTGTAGTTGATTTGTTGAAACATATGATCATGTGCTTCATTAAACCGTAGGTGTTCCTTAACAAGTACAGTACTCAACTCATGTTTGACCACTAAATATCGATGTCTTCACCAGCTTCAAGTGTCCTCGATATTTATGTGAATATTGATGAGTAGTTACTATGTAGCTACTACTTATTGTTTATAAAAATTGGATCTACAGTAGCCTTTGTCTTTGTATGTTTTTGTTATTGCATCACCTCCTCTTTTAAGTCTTTAAGTCGGTTAACGGATCAAAGTTAGAAGCACACAGCCAAAGTGGCCAAGAACTAGCATCAACTACCACAGAACAAACTGCTGCACTGCCAGCTGAAAACAGGGGTATCCCCTGTTTAGCTGTCCAGTCCATAACCACGGAGAGACAATACCTGCATATACCTGCAACTAACATGTCCAGTCTTTGATCCCATCATGGCTTGGCGGCATGCAAACAATTCTGCCTCAGCGGCACACTGCCAAGCATCATACAGTAAAGACAAACGCGTTTCTCACATACAGTACTCAGCAAGAACATGATCACGATAATACAACATATCTCAAATAAGCAAGAGTTCTGCTCCAAACATGTTCAAAAAAATGTCGATGTTGCCAGGACCTTAGGTCCAAACACTAGCAGATTCTGGCATGGCCACCTGCGGCTTCCCTTCACCACCCTCCCCTCCATCGCCTGGTCCACTCCACCGTTGAGCAGCTCCGCGCTCCGGCCGTGGGGCGAACGGAGCCCCAGCGGGGCGGCTGGCGGCGAAGGCCTCCAACCTGAGTGGAGCGGCTCCAAGGGTCACTGTGCATGACCGTGGGACCAGTACACATACAAATACACACACACTGAAAGAATCCATAGAAGTGGATGACAGGGTCTCCCAAGGATGATCATGTTCCAAAGGCCAAACAGGTGGTGAACTCCACTTGCGTGTGAGTAACTCGAAGTGTCATGAATAGCCATGGATGCGTCTCTGTGTTAGCTTTCAGCACTATCATAGATGCAAAAACACCACCCCAAATACATGCCTTCCCATGGCTCGCATGCTGTGCTCTGAGCTCCGGGCGCCATTCCACCGGCGGTCGGCCGAGCACGCACCCCGTGCCCCCGCTGCGCTGTCGCTCGCTCGCTTGAAGGGGTGATCGGCCACGAACCGAGGGTGACGGGTGGCCCACACACATGAGTTTTAATGCAGGAACACATTGCCTAACCTTGACTGGGAGTTGAAGTCAAGATCCAAGACCAACACTTTAATCCTTGGATCTTGACTGGGCGTGGCATTTGGGAGTTGAAGTCAAGATCCAAGGTACGGGTGAGTATGGCTGGGAGTGGTTCTTGGGAGTTTCATACAGGCCATAAAGGGCCCAAGGAAGATGCTGGGTGAACATTGCCATGAAAACAACAGGTTTCAGCACTTGCGTTCCAGCAACTTGAAATCTGTACCCGATGGATCCATGTAGATCATGGAAATATCACAACTATTCTAACATGGCCGTCTCACCTGTGGGAAAGGACAAGCCCGAAGTCATTCAACAAGATTCTGTAGTCACTACACTACACATCGACCAGCCGATCGCATCGAAGACACTCAGGCCCAATCAACGAGTTCCAACGAAGCCCTGGAAGAGACCCACATGGAACCTGAAAAACCCCTGGGTTGTAGAGCAAAATCGTCTTGCAAAGGTCCATGCCATCAGGTTGATTCCATGTGGGCCTCTTCCTGGGTAGTGATGGACCACGTCGCTCAACCCCTGGACCGACGGCAGAACGCCCTCAGCCTCCGGCAGACATTCCTCGGAACGCCCCGTCGGCACGACCAGTTCCGGTCTCTGCGGTGGTCTCTGGGGGGTTCCGAGTAGTGACACCTTGAAGAGGGGCAGCTGTTGCGAAGCCTCCAAGGAGACCAATATCCGAGGTGACGAGTCCTCTTCGGGTGGTGGAACGCTGTTCGGGGATGCAACGCTGTACACTGGCGCTACGTAGCAGCTACTAGCACATGACAATCCAACCCAGGACATGCAGGCCAAGCGGTTTACGACTGTCTGGCTCGTAAGTTAAGAACCCAAAACACCACACCTTCTTGATGAATTCCGCTGGAGATCGCCCACATGTTGGGTGGCTGGATCATCAATTCCCGTCCCTTCGCAGGAGTTGGCGCAGGCTGTCCAAACTTCTTTGACTGATCATGCATAAAAGTGCCAAGGAGCTAAAGCTGGCTGCGCCCTCACCTGCTCCTGAGAGTGGCATTAAGAGGCTAAAAGCCTCTGACCATCTTCGGGCTTCTCACCAATGTTCACCCACAGAATAAGCTGTATTGTGGTGCATGTTACATGACTCATGAGGTCGCTTCTTGCACTGTTTCCAGGAAGTGGTGGGCTTCTCGGCTGAGGGACTACCGTCGCTCTCGGACCATCACGGAAGAAACCAGGAACCGTGGCAACCCATCCAACTAGGGGCGCGCACGCGCACGCTGGCGCCACGCAGGTGAAAGAAAAACCAGCGTCCGGACCAGTCCTGAGAGGCAGAGAGGAGCCGAAAGCCATCAGCGTGGGCCACCTGAAGTCCAGCAAATCCACTCCCCTTGATCTGCAAGGATCTGCAAGGAAAGTGCATTGATTTGCATGTCAATGTCCGAAGTGAATCTGAATCATTGTATTAGATGGAGGTTGATCTGCCTTTGGATGCCTTTGGGAGCCTTTCAAAGCTCTTCGATCACGACCTCTGACTTGATGTGTTTTGGGTAGGAGTCTGGTCGGAGGTATGAAATCAGTCTGGCTGGTCTGTCTGCTCAAAGCGAAGACTGGGGCAAGCACCCGCATTAGCAGCGACCTCGCGAGGCAAATGTCTAGATGAACAGGCCTAGAATGCCCAGCCACTACCTTTTGCAAGAAACTCGTGTTCATGGTGAGGCAGAGGGAGCGTCACCATGTGCTTTATGTTCCACCATATGGGCTGGATTGTGAATCAAATCCAACAACCACTCCTTGTTGCACGAACGGGCCAAAGCTCCACTTGCAGTAATTACATGCCTACCGGGATTCCATCGTCTCCATGCTATAATTACAAATTTTATCGAATTTTGGTACACATGGATTACTAAATGGTTCGTCTGTAGATGAAAAGCAAGAAGAAGCCACCACTTCCACCCGCTCCAGCAGCGCAGCTCGGTCGACCCGTCGATCGTCGATTCGTTGGTCCCGATCTCGGCGCCCAGCTCAACACGCAACTGCGTGCCCCCTGGGAGGAAAACAAGCTGGGGTTTTCACCGGGTTTTCACCTGAAGACTGACCAACGAATGCAACCCAGGTGACAAGGGCTAAGCCTTAAAGCAGCCTTTGTGAACATGGATGGCCAGAAGGGGGTTGGAATGGATGTTTCTGAACGAGGCAGGACTATGGGGTATCGGTTCATTCTGTGAAGGGCTCAAAAGTTGTTGGGAGAGTACAGTAGGATGAGACTGGATGAGGTTGGCAAAGTTCAGACAAAATTTGGATGATATGATACTAAAATAAATAAAACTATGTGACATATTATGAAATGATACTGCATGTCGTCTAGCAATGTCTAGCATTGTCCAGCTTGGTCAATCACTTCACCAATTCGAGGTTCTAGAGATGTCTCAGCATGACATCAACAACTGACTCCCATCGCTTGGTCCAAGCGCATGCCGCATCCTCCCCTTGGTGGTCGACAGGTCACCCTGTGCCCCCCTTTGGCGGTCGAACCTTTTGAGTGCCATTCACAAATCTGTTCCGCAAGGACTGGCAGTTGAACTTGGAGGTGGCATACCCTCCCAAACTCGTTCCTGGTAAAAAGAGGTCAAAGGCAGGCAGACTTGCCTTTCCCATCTCCGCCAAGTTGAGGAGGCATTTCAATTTCCATGTTGAAGGGATTTAACGTGACTTCATCCCAGTCCCTTTGGCGAACCAAAATCCTCTGACCACCGCGGTTGGGCGGGGCCCCGCACGGGTGAAGCCACTCAGGATGTCCATGCCTCAGCCCGTCCACCCTGGGAGGTCCGCGGGTCCGCGGTGTTGGACGTGGCGGGACGCGGGTCAGCTCCGAAGGACGACCAGCGACCGACCCCGCGGGCACTGGTCGGCTGGGCCCTCGGACCAAAGAGCCGCGACAGCTCCCCGGCGCGCGGGAAGATCTCCAGGACGTCCGAGATCTGGTACGGTGCGAAGTCATCCAGTCGGAGGCCGCTCTTTGTTTGTTTGGCGTGCTTGGAGTCCAAAAGTCACCACGGCTGCAGGGAACTGGTGAACTTTTTGACTTTACGGAATTGGTGTGTAGTCATCAAAACCTGTCAGCTCGCTGCCCACACCTCCAGGGACAGTGCTGCCAAATCGGCGACATGCTGCAGCAGCGCCAAGCGAAGGCTAGAGCTGCCCTGGATCTGCAGCACTTACTGCGAATCGGAAGGGATGAAGCGACCCAATGCGGCTCTGTCTAAAAATTCCGTGTTGATTTTGGGCATACATGGGCATAATATCCCAGTACAAGTAACAGCTGATGATGATGATGATGATGATGCTTTCCCCCAAAACAGTGCTCATCTGTATTTACTGACTCCTACTGCTAATGGGGACCCACTCTATAGGTGTGTGTGTGTGTGTGTGTCTTCACCACCCCCCTCACAAATCCATGTTTATATAGCTAGAAGTCATACCGCCCCCCGCAAACCTGCCAAAAGGGTACAGTAGGGTATCTTAGCCCTTAAGACCGCAATAAACCCCCACACATGAACTTGTGCTAGAGAAAAATAGAAGAAGCTTCCCCAAAAAAAATCTTGACCCGAAACCCCTCCGAGCACATCATGTGCGTCTTCATCCACTCAGCTTGGAGGATGGTTGGATGGCTTGTGAGCGGAACACCAGGCAAGGCCTTGCTCCAATGCTCGTCCATCTCCTGCAGGGAGATCTTGGGAAAGGAACGTCCCAGCCTCGGTCGGCGTTCGATTCGACCCGTGGGGGCCTTCCCAAACGGTCCGGAGAGGGTCCGCCTAACAGTTGGCAACCGTTGGGAGGCAAAGGGTTGAAGCCAAACACCTGCTGAGATTGGGCTTAGCAGCTTACAGTATCTTACAGTAGGTTGGTCACGATGGTTTTGATTGATTTATATTATATAACCTATTGAAACACTCTAGGCCTCTGGAGTGTTGCCCGAAAATGCGATGCCCCCCAGCATCATCTGGTTACAACATATTGTTACAACAGAAGAAGAACAACCGAGATGTGGGAGAAACATATGTATATATATATATGAGTAATGTAGCTGTAGCTTCTACAACTCGTAAGACACTCAAACACATCCAGCATGTTGCCATGTCACATCCCCACCTCATCCCAGGTGATCCTGCCGATCGCTTCGGTGCTTTTTGCATGCTCGCCGCGAACGCCACCGAAGCGATCGGTCGAAGTCCTGGGCTTCCCCAACAGCTCTCGTGCCGCCTCCTGTGGAGCGAAGCTCCGCAGCTTGGCACCAAAGGTCAGATGCATCAGCAAACGCCACACCTGAAGAAGAAGCTGCTAGTTACAAGGGCATCGCTTTTGGAAAGACGGATTCAAGAGCGAGACATGTCCAGGGTTGAAAACGTTCCACCATGTTCCACTCATGTTCTTGGGATAGGCTTGTCCGTTTGGCAGTTACGAAGAGATTGACTTCCTTTGAGAAGTCCAAGTGGGAATGAAGATGGGACTGTGGTTAGCTTGCTTCGGGATAGAAGCACATTTGCTCGGTTCAAAGACACTCTCCATACAGAAGCACTTGCTATGGCTGCTATGGACATGGACAGTGTATATATGTTGTTTCACCTGCCGGGGACTGGGACTGTCCACGAAGCTATACAAGAAGGTGCCTGGTGATCAAATGTGCCGTGTGCCGTGCATCCAGTGGGTTGTGGAGAGGGGCAGGATTGGATCTTCGCCCAGGAGAGACATCTTGAGGCTGGACATCTTCCGACCTCGAAGCCTCAAGGCCCAGCCAGTCGCAAGTGAATCCTCCTGTCAATTCCTCGGTCCCTAGGGGTCCCAGGCATTGAGCAACATCCGCCCGGGCAGCTGCAGGTCGCTGGGCGCCACCATTTCGGACCTCAATGGGTGCACTCCGAGGTTGATGGGTGGGTGCAAATGGAACACCAATCCTGCAATCACCTGCAACCGGCCGCGTTGGGACCCATTTGTAGGATCAAAAATCACCAATCCTGCAACTCTGCTGGCCCGATGTCCGTCGCATGGGTGAGAATGTGTGCCCCTTCAACCACTTGAATCGAAGGTGAAGGTCAAGGATCAAGCAGGAGGAAAGTTCCAAAGCAAAAATAGCAAACATTGGATCCACTATGATCCACTCATCCACTCTTGAAACACCTCTCGGGTCCGGTATAGGAACCTGTGTCTTGTGCGCCCCCGGTCCAGGAGCCCGGCTCCAGGGTCCGCAGATCCTGCCCCTGCCCTGACAGCGGTGGCGAGGATGCCAAAGCTGACAGCGGCAGTGACGTGGCCTTGGGACGGGCGCAGCGCAGGGTGCAGGGTTGGGTTGGGCGCAGGGTGGCCACGAAACGCTTCGAAACGCTCTTCCCGGTGGCTTTTTCATCACGTGTGGCCCTATGGTTTTGAGGGACCAAGGCCTGTTTGGAGTGCCTGGGAATGTGCTTTCCCCAAAGAGAATATCGGGTCCGACTCACTCCAACTAGCTCGGTGAACAAAGGCCGAAATCCAAAACGAAGAGATTTGAAGCTGAAGTGTTTCACATTCCCTGGAAATCAGCATGTGGAATGAAAATGACCCCTATAGGCCTATAGGACTATAGGATGATGTTTTTCCCTGTGCCAAATCTACAAAACTAATCAAAACAAATGGTGTTCCACTTCCATGATGATTCCAGTGTAGCCGCGTAGCCCATGTTTCAGCTCCAAAGGCGCAGGTTGGGCCCCCCAAACTGCACCACTTGACATAACCCCAATTCCGCCGTGCTGCGAATTGTTACTAGTATAGTGATGCCCTTGCTAAGTATAGTAATGCCATGTAATGCCCTTTCTACTAGTAGCGATGCCCTTGTTGCTAGTAGTGAATTGAACCCCTTCACGGCTTGGACACTGCCGGCGATTCGTTCTCATCGCCCGTCGCGGGCCGTCATCCCTCCACTGGGTTTCTGGACGTCATACGGCACACGCGACAAGGCCGTCCGTAGATCCTGGAGTGTTTCGCGACTGCATCGACGCATCCATCAGTGGAGAGTTCGGTGGAGATGTTTGGACATGTCTCTAGTGAAAAAGGGCATCGCTACTAGTAACAAGTGCATCGCAGTAGCTAGAAAGCTACTAGTAGTAGCGCCCTTGTTACTAGTAGCGATGCCCTAGTTAAGGATACTAGCAGCCTAGTGGCTTCTTAGACTCCCAGTAGTAATGCCAGGAGTAGCTGAACTCTCACATCCCAAGAGGTGGATTTTGGACTCATTGGCCATCAGGCCATGTCGCCCTCGGGAGTTGAGCCCCAGGAGTTCGGGAAAAGGGACCGTACCGAGGTCAGCCGGTCAGCCGGGCAAGCAGCGTCACCACGTCGATGCGTGGAGATCGGGGCGATGGCATCTTGAAGTTATGAACCCATCTTCAACAGAATATGCACAAATGGTTGCCCGTTTGCAGTGATGTGCCTCTTCGACGCCTCACTTGGGATGCAAGAAGAACATGTGAATCGGCACAAGGCCATTGGGCCATGTGAGTTGGACCATCTAACATTCAGAACCCTCAGTTGAAGTCCTGAAACTTCTCCGCCCTTGACTCAGATTCTCTAAGAATCCAACCATCTCGTTCCTTCGGATGACGGGTGAGACCCCCGGTCCTGTCTCCCCAAAGCTTTGGCTCGTGCAGCAAGGAGACCCCAGCTGCGGCTCCGGACATCCCACCCCAGACACACCTGGCGCCGGTTCCACCCGTCCGTGGGGTTCGCGAAGCGGTTCGCAAGGCCGCGGCCCCAGCTGCAGTGAATTACAAGCAGCTTCAGCTCCCAATGAAGCTGACCATGAACGACAAATGCTGGGAAGCCTGCGAGCTCACAGAAATGGATCGCTCTATCTATTTGCTATCGTAATATTCTTGCTATTTGTTCCATACAACTGATTGTAGTGAAATATTGTCAGCTCTGTCTATATCAAATCCGACCCAAAACCTGAGTGATCTTTCTTGGAGCGCCATCCACCCTCACTGTGGCCCTGGTTGTTGGAGCTACTCACGCTTCACAGCCCTCCCGCCAACACCACGCGTGAGGGCCACTAGCGCCCCCCACGTCGGGGTCGGCGTTCTGAACCAGCTCCACCAACGCCTGCAGGGCTGGCTGCGGTTCGGAAATGGCAGGACTACACCAAATGACACCTCTGGGACTCCAAGGGTTCCAACATGTTCCAACAGCTAAACCCTAAACCCAGTCCTAAACCCTTGAGCCAAGCGGATGTCTGTGAAGCTCAGTCCCGCGAACATTCGCGCCGAGTAGCCGGACAGGTTGGAAACCGTCTGCCATGGGCCATAGCTGTGAATGTGACAAAGGCTGCAGATGTCCTTTCCCATCTTGTCCCAAGTCTCTAACAGCACAAAACCCAAAAATAAATAGATAAAACAAGGGGTCCCAATTATGCTTCCATTCACAAATATCACCTGGATTTGTTGATGCTCCGTGCTCTCCCGCTATTGCTGCTGGCTGTGATCCTGCATGGTACCTTGGCCTGTGTTGACGCAGAAAACCCGGGGTCCGAAATGTGCCACACCTGTGAATCCCCCATCATCGGGCCAGAGCCCTGGTGGGGCACTAGCGTCCAGCCGCGTCCATCAATGCAAATCAAACCTCCGGGACCATCCTCTCGGTGAATCCCCGACATCTCCCATCTGACATCTGCCTCAAGAAGCTCCTCCTCACTGTTGACACGGCGAAGCTCCAGCTTCATCTGCTTGAGATCCTCCTGCCACCTCTCCTTCATGGCGAGAAAGCCGACACGACGCGACAAAGATCAACTCCCGCGGGGCAGTTAGGGAATGTTAGGGATGGACTGCAGCTACGGTGGAAAGATGTAATCCAATTATTTACATAGAATTATAAGATAATTTTGGCCAATTTTTGGGCTATAGGATGCTATAGGTTGGCCACGACATGGGGAATCAACACCTTCAAGCGACATGGAGAACCCAACTCGTGCCCAAAAAAACGTGCCGTGCCCGCGCGACGGTGCGCCCTCGCAGTTGCCCCAGCCCTCCGCAGTTCACCCAGCCCAGTCACTCCTCCTCCCATCGGTCATGGCTCACCACCAGTGCCCCACGCTGATCCTCAGGTCGCATCTGGCGACCTCCTAACAGGCAGCCGTGGGGACGCAAGGCATAGCCTCAGTGTGATGGACCGGTGCTGGGTCAAACCCTGGGAGGCTGTGGGAGAACAGAATTCAACGCGGTTTTGCTGACTCTTGACGTTTCTCCATGCATGATGAGAACCAGGAGTCTTGTCTTGTAGCTTTTTTTTCGGATGCATGTGGATGTGTATGTGTAGAACTGTGCTCATATCTTGGCGGAGTGCCCGATTGAGACTAGCCATCCTACCTCTCCGGTTGCAGGGAACAATCAGGCCGATCTCGGTGAAGACATGTGAAGACTGTTCCACCAGTCTTCATCTGGATGATTCTGGGGATGATGTATCGTATTTTTGTCACGGTGAGCTATTTGGATCACGGTGAGCAGCTATTTGGATCAGGCTGCCCTTCTTTTCACCTCCCAGCCGCCATCAATGAGCTACCTCTCAAGCCGGAGGGCCCAACGTGGGGTACCCCTCGCGGCGCGAGGGCCCCACATCTCTTGGATCCTGCATCCAGCCGCGCAGTTCTCTCTACATAGAGTTAGGATGACAGCTTCCGATCCAACAAGAGCTTCGACAATTTCAAACAAATTAGGATACCAACAGGGAAGATGCCCGGAAGCCCTGGTCTTTGAGGTTCCGGGGGGCTTTGGATGGGCAAGGGATCAAAAAAAATAAAATGCATCAAAAAACAAATATAATTCAGGGTATCAAGAAAAAACAAAAATGAATCAATAAAAAAATAAACGGACCCAAACGAGTGGAGGGAAGCGCAATAGTCCAACTCGAAGCAGTGATCAAAAGAAAAAACAAAAACGCATCAAAAAAAACAAAAACTAAATCAACCTACACGGATACCTTGGATTGTCCTGTAGGGCCCTTGGGTCGAGACCAACCTATCCACTACAACGGTCGGCCTCTGCCCTCTGTGTTCGGTTCGAAATTGCCAAGAATTCAAAAGATAAGGTGTTTCAGGTTTTGGAGATTCAAGAGGTCACGGTTGAGAACAGGACGCCTACATCTACAAAGATCCAAAGGCCTCGACATCCAGACATATCTAGTGTAAAGGTGTAGAGTCTAGAGACCCACAAAATCTTGCAGAGGTTCAGATCCAGCTCTTCCAAAATTTTACTGGCGTGCTAGAATGGAATGGCTTTCTGCCCTCTAACCTTTACTACTGTACATTCGGGTGGCTTACAGAAGGGCGGCGCCGCAGCCGCGCACACGGATTCAACTCAACTGCGCACACACATTTATCGGCACTTGTGCCTCATCTGCGCACACACTTGTTAACTCAGCGTGCGCACACCCCACCATGGGGAGTCAAGTGCGCACACAGGCCCTTTCCCGAATGTTGCTGCGTATTCCAAATTTCACCCTGCGTTGCTCACTTAAAAGGGTAGTCAACTTGGAATAGCCACTTCCTGGTCTATTTTTGTTACTCTCCAGTGGCTCACCAAGGGGTGAGTCAACTTGGAATGAGCACTTCCTTCTCTAAATTTTGCCCCTGCATTGCCCACAAAGGGTGAGTCAAGTTGAAATGGCAACATCCTTCTCTAAATTTTACCCTCGGGCGGCTCACCAAAGGGTGAGTCAACTTGGAAGGGCAACATCCTTCTCTAAATTTTTCCCCTGCGTGGCCCACAAAAGGGTGAGTCAAGGTGAAATGGCAACATCCTTCTCTAAATTTTACCCCTGCATGGCCCACAAAAGGGTGAGTCAACTTGGCATGGCCAGTTCCCTCTCTAAATTTTACCCTCCAGTGGCTCACCAAAGGGTGAGTCAACTTGGAATGACCTCTTCCTTTTCTAAATTTTACCCTGCCCACAAAAGGGTGAGTCAAGTTGAAATGGCAACTTCTTTTCTAAATTCTACCCTCGGGTGGCTCACCAAAGGGTGAGTCAACTTGGAAGGGCAACATCCTTCTCTAAATTTTACCCCTGCATGGCCACAAAAGGGTGAGTCAAGTTGAAATGGCAACATCCTTCTCTAATTTTTAGCCTCGGGTGGCTCACTAAAGGGTGAGTCAACTTGGAAGGGCCACATCCTTCTCTAAATTTTGCCCCTGCATGGCCCACAAAAAGTTGAAATGGCAACATCCTTCTCTAATTTTTAACCTCGGGTGGCTCACAAAAGGGTGAGTCAAGTTGAAATGGCAACATCCTTCTCTAAATTTTACCCCTGCGTGGCCCACAAAAGGGTGAGTCAACTCGGCATGGCCGCTTCCCTCTCTAAATTTTACCCCTGCATTGGCCACAAAAGGGTGAGTCAAGTTGGAGTGACCACTTCCTTCTCAAAATTTTACCCTGTGCACAAAAGGGTGAGTCAAGTTGAAATGGCAACATCCTTCTCCAAATTTTAGCCTCGGGTGGTGCAACAAAGGGTGAGTCAACTTGCAGCTTTCCTGGCCACTGCAGGCAGCACAGGTCCGTAAGCTGGCCACCTGCAGCAGCACAGTGCTCACAACACTCTGGCCACCTCCAGCAGCACAGCGCTGACGACACTGGCCACTGCAGGCAGCACAGCTCCGTAAGCTGGACATCCAAAGGCCTCGACATCCAGACAGATCTGGAGTGTAGAGGTGTAGAGTCTAGAGACCCACTAAATCTTGCAGAGGTTCAGATCCAGAGGCCAGGGGAACAGAGGACCAAAGGACCCGGGGCCTTACGGTCGCCTCACCTCTTCAAAATTTTACTGGCGTGCTAGAATGGAATGGCTTTCTGCGCTCTAAACTTTACTACTGTACCTTCGGGTGGCTCACAGAAGGGCGGCGCCGCATATTTTATCAGCACTTGTGCCTCATCTGCGCACACACTTGTTGACTCAGCGTGCACACACCCCATCGGGGGGAATCAAGTGCGCACACAGGCCCTTTCCCGAATGTTGCTGCGTATTCCAAATTTCACCCCTGCATTGCTCACTTAAAAGTGTAGTCAACTTGGAATGGCCACTTCCTTCTCTATTTTTTCCCTCCAGTGGCTCACCAAGGGGTGAGTCAACTTGGAATGAGCACTTCCTTCTCTAAAATTTACCCCTGCGTTGCCCACAAAAGGGTGAGTCAAGTTGAAATGGCAACATCCTTCTCTAAACTCTACCCTCGGGTGGCTCACCAAAGGGTGAGTCAACTTGGAAGGGCAACATTCTTCTCTAAATTGATCCCCCTGCATGGCCCACAAAAGGGTGAGTCAAGTTGAAGTGGCAACATCTTTCTCTAAATTTTGCCCCTGCATGGCCCACAAAAGGGTGAGTCAACTTGGCATGGCCACTTCCCTCTCTAAATTTTACCCTCCAGTGGCTCACCAAAGGGTGAGTCAACTTGGAATGACCACTTCCTTTTCTAAACTTTACCCTGCCCACAAAAGGGTGAGTCAAGTTGAAATGGCAACTTCTTTTCACAATTTTACCCTCGGGTGGCTCACCAAAGGGTGAGTCAACTTGGAAGGGCAACATCCCTCTCTAAATTTTACCCCCGCATGGCCCACAAAAGGGTGAGTCAAGTTGAAATGGCAACATCCTTCTCTCAATTTTACCCCTGCGTGGCCCACAAAAGGGTGGGTCAACTCGGCATGGCCGCTTCCCTCTCTAAATTTTACCCCGCATTGGCCACAAAAGGATGAGTCAAGTTGGAGTGACCACTTCCTTCTCATAATTTTACCCTGTGCGCAAAAGGGTGAGTCAAGTTGAAATGGCAACATTCTTCTCCAAATTTTACCCTCGGGTGGCGCAACAAAGGGTGAGTCAACTTGCAGCTTTCCTGGCCACTGCAGGCAGCACAGGTCCGTAAGCTGGCTCGCTGAGTAGCTGGCCAAATGGGGGATAGAACAGGAGTTCAAAAGTGGTCCTTGTTGTTGTGTGTGTTTTTTGGGCGATGCATCAAAAAATGCATTAACATAGAATACATAGATGCATCAAACAATGCATTAACATAGAATACATGACAACACTTGCCATTGCAGGCAGCACAGCTCCGCAAGCGGGCCACCTACAAAAGCCATCGAAAACCAAAGGCAAAAGCCACCAAAACCCAAGAGCCACCGAAAGCGAACCTTCCTTCCTGCCTTGCTGCCTTTCTTCCTTCCATCCATCCTTCCTTGCTTCCTTGCTTCCTTCCTTCCTTCCGTCCTGGCTTCGTACCTTCCTTCCTTCCTTCCTTCCTTCCTTTCTTCCTTCCGTCCTTCCTTCCTTCCTTCCTTCCTTCCTTCCTTCCTTCCTTCCTTCCTTCCTTGCCTTCTTGCCTTTCTTTGTTTCTTTTCTTTATTTTTTTATTGATGCATTTATATTTTTTTCTTGATGCATTTATATTTCTTTTTTGATGCGTCTCCCGTTTCGAGTTCTTGCAGACAGCTTGCAGGATGCAGGCTAGTCGGAAGAAATCCTGCACAGCCTGGAACCCTAAGCACTGCAAATATGCGGGGCATTCTCCACTTTAGCCGGTTCAGGATTTCTTTCTTCCACAGTAGTGTACGGCTGGCCTCAGTGCCAGCATCCGACGTTAATCGATGCTTCCGTGCTCGCACCAAGCTTTCGGGCTCGCATGCGTGGGCACGCGAGGATGTCACCGCGCATCAGGCGGCTCAGGATCAATCCATCTTGGGCGGCAAGTTCCAAAACAAGACCTTGGTGTTCAGCATCTTCGTGGCATTTTCAGGTCGGAGTTGGACGCTGAAAATTCCGCCGAAGATACCGCGATGAAAACGTATGCCAGCATCAGAAGGTAACCTGAGGATTTCTCGGCACATTGCCGGAGTCAGGGCTGCGACACTTGAGGGGCAGCATTTGGCCACAACCCGCGGCACCCGTGAAAAGCCTTGTCATGGGTGCCGGTGCGAATGGCAGGTTTTCAGTGGGCTGCCAAGTCAAGCATCGCCCAAAGCCTGTTGAATATGTCCAGCAGTTATTTAGAAGGTGAGCCTTAAAAGTATTATATAATATCAAGCTGAACAAGACTGGGCAGGTTGCACGTTTGAAAAAGTTCAATGATTAATTGAATGCCTACAGGACACTCTACATGACATATCTGCATGATTCTATCTGTATATATATATATATATAATTATATATATATATACGTGGACTGGACTCTCCCGATGGAAGATTCGAATCTCAGAAATCTCGCCCTGTCTTGCGTTTTTTGGCACGCATTAATAAGTTAAATATCCCTACCATCTTGGGGGGGTGGGGGGCGGGGGTCAAATCCAAACATCCCAGTTACATACTACATAAGTGTCTTTGATCGGACCAAGAAGAGGACCGAGCCCCGCCCGGCTGGACGACTCGTCGGACTCACACGGAACGCGACGGGACGACTCGTGCACGGGTGGCCTTTCAACCAATGGGATCGGCCATCCGACATGAGGACGGTGGCCAGTAGAACGGAGAAGAAAATCACGGCCTTAGGCTGTGGTCTCGGCTGACATCGATTCATCCCCCACCATCCCACCCTCCTAGCGAGGACCATCTGTCAGAACGTCCGGGTCTGCTTGAATTAGATTGAACTTCTGGGAACACTTGACAAACCCTCCAACCATGAAGGTGAAAGATGGACCCGAAATGGTGTGACCCTTGTCGGCTGGAATTCCGCACGACGACCGGCCCAAACTGATTGAGATAATCGACCCCTACCACCCACGAAGAGGGCATGGTGTGAGGTTCTGTGAGGACTGCAAATGAAGGGTTTTCGATGGTTTCCTTCAAGAGGTGTCCTGGATGGGAATGGTTGGCGTTTTGGTGACAAAGGTGATGGTTGATGTGGAAAGAACTTTCTAGATCTACAATATGATATATTATACCATGAAATACAAAAACGTTCCAAGAACTGTCTCTTTTCGCACCCGGTCCAACTCCTTGCTTTTGCTCTGTGACACTGCCGGCTTCTCCAGGCGGCCGTGTTCACCGGGCCGAAGTCCAACGTCATCGGGACGTCCCACCTCTGCTCGGCTCGTGGCGCGGACGCGACCAGGGGATCCAAGGGATCCAAGGGGTGTCGATTCATAGCCCCCCAAGGGATCTAAGGGGTGTCCATGAACCACCCCTGCAAAGTGCTGCTAGACGATGTGGATGAGAAAAATGTATAACCAATGAAGTGGAACACTCTTACAAACCAACCAGGTTATCGTTCATTTCATGATTAGCATGGATCACTCATGCATGTCAAAAGATAACTTCATTAGTCCGGTCCTATGACCCTCTTTCTACCAATGCACCATGCTCAGTACCCTCCAGGTATTCGATGCTGGCTTTCCGTTTGATCCCCCCGCTCCAGGTCAAGCCGCATCCAACCCACGATCACTGCAAAGGGCACCACAAAGAGTGCCACCTGAGTCCTGGGCCCCGCGGGGCACCGCACCGCAGTGCATCGGATCACCTGACTCTACAGGCGAAATGGAGGCTTGGGTGTTAGGCCCTGTTGCAGGTTGAACCATTGGTGACCTGTTGGAGGTGCTGGTATAGGATCTAAAAGAGATATTGGGGGTTTGATGCCATCTGCTCCGCTTTCAACCGCTTTCAATGAACATCACCTCCCAGCAGGTTCCCAGCGGTCGCGCCACAGTGCAATGGTCGGGGACACTCCATCCGCGGTTCACTCCATGATGGGCTTAATTGCATCATTCTCCACACTTTCCATCCCCAAGGTCCATACAGTGGATTGAGAGTAGATGGCACAAGGGCCCCCAAGTTAGGTGGTTGATATGGATCATCTAAAGGACATCTTGCAGTTTGTGCCATCTACTCATTGTCATCTACTCATTGTCATCTAATATGGAACCCACTTGGTGGTCTACTCAGTGGTCTCAGTGGTCATCTACCCTCTCAAACCACTGTAATACAATATGTAACCCAGATGGGGTCCAAGGGAACCCATCAGGCAGGCCATTGGTCGGGCATTCGATCACCAAGGCGCGATGAGCCGATGGCAATGCCGACCTCGGCCGGCCGTTTCATCCAAAAAGGGTGGGTTCATGTAGACGCTACCACTGGCATTGCACGTGTTTATATACACCCGTAAACCCTCATCCTGTGTTTTTTGCCCGAGCTGGGCCCCCGGCTTCAAGCTTCGCGGGACTTGCTCATGTACCTACCACCAAGCGCCCTTATGAACTCATCAGCGGCACCCTCCAAACGGAAACGCTTTGTGAAACTAGATGGAATGTGCACATCCCTTAACCCAAAAAGAGGCAGGTGTCTCTAATTCTGTCCACCAAACCACCTTACGTCCGTTTTAAGAGGTCCTATCTCAACTTCAGCGGAAGAAAGCCTCCCCCCACTCTTCAGGCTATCGTGCCAAGGGGCCGCCAAGCCAGGCTTGTCGTCCATAGCAAAGCGCACGGCACCCAGGTGCTCACAGGCGTTGCCGGCGATGGGCAGCAACTGGGCGAGGCCGGCTCTGGTGGTTTCAAGAGGGATGTTCGTTAAGAAATGAGGTTCTTGAGAAGATTCCAGGTTTCTGGTTGTTCCATCTTTCGTCATGATTTGGACCAAAATCCGTCGCGGATACAGGTGTGCATGAAAATAGGGAGACCTCCCAACGATCCTCTGGGAAGAAGGGAAATAAGCCACAACATACAACATACTACAACCGTACCCATTGGTTGGGTGTCCCCATATTAAAGTACACACCCATACTGGCCCACACTGCTCTCCAAAGCAGATGAGAGATCTTCCTGCACTGGAAGAGGCCACGCTGGCCAAAAGGCGCCAGCGGAGCGTCGAACACACCGGAGCCACGCTGGCCACGGGTGCGGTGGGTGGGAGCGTTGCCGGCGCTGATTCGTGGCCGGAGGCACGATGGTGCCCAGGAAGTCCACGTTGATGTTCTCGGTGACCCCGTTGATGGACTCACAAAGGTAGTCGGAGATCAGGTCGGTGATGCCCTACAAAAATGGAGGGGAGGAGGAGGACTCAGGGAGGCCTTCCCAGCAAGTTCCTGCAGGCAACCCTTCTCTTTTACCTGATCTGAGATCCTGGGGCGCATGTTAAAATAATCAAACAAAACACAGTTGTTTTATCACTTATCTGTGGCCGAAAGGTGGCCGAAATGCTGTGAGCTCCATTTCCGCCCCGCACCAATAGAAACTCCTCCTTCGAACCCCCCCCCCCCACTCGCTCCGCTCCGCCCCGGCCGTAATGACGATCATCATCGTCAAGGAGACCCAAATCGCCAAGGGCGGCCGATCCTGCGGCCGTCGCCCGGTGGGGGTCGCGGCGGGACCGGGGGGGTCGGAAGGGACCGTTCCTCAAAAAGGGGCGCGTAGGTGGGACACAGTGCCACTGCTCGAATCACCCGACCCGGCCATAATTAGGCACTCACACAGATGACACGAACAAGCACGAACTGGGAGCGTTAGATGGGGTGGTTGCAACAAGCAAGTACTAAGTACAGTACCAAACCGGATCAACGGCTTGGGCACACCCCAAGGTGGGCACCGTCCTCTTCATCTTCGTTCTCTTGATCCTTCCTGAGAACAGCACAAAGCCGGGTCTCGCGCGTTTCTCATCGTCTGGCAAGGCGATTCAGCTGCACCACCAAAGCGCGCCACCGGAGGTCGTGCATGGCGTGGGGGACGAATTTCCCGATGTCAGTATCACTACGAGATGCCTTCGTCTTGGACCAGCAGACACACGAGATGCGCGTCGCTTCAGCCCCGAACTGGAGCCACCAGTGCGCGTCTGAAGCCCGGCCAAGCGTCAATTCACCCTCCTCATTCTCTAGGGTCTTCTTGTGCGACACCAGCTGGAAGAAGAGGAAAGCCAAATAGGCCGAACCCAACAGCCTCAGCCCATTCAACCATGCGGCCTCATGGCCTCTCTGGAGGGGTGCCAAACCGGGCCTGGCCCCTGGAACCCCGGTGACTGGGCCTGGGAAAGCCCAAATCGACGATCGATGGATCTTCATGTGTGGATTTGAGCGATGGAAACCCGTGGGTATATATAGGGAGTACTGAAGGGTGACATGCACGATTTCGGGCGGGTTTGGTTAGGGAATTGATACGTTATGATATGCTAAACTATATCTACACATGAGGAAACGAAACCATCAAAAGAAGCCAATGCGAGTTTTAGATAGCATGTTGAAAAGGAATCAGCTCAGTACGTCTCAGTACTGCAGTGGCGCTCATGGTCAGGCAATAGAACCCAGAATCAACAGGTGAATGATTCGGTATGTTGAGACAGGAACATTCCATCTCCGAAGCCTTCTCCATCTCCGGCCCGCAGAAAACCCAGCGCGAGAACAACATGTGTCGTTTCCAAAAATCGACCGGTTCAATGTGAGGTGTTCGCGGGCCCCTCATGGAAAAAATATTTTAAAAAAAGAACTTCCCATCCTTCTTGCCACTGAGCGACAGCCCGCCCCAGCGGGACACGTCCAGCAAGTCCTGTCGGTCATCCTCGTATCCTCGCTGTCGCCGTCTCCAGTCGCATCGGGGGCGGACGGGGGGGATGGTCCGAGCTCCAGGCACCCAAGGTCGGTCCAGTGTTTTCAAGAAGCCACATGTGGTTGGATGGGGTTCTGGTAGGCTTCCAAGAGCTCCTCCCGTACATGTCGAACGAAGGTCGGTGCCTTCTGAAGGTCTGTGTGAACAACTAGGACCCCAAATAGTGCCCACCTTGGGTATCAATACCCCAGCTATGACTATGACTACGAGAAACAGTCCTTGCTTTCCACGACGGACGTGAGCAACCTCGGCCCCAGCTGATTTCCTCTCCTTGTGCAAACAACGTGGGCAGCGCGAAGGACATGCAGCCTGAGGTTGGTGTTCTTTGAATCGAAGGACGCGCCATCGCGGCAGAAACTAAAATACTAAAGTTCAAATGCCTGGTGGGTGAGTAAAGAACTGATGCGAATCGATATATATATATTTAGTAATATGTGTGGTTATAACTTTTGCCGGTGGTGATCTTTTCAGGTTTCGAAGGAAATGCTGCTACACACGCTCCCTACGGCCAAATGCCACTGAAATTGGCACCGGTCCCTTCGTTGCATCCTGGCGGCAAAATACCAACAGCCCCATTTGCATAGTGACACCCTTCATGGCAAACTTCTGCTCCTTTTCCTCAGTGGCCCCTTGAACGATCTCGAATTTCTGTCAACATTTCTTGAATTTCCTGATGTCTTGCTGGTCTTGGTTCGAAATCCACATGAGGTGGGCAGTTCCCCTGCAAGACGGAGGTGGGATCCGGTCTGGTCTGGAAGGGATTCGGTGATTCGGGTCCGAGACCCGCTTTCCAGGATTCGGGTCGCGGCGCGTGGGAAGAAGACATCACGCGGGTCATGTGTGCCATGCGTTTCATGTCCGTCTCATCCACCCTTTTCGTTTTGGCAAAAAAACCAACGCCTCACACGCCACGCGTCCAACGAACCGACATGAAGAGTCACCAAGCGACACCCCCTCTGAGCATCCCCACCAACATAGCAAGTGAGAAAAAGGAATTATTTAAGTAATGACACTGACACTAGATACAAGTAAGAAATCAAGAAAGTATACAACATCCCCTGCCCAAAGAAATCATGAAAGTATCTGAAAGTCATGAAACATGATGACACTTTGTCATGAGCTTCGTCGAGAATCGCACTTCAGGAGGGCCCTTAGGCGAGACCGGCGAGACCCTCAGAACTTCTGGGCGGAGCCGAAAAAAGAATGGTGGCTGAAATCAAGTTGCCAAACCACAACTTGGGAACGTTTTATTCCAGTCCCATGGAGTCTCTCATTCAGTCAGGACTCCTACATCATCCAGTCAGGTGAATCGGACTTTTGCTGGTGGGAGTTTCATGGAGTTTCTAGAAATAGGCCTTAGGAGTGGAGGAGAGAATGCTGACACGCGCATGAGAATACTCAAAGCAGCTCTTGGCTTCCTTGTGGGGAAAATCTGAGACCCATTGAGACCCGAAAGTAGCTCTTGGCCTCCAAGCCGACACTCCTTGCATTTCTGCTTGAATCTGTTTGATAGAGTTTCAGCATGCCTCAGCCCTTTGCAGCCCCAGCTGCTCCTCCGACCATCGCAGTCGCAGCTTGCACCTTCACCTGCACGTGAGGAGAAAGCGTCGGAAGGATGTGGGACCTCCCAAGCACCACAGAAAACTCACAAATTCCCCTAGCCTTCTGTTTCAATGAGCGTCGTTTCGAACTCACCCTAAGAAGAAACAGCAGCGCCGGCAACATGAAGTCGGCAAGGCGCGACCAAGAAAACAAAGCAGCCGAGAGAAACCAGGGTTGGGAGCTGCTGCCGGGTTTGGAGCATCTGGCACTTGCTTGAAATATTTTGGGACTCCCCCTGCCCAAAACATACCAAAACCAAGATTAGTGGGGTAGGGTCTTCCAATCCACTTCCTCAACTTGGAGGCGGCTTTGACATCAGCACGGGCCCGTCTCCCTGTCACCGTTGTCATCTGGCTTGTTGGCAGAAGGAGAGACACCTGCGTCAGCCCGCCGAAGCAGAAAGACATGCCAAGCACCAGCCTGGGCCGATTGCGGAAGGTGGGGGGTGCCTTGGCGGGCCAAAAGGAAATACTGTCAATCACATCAATGGTTGTTAAACTTTAAAACCAGAAACCTCTGAACAAACATGCTCCTCCACCATCCTCCACCCGAGCTCTAGTGCAATGTTATGTCTCCCACCATTACCGGCCAAATGCCACCCTGGTGTTGAAGAAGTTGGCCGGTCCGCCTGCGGCTGGTTTTTTTGAGGACACCCACAATGCGAAACGGAAAGCCACATGAGCCCATTGGGCCTTGGGGCCGCCTCGTCTTCCCAAGTGCTTGAGCGACAAAGCTCTTGGCTTACCCAGCTGCATTTCCAATGCATTCCTTCTTTGGGGCTTATGCACCATCCACGCAGTAGATGGCTCAGGTCTGAAGCTGCTGCGTAAACGCACTGCGTAAACGCACTGCGTAAACGCACGCCCTCAAGTCCCTGGACCTTCACAAAACCGCCAACCGCCGAGTATGGTGCCCCTTGTCGTGCAAAGTTGAGCTGAAGCGACAGGTCATAAATCTATATTGTGATTCCTTCATGGAGGTGCTGCACTTCTTGCTTGGTCTGGCATCTTGAAGCATGCATGTGACGACGCAAACACATATTAGGGGAGCCCACGTGGCCACCGTCCTGCAGGCGCACGGATCACCTCCAGCAACCCCCCTAAAAACCTCCCAAAACATCGCCGGGACACAAGAGGTTTGAGAGAATCGAGCCCAACAGGGTGCTCTTCACCACATTGGTCCTCTCTGGAACTGGCATCCTTGGACCGGCGTGACATGGGTCCCGGACCCGAGGAGGACGGAGACATCGGGCCGCTGAGGGTCTGCTAGTCCAAAATGTTCGTTCCTTCAACCCTTCCGGAAGCAATTGAGCGGTGTCAAAAACCATCCGGAACTTTTATTAAGATTATAAGAACCTTTCGCCAATCCCTTCGCAATGCTTTCGCGGCTGCATGTTTTGCTCTCGCCGACCCACTTCACCCAACAACCTCTCTCGCTAACCCTTTCGCCGAGTTTCTGCTACTACTTGCATCTAAAATATCAGAAAGGGGAATCATTCCTAATCTGCAACCACTGCTTTCGCCACATCTTCGCGAACCTTTCACCAACCTTTCGCCTGGTTATCAGGAGTCTTTGGATGACATGCTTTGTACTGAAAACCTCTCTCGCCAACCCTTTCGCAATAAAATCCTTTCATCAAAAAATCAGAGCCTTTCTCCAAACCATTCGCCAAGCTTTCCCCAACTGCAGTTTTCCTTTCGCAAAGATTCATAATCTTAAGTCCTACCTAAATTCTTTCATAGCGGTTTATGACGTTGCTCAATTCGTCTACAAAATTATATGTGAAAAAATATATAAATAAATAAATATATATATATATATATACTGGGGCATTCATTTCCAAATAATTAGTGTTGACAAAAAGTACATTAAAAATTACACCGCCGTAGACCCCAAACAGTTAAACTAGAGCTTGCGACGTCCAGAGCTGGGAGACAAATGTAAAGGATTGCAAGGCAGAGACGGACACAGCAGTACAGAGCGGGCGGACACATCTTAAGAAAGAATTGGGAAGCCCTAACAGTAAACCTTTTCGGGAGTTATTCTTCAAGTGCGAACATGATGCTGGTCATGCTGCTCAATCAGCGGGCAGCTGACCACGTGAGGACAAGAAAAAAAAACATGAGGAGCGAAGGATGTGACATGAAATTGACTTTTGGTGCCTGACGTATGCCCTCCGTCCCAACTGAACAGAGAGATCGCTGCCACGCCGCCGAAATCCAATCCGGTCATTCATCCACCGCTTGCCCGAAAAGGACAACAAAGCTGAGAGAGTTACACAGTGTGGCAGCAATGCAATCCCGGAGACAGTCACTCACCCCTTTCAAAGGAGCAAGAACCTCTCACACGCGAACCTGTTCCAGCGGACAGGGCAGAAAACAGCAGCGCAGGCACCAAACCTGAAAGACAAAAAGAAAGAAGTCACATGGGAGATAAATGAATAGAAATGCTACATGGCCAGCGGAAAAGGGCGGCAGCACCAGTGACAGACCCGGGAAACAAATGAATAGAAATGCTGCATGGCCAGCGGAAAAGGGCGGACGCAGTGACAGACCTGGAAAACAAATGAATAGAAATGTTGCATCGCCAGCGGAAAAAGGGCGGACACCAGCAGTGACAGACCTGGGAGACCAATGAATGGAAATGCTACATGGCCAACGGAAAAGGGCGGACAGCAGCAGTAACGGACCTGGGAAACAAATGAATGCTA
Source organism: Durusdinium trenchii (assembly GCA_963970005.1). NCBI lineage: Eukaryota > Dinophyceae > Suessiales > Symbiodiniaceae > Durusdinium > Durusdinium trenchii. Next base: position 740,204 of record CAXAMN010023484.1, read on the forward strand.
CATGGCACCAGCAGTGACGGACCTGGCAGACAAATGAATAGAAATGCTTCATGGCCAATACACAAGGACACACCAGTGACAGACCTGCAAGACAAAAGAATAGAAATGCTGCATGGCCAACGGACAAGGGCGGACACCAGCAGTGACAGACCTGGGACATGAATAGAAATGCTGCATGGCCAGCGGAAAAGGGCAGAAATTAGCAGTGACAGACATGGGAGACAAAAGACGCGGGAGACAAATAAAAGGAAATGGGAAACAAATGCAAGGAAGTGGGAGACAAGCCAGCCGGGAATCGGACCACAAGCACCCAGCCTGGGAAACAAATGAAAAGAAGTGGGAGACACATTCAAGGAAGTGGGAGACAAGCGGGCCGGGAACCCGAGCACAAGCACCGAGAATGAAAGGAAGTGGGAGACAAGCCAGCCGGGAACCCGACCACAAGCAGACCACAAGCAAGCACCCTGGGGGACAAATGAAAAGAAGTGGGAGACAAGCCAGCCGGGAACCCCGCCACAAGCACCCAGCCTGAGAGACAAATGAAAAGGAGTGGGAGACAAATGAACCCGACCACAAGCACCCAGACAAATGAAAGAACTGGGAGACAAGTGAAAAGAAGTGGGAGACAAATGAAAGGGAGTGGGAGACAAGCCAGCCGGGAACCCGACCACAAGCACCCAGCCTGGGAAACAAATGAAAAGAACTGGGAGACAAATGAAAAGAAGTGGGAGACAAGCC
>CAXAMN010023484.1:740951-829608 GCA_963970005.1 Durusdinium trenchii
GGGAGACAAGCCGGCCGGGAACCCGACCACAAGCACCCAGCCTGGGAGACAAATGAAAAGAAGTGGGAGACAATTGAAAGGACGTGGGAGACAAGCCACCTGCGAACCCGACCAGACCATCCAGCACCAAGGCGACTATTCTTTAAAGCATTGAGAACCCCTAACAGTAAACTGTTTGGGGAATAATGAAAACACCTGAAAAATCATGAAAACACCCAATCAATAAATTTCTGAAAAATTGTTCTCCTTGACCCTATGCTCCAAAATTAGTTTCCTGCAATCTCTGGCTGGATTACACTGGGATACTGTCCCAACACATGGCCGTTCGCCGGACATGCCCAACCAAATCCGTAAATCCATGCCATAGACCATAGCAAACCAACATGAACACCTACAACATGCTTCTGCAAAAGGAAGCAAGGTAGGTGTCTGTCCGTCCAGGCCACTTCTTGGATCGCAGCGTGTTGAGCGTGATCATCATCTCAACGATGTTGCCAAAGGTGGCGTTCAGCATCCCAGCCTCAAACCCCGCCCCACGTCAGAGGTCTGAAAAGACAAACCGGGCACGTCGGATTGGGATCGTGAACGGAGAATGATATATGATGATATATGTTATATGTTGTACATAGTTTTTTGGGGGGCCGGACGGCCCAATCACCGTGCGGCAGCTGCAGAGGCACACTGCAGCAGCAAGGTGGTGGCACCCTGCAGCGGCACCACCACCCAAGCGCACCCTGCAGCAGCACCCTGCACCCAAGCCCCCAAGCTCACACAGCAGCGGCATCCTGCAGCGGCACGAGCACCCAGGCTCAAAAACACACACATGCAGCTCTTCTTATACTTGACGTAGGAACCCCAATAGCTCACGCTCACTGGCTCACTGGGGAATCATGGAAGTTGAAAACCACCTGTTTGTAGAGGAAAATGGCCATTGAAAATGGTCAGCGTTCTGAAAGGTTTGCTGGAGGAACTTGTGCATAGTGTGCCCACAGAACACCACCCTGAACATCGCTCACAAGAGCGTTTCTCTTACCGTGTGTGTGAAGCTTTGCCCCTTTGAGAGTTCACCTCTGAGCCGCTACTGCATCGTTCTTGATGGCCACCGCAAGCTCCTGAAGATCATTGGGGCTCTGAAATGGAAGAAAAACAGCATATTTACAAACCCTGCAGGTAGTGGGAGAGAACATGGTATGCCATCCTTTTCAGCAGTGTAGTGGAGGATCCTTTCTCAACATAGTGATGCGCCAACAGAACAGTGGAGGATTTTTGGGACGATAGAAACGATCAAAGGTCAGATTGGATTGTCGGTTTTGGGGGGGCCAACTTGTTCAATACATCCGGCATGATGATTCCCCTCCCGGTAAGCGTAGCAACCCAATGCAACCAAGTAGTTGTAAGCAGCTTCATTAAAAAGGCTTGCACTCCCAGCAGCATCCACAAGGCAGAACATGAGTCACATGAGCACTCACCTGCAGCCGCTAGTTAGCAGCTAGCACGGACCCACAGAAGATTTGTCATCCGGGGTTCTTGTGAGCTTTCCACGAAAGTGGATCATAAAAATATGTGGAGCTCGCCACCGCCCTAGAGCAAAGGGGGCAAGAAATCTCCAGAACTTCTCTTGGCCAGGAGCTGCCAGGGTACCATCTGGTTATATATATATATATAACATGTTGTATGGCAGTTGTATTCTCATTCCATCCAAGGGTCCCCGCCCTGTCTGGCAGTTGTATGTCTTCCGCCCAATCCCAGGTCGTCCGGGTGTCCCAGTGGCATCCCTCCTCGGTGGCATCCCCTAAGAGCTTCGCCAACGGCAGCAAGGCCTCCAGATCGACTCGGGGCATCGATGACGCGTTCAGCGATGCGTTTCTGGCGGAAACCTCACAGCATCTGCAAGCTGAGAGCCTTGTTCTTGGAATTATCAAACATCAAAATAAGTTGTATACATAATTACATGTGTGTTTTTAATATAATATAGAGAGGGAGAGAGGTACATCACTAGATACATCATTAGAATTATGTTTTGTATTGGTTTGTTATATAGTTCTCCCCCTGCGTGAGGGCCTAAAGCGGATGCGCCATCAAGGGCAAAGCTCCTGCGCCGCAATCGTCATCGTTTTGACCTGCCCTTACATCTTGGAGGACCAAATGGCAGCGCTTGAGACCTACACCATGAACCCAAATTGCTTGGCCAGTCCCAACCCTCCAACTCTCAGCGAAGCGGCTATAAAGTTCAAGATAAATATCCAACCATCGCCCCACTCGTGGGTGGCAGAGAGGAACCCGAGCGGCACGAAGACCAACAGGAGGGAGAAGGGCGACCAAAAGATCTCTTGTAGGCCTCGGCTTGTGGCAGTCAGTGCAGGGTTGCCGCACACACGGTCAGCGCGGGCGCCATTGAACTTGTCAGAAACAAGAGAAATGTCAGGGACGACTACTAACCACAATGGGACGTACATGGGCGACTCCTTTGGGAGAATGAAAGCATGACAAGCTGCTACCCTCCCCCGAAGCAAACAGAACCTTTGCGGCTATTGTCCACTCCCATGATGGAGGGAGAGCATGTGGCCACGCACACTTCTCAGCTCGCGTGGATTTCTACCACTGGGTGCTCCCCGTCACAGTCGCGCTCGTGCGTCATGGTCGGGCCCCTACAGGACCGATTCTGCACCGCCCGGACGAGGCAGTTCAGAGACGACTGTCGGCACCCCAACGCAAACGAGAAAACATTCAATAATCACGAATGGATGATGTTAGCATATCTATGTCATAGTATGTCAGTATCTAGATGGTCACTGGATGGTGAGGTGAATAAGCTGGTCATAAATATCATAGAACCGTAAAACATCATAGAACTTTAGCAAATCAAACACTGGGGGCCCCAAACAGAAACCATTCCTCTCTCTCTCTCTCTCAGCAGCGCCTGGCTACAACGCAGCCGTCCCACAGGGACACGCTGAGGAAGGACCATACTCTTCCTATATCATCCTCTGTTTCAAGGGCACTTGCGAACTGGCCTACCCTTCCTGCTCCTGGCCCACACGCACCGCGCAACAACCCCCGACCCGCGGACCGCTCAACAACCCCCGCGGACCGCTCACTGCTCTGCGCCCGAGCGGCCGTCCCAGTTCGGGGCCTCCTTGCTGGACCTCCTCTTGATCAGCCCACGGTCCAAATGATCCGATAACTCCTCCTGCCGAGGACAGGAACGGAGGCACCGGACGCACTGGACGGAGGCCACGAAACGACGGATGTGGGAGTGGGCACGCGCCAGGTGGCGCCGGTGTTGGGGTGGGAAACGGCCATTAGGGGACCGGGGGAAAACACAAGAAAGCTCAGATTTGGAGGAGTGGAAGACTGTTTAGAGCCCAACCCTATCTGTTAGGCTCTGTTGGATTAACACCCGGGATGAGAGGGTGGCTGCGGTTGCAAATGCAGGCAGATTGCACTGAGATTGGAGAGGGTGGGATATCGGAATCCTTTCCTCATCCAACCTTAGAGCCCAGGAAACATTGGTTACCCTCTTGCAGCTCATGGTGGCAATTGTGCATCCTTCGCTTATCCATCTTATCCAGGTCATCTCATGTCATCTCCCACTGCTTCACCATGCGTACGCTTCCAAACCAATCCGACCCACGCCACGGAAGCTCTCCAGCGGAACGGAGTAGCCCCGGGTGTACCGGCAGCCGCGACGATTCTTGTAGAGCTCGGAGAAAGAGGCGGATTCGGGATTGATGTAGTGCGCGATCGACATCCTGCACGAGTGAACACGGCATTGGATGGAACGCCATCGCAGCAATGTCAACGTATATCGCAGCAATGCGAGAAAAGGAACTAAGCAGGCCCATAATTTGGCCAAGGCGTGAAGGAAGCACACAGACCAAAAGATTGGGCATAGACGATCGCATGCGTTCTACGCCCCAAATCTTCATGCATTACGAGTTGGCAGGGCTCCAACATAAAGACAAATGATATTACCCAGAACTCTCCCTATGACGAATGGTCTCTGCCCTCCCAGACCATGTCCGCCTGAACTGGCCAGCCGTGTTGCCGCGTGATGAAAAGCTCACGGCCTGAAGCCGAAAGACAGTGCCGTGGACATCCGTGGATGACGGTCTTCTGAGAAGTCATTAGCAGCCATCCCACCAAAGCATGGCCTTCCAGACCGAGGCCATCCTTAAGCAGAAGACAATGATGGCAACAATGATGCCCATATCATCTAACTCTGCAAAGAGATACACTCTTCCATATACGAGTATACGAGCACACCCCTCCCCAAATGTACATGTATGTGACCCAGTGAGCTACACTTGGCGTGGACGTAAAATTACCTACAAGCATCTGAAAACCTCTTCCATCCAGGATTCTGATAGAACATGATAGAACCACTGCACCATCTTGAAACTGGGCAGTGCTGCACAAGCCCCAAATTCCATGTAACTAAACAAAGTGCTGTGCTTTCGGCTCTCCAAAATTAGGTGGCTGACTCGAAGGAAAAATGGGAACGATTTGTTCGTCCCCACTAGAACGCGATCCGAGCCGCGAGGATCGCTGCTCGATGTCCACGAAGAAAGTGAGTCACAAAGCTCAGTGAGAGTTTAGCTGTATGTAGGATGGTGAACAGCCAAAACTGACCATAAGGACCATCCAACATGGATCCAACTGAATCTGTTGAGGGGCATCCCCCAAATCCATGAGCAGCTGCCTCAACTTGGGTGAGAAGAGGTTTGAAATGATTGTACGGGATGCCAACAGGTTCACTCCAACTTGCGTTCACTCCCAGGCCACTTGCGTTCACGCCTCTCCGGTCAGACCACTTGAGTTAGAATTCCGTGCCCATCTTCGTTGAACCGACCTCCCTCCCCCGCGGGACACGGCGCCTCCGTGCCCACCCGGGTGAAATGGCCCCGGTCACGGCGCCGTTGTGCGCGGCTGCGGAGTCGGCTGCGGAGTCGGCTGCGGGGGCCGAGGGGACGGATCGTGCCCGGCCTGCGTAGAAAGAGACCCGTCTGGGTATGGAGATCCCGGATACATATATGTATATATACATGTATATATATAATATGCATATGAATACAGTGTGTTATATAAATATATGTATGTATACATATTAAATATCTACCTATATACCCGCCATGCATCCTTTAGCGAAGAATCCAAAGAAAGGAACGTGATACCACTGAAATCAGCATGTGTCCTCCGGAAAGACGCCATAACCATTGGGCAAAATTTTCTTTATCTTCTCTTCGATGGGTTTGGATTGGGATTCTACACCGGATGCAATAATACTGCTGCAACCACCTATACAATTACTAGCAGCACACTAGTTCACTGGTCACTAGTCAGCACAGGATGCTCGCTGGTTGAAGGGAAGGCTGACCTCCTCGGTGGCAAAGCCCTCCCAACCATCCACTTCTTCGGCGAACGACACGTCTGAGGTACTTTGCCAGCGCGCGGATGCTCAAACGGAAGGTGTGAAGATCCAAAATGCAGCGAAGATCGTAGTTAGTCAGGAGTCTCTTTGGGTGTCTTTTGCTCCTAGACCATCCAAGGCTGCCTTGTCCAATGTAGGTCTCAATCCCTGAAGGTTTTTTCAGAACCTCTTCCATCTGAGCCACCCGGTGCCTCTAGCTTGGGTGTTCTTAGCGAGTTCACCCCGGTGCCGGCGCCCCGGAGCGGGGTGACTTCATTAGCTCAAGTAGGTTAGCACCAAAGATCCAGACAGCTTGGTGGACACCAACAGGCTGGTCAAGATCAGGTCGGGCTTTAGGGCCAAGTCACATGAAACGGGGGCGGACCTAGTGACCAGGACGCTATGAGGAGGCCATCGCTTACGTAGGTTGGAGGCCATCGCTACTAGTAACAAGAAGCTACTAGTAGCAAGGGTACCTGGACCTGTTCTCATTACGCCTGTTGTGCCACTCCAAGCGCTCGATTCACCACATGGCCGCTGTCCTTGCAGCTGACCCGTGAAGCTGATGACGAACCATCAACAGCGAAACGCACATTCTCCATGCTCAACGCACGCCGCACGCCGCGGGGAACTGGGCGATGTGATGAATCATGATGAATCCATCGTTCATGTTCGGATGCTTCGCTCACCGGAAGGAACGCACGCACTTCAAATCCACCCCCCAAAAAAGGGTACATGAGAGCCTGGAGGCCTTGGTCTCGAAGGAAAGCGATCCCAGATCTTGGTCTACCCCCAAGGAGGTGGTGAGCAAAAGCCCAGTGCAGCCGACACCAAAAGAAAGCCTTTCCTGGATGTCCATGGTGGAAGCTCCCTGCAACCAACCCCTGGCTGAAAATTCACTACCCCATCTACACACCGTAACTAATCATGGGAGGATCTCAGGCCCTGACCCCATCGTCACATCCACATGAATCAACGTCCAAGTCCCAAGGAATGCGGCAGCACCGTCAAGTCTGCTTATCCCCAAACTCCGACTGGGTCGCCATTGAGCAACCCATCTGGCAGTTCTCCGGCGCCGTTCCGCGAGTTCGCTGGTGCAGCTTGCCGCATTCAATCAGACCAAAAACTTGCAGCGTGAATGTGTGTATGTGTGATCGCAGTGGCAAGTCTTGAATAGCAGAAACCTGCTTTCGCCCCCCCCATCCTGGTCTGGTGTCCGATTTCGCAGCTTGGCAGCTGCGAAATCGGAGCAACAAAAGACCGGCGGATGTGTCTGACTGTCACCAGCGACCGTGGCAACTACCAGTAGCATTGACACCCGGCAACGACACGTGTCGATAGGGTCACAAAAAGCACCTTGCTTTTCTCCTTCGGCGGCTAAAGCACTATACACAACTCTATACAACTCTAAGTCTAGAAGGTGGGGATTGTTTAGTTCTTAGTTCTTCAATGGCCTAACACCCAATATATATATTATATATATACACCCACATAGCTTAGATATATATGTGCGTGTGAGATTTAAGGTTATAAATGCCTAGTACCTCGTGCGACAACGGCTGTGGCTCATGGCACCCGGACACCCGACGGTTTTTGTCCCACCAACGACCTGGGAGGTCAACCTGGTGAAAGGGGCTCCGGGTGACCCAGAGCCAGCACCAAGCACCATGGACATCCATGGACCACATTTTAACAAAAACACTCCGGAGGTTGCAAAGAAAGAAGGAGGCTCACACTACCATGGAGTGGTACTAAGGCTGGTGATGTGGTGTGTTCGAAGGGACTTGGCCCCCACCTCCTGATGTAGAAACATCAGCGAATAGTTTGTCAGGGTCCCCCCCTTATATAACACTGTCCCAGCTCGTGTCTGCACCCAGTGTCAAGGCTTGCAACGTGGCTTAAGCTTCTTGGAGCCCAAGGCTGCCCTCCGTACCAATCCTCGTGGATATTCATGGGTACTGCCCACAACTACTGCCCCTCCAACTGTCACCTGACTCACGTGCGCCCTTGCCGCGTGCATCGAACGAACACCGATCACCATTCGATGACCGGATGTCCAGCTTCAATGTCCTGTGAGTTAACGTTTCGTGGGAAGCCGCCTTCAAGCGGCGGCTCACCCGCGCCGACCGTCTGGTCACCCGGAGATTCTCTTCTTCGTCTATTCAGTCGATCTTGCAAAACATCCACCAAACGAGGCAACCTCTCAACCACACTCTTCGGTGGCTCGGACGGGACCGCTCCGGTCACGCTGGCCGCTACCTCTGCACAGTTACACCGCACGGTGCGGCTCCGGCCTCCGCAGCGGTCGCTCGCGGCGTCTGTCGTTTCGAATCTCCGCGTTTCGCCGCCAAAGAACGAAACCTTTTCGATGCCCAAGCATCTGCCGCACATCCCTTTTCTACAGTTGCCTTTGAGACGAGTTCCACAAGTTTGTCGCGATCTTGAGACGGTTCTGATGCGAAAAAAACAAATGCGAAGCAAAGCTTCGGCACATTTCCGTGCGGTAGGCGACGTGTAAAGGTTGCCAATTGTGATAGCCTCAATCTACTGCACAGAGTCCCAGAGTGAGGACAACTCAAAGCCAGCTTGCCCATTCACAAAGAAACCAGCCGGCTCGGTTCTTGGTCCCACCATGTTCCATCATGTTCCATCCCACCGGACTTCCACCTCACCCTGCCTCTCTGCACATTGGCTGCCCTGTCCACCCCACCTGTCAATTCGTTGTTGCTTCACCGCGATTGGTGGAATTGGCCGTCCGCTTTGACCGCTCCGTCCGCCGTCCGCCGCGGCCGAACAAATAAAGAGACTCTTTAGATGAAGTTCAGCGCCTCACTTGGATTTGTAACGCCTCTTTCTGTGGCTCGTCTTTTATTCATCCAGAGTCTATAGCTTATGCACATCCGGATGCACATCCGGCTGAGCCTTGGAGCCACCACCGGCCAAACATGAGGATGAGACCGTCTGGTCTAGGGATGGTGTTCTTCTTTCTTTGTTTCTCATAGCGATGGCCTCCAACCTACTAGCGATGGCCTCCAACCTTGAATATCCTTTAAACTGTAGCAAATTACCTTTCTGCCCAAGCAATCCGCATCGAACCTTTTGTCCCGATGCGTCAGCAGTCACAAGCTGGACAGGTCAGTGTAAGAAGCTGAGCAACTTGTCACCGATCACCTTGGACTTTGCGGGCATTTGGAAGAATAAAGGACTCTGGAAAAGGAGGTTCTCCAGCAAGGAAGAATAAAAAATTGGTCTGTCTCAAAAACGCAAGAACTGCAGCTACTGTAGCGGGGGTGTAGGCTAGCTCCCCTTCCTCCAGCATTTGGTTCATGCAGATTTGAGACAAACCCAAATCATCTGCTCAGCAATCTCAGGCCACCCTCATCATATCCTTCCGGACAGCCACCAAGACCACCCCATCGTTCCGCAAGATTGCCATGCCTGTCCTGTCCGGACAGCCATGACTCCATCCGTCTCGTTTCGCTTGAGTGTTCGACCCGTTTCGGAGCAGAGGCTTTAGCGGGGACCCTGTGAAACACAACGTCAGCGGATGATCGAATTCCCACTTCGATCGACGAAATACCGCATATGATATTTATACTATGTTTTATTGTAGTTGATTCATAGGATGTTCTGCTTGAAGGATCTGGAATAGTGGATTCTTCTCCTAACACACCCGTGCTTTCCAGAAATCATCCCTCACGGGCACATGCTTGATTCCCCATAGTAGAACAGGTTCAACTCACCTGCAATTTCCATTGAATAGGTCTTAGCATGTAGACAGGCATACCTTGTTGCACAATGGGCCCCATGGACCCTGAAGCATATCGTACCGAAGGCTCTTAGACTCCTGGCACCCAATTCAATGTTTTGGATGTCCATCTTCAGTGGACACAATCCTTCAAGATCTGAGTCAGGGGGGAAAGCTCTCCGTTCAAACCATGACTGATGTTGAAAGTGTAGAGGATTGAGATTAAGTGCCTCCTTTGAAGTAGTAGTTTGACTATAACTATATATACAAATATATAGTTATATGTTTTGATAAAAACATGACTGATCATCTCACAGTTCTCGATGTTTACCTGTGGGATATCGCCTTGTCATAACACGTTAGGAGAAGCATCTTTGGCAGCTATGATGGCACAAAGGGACCGTGGTCAGTGTTGCGAAAACATGTCTGCTCTCGAAAACATGTCTGCTCTCCCTTCTAATAAAAATACCTTTGACAAGTTGTTCCACTTCGTTCGACATCGGATGGTTGAACAGGGAGGTTGCACCACCACTTCCACCCCCGTGGAGATATGAAAAGCACCGACCGAGGTGGATCGTCCACACCGATCGACCTTCAAATCAATGCATATCATACACCCGGGAAGATCAAGATGGAACCTGAAAATGAACCAACCCAGTGGTCTGAAACGGTTTCATGATGTTTCATGTTGATCTTTCAGGGCGTAGTCGGCGTAGTATTGAAACATCTTAAAACAGCGGTTGGGAGTTGGGAAGGGGAATCCTTTCATATCAAAGGGTGGATTGGACCCGTGCAGGGCCATTGAGCTAATCTGATCTTAGGAAAACCCGAATCCCCCAAACCAGAGTGGCTGTGCGCGGTGCACGCGCCACGCGCTGATCGCGCTGATCTCCGACCAAACGGCGCCTCTCGGCATTCACTTGGCATTGCATCCGCAGGTAGGGCGGCTCCGAGACTTGGAGGATCAAGGTGCGATCTTCCTCTTCGCTGCCCAGCTCACCCCTGCACGGAGTGGACCGGACCGCGGGGCGGAGCGGTTGGAAAGCGGTGGAAAGCGCGGAGAGGACGGCGGTTTCAGCGCCACCAACACGCGCGCCATCTGGCAGTCCTTCTAAGTCATCCAGAGTCCAAGTCGTTTTCATGTCGTTTTCCAAGAGGAGACTGGGAGACACCAAACCTTAGGTTCAGCTCAGAACCTGAAAAAAAGGTCCGCAGTGGAAACCGTCGTTTTGGGGGAATCGTCGGCCAAATCCATCGTTGAAGGAAGATTGGCGGAAAAACACGATGAGAGCCCACTGAGAGGGCTCTGAGAACGATTCCTTCCCTGCAGCCTGCTCGAACGATTCCTTTGCGTCGATCAATCTTGATTACAATCGATTGAACCCATGCGAACCCAGATGGTTGAACCCAAGCTTGGGGTTCTGCCATTGTTGGGCCAAGGGTGGTATGTATATATATATATATTATATTTGTGTGTGTACATCTTCCTCCGACGGCAAGTGCCACCCACATTCATTTGTCCTGTGAACGTCCTGCGATCGTCCTCACCAGCACCACACTCAGTCCTCGCCCCGCGCCGGTTTCTTCGCGACATCCCTTGCTCCCTCGGGTGCCTGATGGCCTGCCTCCATTCCAAGGCACCATAGGAGCTGGTCCCCGTCTGAGTGCTGGCGAGGTCGATGTGGCCGTGGGGCACGAAGTATCCTCGGAACTGAAGGAGCCGAAGGGCCGTGGAGACTAGGTTGTACCCGCAGGAACTTGCAAATGGACTCCATAATGCATCGCTTGTATATATATATATATTGACATATATACTCATTAACGATCCTCCGGGGAGGCGATTATAGGCGATTTGGGGGTTGAGGCATGTATAGGCATGTCATCTAGAAAATGGAAGCCTGACGGGTCAACGGAATGGTGGCAGTGAGGACTTAAGCCATCGCCAAAACTCCATATGTTGGTATTGCTTTTGGGGGTTCGCTATATCGCTTTGCAGTGTTTCGGATGCCTTTGTCATATTCCTCGAGGATTTCTTTTGAACACATAGCCTAAGTGAAGTGCACATGGATATGGATAGTGGGGGGGAAAGAAAGAAAGAAAGAAAGAAAAAGAAAGAAAGAAAGAAAGAAAAAGAAAGAAAGAAAGAAAAAGAAAGAAAGAGGGAAACAGAGAGAAACAGAGAGAGAGAGAGAGAGCTTTCCATTGACACATCAGCGCTTTCTTCCCCCTTCTATGCGGTTCTTGTTCTAGAGCTCTTCATCTGTGGCAGAGTCCACAGGCACCGCGAAAATGAAGCGAAAGGGGATCTGCTCATCTAGAACACGTTTTGATCATCCAGGGGTATCGCATTGGTATCGCTTCATGTAAAGGGAAAACCAAGCAAGAAACGGATTTCCAGAGCTTTCGTCTGACAAGGTTGCAAAGTAGATTTGAATCCAATGATTGAAGATGATTGAAGTGTACGTTGTGAAAGTATCGCTCTTGGGTGTTCACTAACGGGTTCTTGTGTGATTTCAATGAAATAGTTCCTCTCACATCAAGTGTTGTGCACAAGCCCAAATCTTGGCTGTTGCTCACATACAGTCCCGAGAGGCTTGCCTAAGCGTCAAGCCCAAACACGCCCGGCCATACACTCCCTGGAACTAACATGGTTACGTGGATGCCATGGCCCCGAGTTCAGAAGACCATGAAATCCACTACCAACAGGTGGTGCCATCCACTTCCATGTTAGTTCCAGGGAGAGTCGTATGTCATCCTCTGACTCTTCTTCTGCCAGCCGTTTCAGCCCTTCGCTTCGTCTCCGGTCGCCGAGTCGGCATCGCCCGGGCGTCCGGTGGAGAAGACCCCGGCAGGGAAGACCAGCCAGCTACCCAGCACCTCCTGCGCCAGGGGTGGCTCCTGCAGGGCGCATGTCACGCAGGCGGATGGGGTGAATGCATGCGTCATCATGCGTCAGCGGGGTCAGAGAAGTCGCAACATCCTGGTATACTTGATCCCGTGCCCTGTGAGCAACATCCTTGAACTGGAACACCTGTGAACACCACAATTCCGACGGGCGACGGTAGACAAGATCCAGGCACCAAACCACAAGAAGATCCTGCACAAGACCAAAGTGTTACCAACCTTTCTCTTTTTTGTTGTGGCCTGGTTGCCCGACCCAACTATGAGCAAGGCAGAAAAGGTGCACCTGCTGGTGATAAGAAGATCCACTTGGACCTTCCTACGGCCAAATCTCTTGCCCAAGTTTTGCTGTCGTATTGCTGATTGATTAAAAAACCTGAGAACCCATTGGAATGACAGGGGCCAGGAGGATCTATCCTCAAGTCGTCTTGGGAAACTGAAGTGGTCCGAAAGCAGCAGGTCTTGGGTTGGCCTGCAAACAGGAACTGGCTCCAAAATGCACCAGAGGTTCTTGAAAGTTCTGGACCCACTGAAAAGCGAATATGCCCACCACATCCCACAACCATCAAAAACCCTTCATCATGGGTTGAGGCCCCAGGTCGGTGGAAAATGGCCACGCACCTACAAGTTCGTCGGGGAGCGATCTGACCTCGCCTTGGTCCTGACTTTCGAGCCAGAGGCGTCAGGCCGACGTGGAGGAAAGGACAAGCCATTGGTCTGGACCCAATGGTCTGGACCCATTGGTAAGGGCCATTGGAAATGGTCCTAGCCATTGGCGTCAGGCCACTTGCGAGAAAGTCTATCTTCTAAGTGGCCCGGCTTCACCCGCACGTTTCGTGCGGATGACCTCCGCCTTGCACGCGTGGCACGTGCTTTGGCCTTGCCTCCTTCTTCGTCCTCACTGGCTCCAAGACCACCCCCTCCCAGTCAAGCACCTCACCCGACAGGCACGCGACTGGGGGACGTGAACACCTCGACTTCCCAGCTGCGGCATCCCATGTGTTCAAAGACTGATCAATTCCAAGCATCCCCCCGTCCACGGCGGTCAATGGCATGCAGGCTTTTGACGTCACATCAGGCCTTTTTTTGATGGCATTCCGAACTCACATCCATGTTTCTGTTTGGAATGACTGGTTTGAAGTGGGCCCACCCTCCCCCCGTTCCGCGGCTCCGCGGGAGCCCGCGTTCGAACCTCCGCCGCGCCGGGCGCCCTTCCGCCTCCGTGCGTCCATCGTAGGACCAGGGCGGCGCACGGCCCACGTAGCGTTTCAGCGTCGCTTGGCCCAGTTGCAGGACCTCGTGCACCGCCTGCGACGTGGCAGGGCGACGGAGGATGCCTCCCCACAAACAATAGAGGGTCCAACTGTGCAAATGTTCTGCCTTTTTCATCCATAGAACCAGCCAAAAGGCGGAAATGTTACGTAGGTTGGAAGAATCCAGGTTGCAAACAATGGGTTTTGAGGAAGGGTTCGGATGAGGATCCTTGGGACCTTGGACCTTTGGGGAGGCTTTGCTGGTCCAATTCAGGCCTATGACATGACATGGCCCGGATGGAGCTACGAGCCTTGAGAAGGGCATAGGGGCATAGATCGCTGGGATCCATCAATCTTGCCATTCAGGTCTTCAGAATGGATTGGGGGCCGCATCACCTTTCAGCAAAAATGGATGTCCGTGGTGTTGCTTGAACATGATCAGACCCCCTCCCTGCTCGGACACCATCCACCTGGTGCACTCCAGTGCGGGTGCCATAATCATCCAGCACGATGCTGTGCACCTGCGAGCACACAGGGGACGGCGGGAGACCCAGCGATGCAGGACCACAGGAATCTTTGGATCATCATTTGATCAGGAACGGTGCAGGGTGGCGCGGTACATTGATCATCATTGATCATCACTGATCCGAACCTGTGTGGCAAGGTTCTCTGGCCGTTGGTGAGGCTTGCCTGCTTTAATGGTTGCGAACAACACTTTAACTACCCAACATTTCGGAACAGAATTAATTTTGCTACCAGGTAACGGTCGCCCCAGCCATCAGGAATTATGCATGAACAATCCTTGTCTCTGCTCGCACCTTGCATGACAAGCTCTCAATGGAACGCGTTGTGATTGTGACAGTTGGCTCAACAACACGGTCCGCCAAAAAACGTTAGAAAAAGAGAGTCCAGTTCACACCACAACTGCAGCGGCACCACCCCGCAAACAGCATGACATCTGAGCTGGCTGGGCATCCCGCATTGGTGGCCACTTGCCTGTCATCGCAGATGCATCCTGCAGGCTGGCTCTGCCCCTACACTCCTGGTCGTTGACCATGAAAGTAGGCCGTCCGAAGACCTCAGTCCTCTGCAAGGCCCTCTGGCATGAATGACCAAAAGGGCACCACGCATGCCATACCAAAACATTAACTAGGCATTGACAGCTGGCCACTGAAAGCTGACAATAGGTCAATAGGTTGCCGTCTGCTGCACAATGGGCCTATTTAAATCGCCCTAAATCCCTACACGCCGGACAGCAGCACAGCGAAAGAGTTGCTGGTCGGGAGAATTTTTAAGTGTTAACCATCATAACGGTACTTCTGTTTGGCGCACAGTGGACATGTAAACCTCGGCCAAAAACCCTCGTCACTCGAAAGGTGCCGAAACAGCGAACAGTCAGTTCGCGGCTCGACCGAAACGGGGGTGTACATGTGCCCGCTTTCGTGGGATGCGAAAGTTGTTATTTTCAGACTGCGAAAGGGAAAGGAGAATGACAACTGGTTGAGTCCGTGGGCTATACTTTTTGAATCATGTTTCATTTTCTGGATTTGGTTCTGGCGTTGGAGAGGTGGTCCCGCGTTGGAGGGCACATGGTAGGGTGATCCTTCAATGCCCCTGGATGGGAAGGAAAGTGCTGCAAGAACAAAATTTGGGGAAGCCCAATTCTACGGCCATTTGGGGACCTAATCCATTGGAATCTATTTCCTGCTCTGTGTGCCTGTCACAACTTCATGCCTGAATATGCTTGACTGAAAGATAGGACGCGATGCCAGCTCTACCAGTCTGGTTTGGTGGTTGTTTGGCGAGTCTGACATGGTCTTTTTCAACACGGATTGCAGCCTCTGCATGGCCTCAAATTCAGGCCTGACTGGCCCCAACTCCTTCAATTTACATCAATTTACCTCTTTTCAGCTAAGTTGGTAGACAACAAAAACCTTCAAGTAAGTCCAGGTACGCCTCAATGCATTCTGAAGAGGCACGTCTCGGGTACACCTCAACATGCTGGCAGGCATTCTATATGGTAGTCTTTGTCAGGCATTCAATAATCTTTCAGTCCGGTGTATCTATATATGTATATATCATGATTATCATATATCCTAAAATTGTTCTAAAAGTTTTTTGCTAGCTATATTCTTGGGTTTGGTGCATGAGCCTCATGAACTGTCCATGTTCATGCTCAACCCCACGCCAAAACAAACAGCAACCATCCGCACCAACCCGGCTCCTGCGGACTTCTCCATCTTCTCCGTTCTCCAGTCGTCCGGAGACATGACCTCCTTTTTCGAACCACCGTCTCACCCCAATTTCTTCGGCTCTCCGGTGGGTTTATCACGGGCGCCCCGACGCCCGAAACCCACAGCCTCTGGTAAGGCCAAAGCCCTGTCCAGGTCGTGCCGGACGCTGGCGTAGTCGTGGGCCGCGTCGATGAAAACCGCCGAGATCCTGGTGGACGCGAACGTCGTCCAGTCGTCCAGGACGCTGTGGAACCTCGGTGCACGCAGCGTGGGAGAGCTGGCCACTTGGCCGCGTTTGTGTTGGGGCCATTGAAGGCGGCCATTGGAGATCTGGGAGGTCTGATCATCTCCTTCTCGCGGATGAGTGAAAGGTCAAGACTTTTCCTTCCAGGCCACCAGCCCTTGGGGTAGGCCAAACATGTCCGGATCCGGCCGGTCCCAGGTCGGTCCTGCTTCACCCCTCACCCGTTGCACCGTTCACCACGAACCCGCTGGCCTCAAGTAGACCACGTTGGCCAGGTCGGCGTTCCGCTGGGCGTTCTGCTTCAGCACGTGCGGGGAATGCTCGAGTGCCAGCACGGTGCGGAAGAGCCGTGCCAGAACGCCTCAAGAGCGCTCGGGGAGCAAGGAAATCAAACAAAGCACGGGGGCATGGAGGCAAGACACAACTTTGATAACTTTGTAATGACTTTGTGATACTTGGTAGATGTGCCACAAACACCTTGTGGCGTACATTTGTTCAGACCCTGATATACCCTGACATAAGAATGAATGGAACCATCTCTCTTTGTTGATCCTTGCCGCCATCCGTTCTGGCTTCACGACTTCTGGGCACGGTTCCCTGACCCTGACCTCAAAGGAGTTGCAACCTCTTCCGTTCCGCTACGTCGTTCCCACAGGTCGTTCCCTTCCAACTGGTGGTTGCCACTTTTGGTGGTGAAAATTAAGCATGTTGGGGGGCCTTCAAAGGAGTTGCGGATAGTGCGCGCTCTAGTGTGCACTCTTCCCTGACGACTCTAGACCTAACAACGCGGTCGTTCCAACGATCGGCATGAAAGTGCCGCCGTTTTGAATGCAGCTGCTCCAAGAGTCCGCGCTCATCCGACTTTGAGATCTCGGGCTCAATCTCTCAAAAAATGGACTGGACCCAACAGTTCTAGAGGACGCCAAACCCACCAAAACGGACCCCAAGTTCCCAAACTGCCAAACCACCCTCCTTCCTCATCTTTCCTCCTTCCTCCTTCGAGGGTCGAGTGCAATGGCCGAGGTGGGCCCCCACTTCGAGCACCTGTTCCTCAGAGCTGTTGCTGAACAAGGCCACCAGGTCGCGCTTGAACTGGGACCTGGGCGCCGAGATCTCGTCCTACGCCAGCCGGGACGGAAAAGAAGGCACACAAGCCATACGTATGGCCCACATACAGTATGTTAATACTAGGCCCACTCTAGTAAAAATATGTAGAAATACTCCTCTCTCTCTCTGAGCTAGCTCCCTCCCTCCCTCCCTCTCTCTCTGTGGAAGAAGCGGCTCTCTGGCACCTCTCGTCACCCCCCTTGCCGTCTCACGGCTCGATGCACGTCGTCGCGTCGTCCGTTCCCCGAACACCGCGCGAAGAGTCGGGCAGCTCGGCCCGGAATTGAATACATATAGATAGATAGATAAAATAAGATTAGATTAGATTATTAGAAGTAGAATCAGATTAGATTAAGAGTTAGAATTAGAATAAGAATTAGAATTAGATTAGAGTTGATTGATAGATAGACAAGAAAGAAAGAAAGAAAGATAGTTAGATAGAAAGATAAATATGTAGATATATAGATAGAACACCTAAAAATTGCGTGACAGGTTCTTCAGCACTAAAAGGGGGATCCAAATCTGCCGCAACTGCCTTTAATTTGTCACCACCTGCTGCCTTCACCTGAAAACCCGTGAGCATCCCCTTCGGACTTCAGGCATGAGCATAATGTAGACTCTTGATCAATCATGCCCCCCCACAACAGGTGTCTCAATCCAAATGGATCCAAATGGGGGGTACAGTATCTGGTATTCATATTGTTGATTCAACCCAGATTTCACGTCAACGTCTCGGATGCTTCCCCGCTCCGAGCCCGCGCCAAGTGTCGAAGTCGTCCAGGCATCGTCGTTCTTGTCGTGCAGCACCTGCAGGTCGAAACATCCCAAACCCGTCGTCCAAGCAGTGAGAGGCAGGACGAGTGCCAGTGCAAATGAGTGAAAAATGAACCGAAATAAAACTCACCTTGAAACCCGGATCACTGGACTGGAATGGATGTTTTCGGACATGGACTTGCTCAATGGGCGCGGTTCTTTTCCCGGACATGCCCAAACCTCGCCTACGTCCCTCGTTTGGTGTTTGCTTTGCCGCTGTGCTTTGGCGTGCGCCCGACGTTCCAGAAATCGACACAAACAACTGAGTTCCAAACGTCCTTCTCTAGCCTCAGAAGAAGAAGCAGTTTGCCAGGCTCAGCTCGGGAAATGGTGGGGAGAACCCCAAACAAGGCCTGTCTGAAGGACGTAGGGGGAAGTCTCCAAGGACGTGGAGGGTTCTCCCAATGGGAACTACCAGGCCTTGGTTCTTGAAGGAAACTCAAACCGATATAGCTCTTTAATTAATCTAAAAACCTACGAATCCTGGTAATTGTTCTATCCAAGGAGCCATCCAGCAATGCCTTCAAAACTAGGAACGGCGTGGCAAGTCTCTTGCTGTCCTGTGGGCTGTTCTTTGAGGACGGCTTCCCGGAGGTCATCGCCCAGCGAAACACTAGGGTTCGGATGTTTGGCGGCAACAATACAGGCTTTCAGTTTCAGAGCATCAAGCTTGGTGGGATGTTGCTTTAAACTTTACACGTACCCGTTGAGGAAGAGGGGGGAACTTACCCAGGGTTGATGGCACCTGGTTGTTTGTGCCAAGCAACGCTGCCATATCCAAAGAGCTGTGCAGTTGGGCCATCAGCGCCCACAACAGGCATCTCATTGTCCATCACAGGCCAAGCTTCGCAAAGTGCATGGGAGCAAGCTTCGTGGTTCATGGAACAAACCAACAATGTCGAACCAATTCCTGAAACAAGTTGAAAAGAATGTCTGTCGGGGCGATTTCTCATTCACCAATGTTTTTGACGTACACACCTTTCAAGCCTTTCAAGGAGCTCCTCTCTACTATGGCACTATGACTATGGTGATGAGGTTCATCTACAGCCCATTGAGTCGAACCATTTGGGGGGCGGGTGGAGCATCCGCTAGTTGGACCTCATGGTGTCTTTATGAGAGGGGGCGCCCGTCCATGGCCGCGTCCTGAGCGCAAGGCGTCCGTTGTTGCCATAGGAGTCATCTTTTGGCACGGGATCCATCATGAGATGCTCCGGTCCCGAGTATAAAATCAGTGAAAACCATGAAAAGCCTTAACTACCCTTCTTTGAAGCCGCTTTGGAACTTGGCCAGTTCCGAGTTTCGGAACCCTCCGTTGTGCACTCGGGTCTTGATGCTGTCAGACGGGCCATTTCTTGATGGCCCTGTGGTTGCACTCATGGGCTGGCGCAAATCAGCAAGCTCACGGTCACCGAGCCAACCATGGGCGCGGCGTGGCGTCGCGAGTTTTCCCCCATGGCGACCTCCTGGTGGCCCACCACCAGGCGGAATTCGATCCCCCAGGAGCTGTGCAGCTGTCGCACGAGGTTCAACGGGTGACCAGCTGAGGCGGAGAGCACCGGTGGTTTTCCGGTACAGTAAATCCATTGGGTCGTATGCATCGCGGTGGGAGCCACGGTGAATTCCTTCTGTATCTACTGGCCTGCTTTAGAAGAGGGAGGCCCTCAAACCACAGGTGTTTTTTTTAATATAGTCTCTTTTGCTCTTCCCAGAATCTTCCCAGAACACTTCCGCAGGCCTGTGCTCTCTCCTTCCAAACGCTCTCCTTCCGGGCCTGCGGTGCTTGCGCGATCGACACCTGGCCAGCAGGTACCAGAACCGCCGTGCCGCCTGCGGCCATCCAGTCGGCCTGGCAGTGCAAGCAATGGAACAGGAAATCCACGAGCAAAGTTTCACAGCAGTAGTTGGTTGATATATACTGGATTGCGAGGACCAATGGCACGCACAAGGGCCCCCAAGTTGGGTGGTTTGGATGAACCCCCCCATCTAAAGGACATCATGGGGTCTGTGCCATGTAATCTGAAACCACTGTAAGCCTTTTGGCTGGTCATGGCTGGTCGATTTTTTCGGGAGTCATGGGTGTGTCTCAAAATACCTCCCCGCCACTAGGTGCGATGCCTGTGTTCAGAACAGGTGGCAGCCCCTCCAAAACTCATGTCATTGATTTTCCCTGTATATACATGGCTGATGTTGTACTTTCATTTTGGCTTCCCGGCCATGCGCACGTACGGCACGTACTGGTAAGAGTGGACACACTGGTGCATAGCGGCAGCGACATGCCCCTTCAAGCAAGTGGGACAGTAGGAGCGTGAAATTTATCGACTCCCTTCAATAGTGCTATGCTTTGGGTCTATCCTGATACCTGTAACAGTGGATGATGATGATGATGATGATGATGATGATGATGATGATGATGATGATGATGGTTCGTAAAGGCCTTGTTCAAAAATAGTGATAATTGTTTACTGACTGTTACAGGCTATAGGACAGACCCTAGCCGTGCTCCATGTTTTTTCAATTATGCGGGCCACAAGTCGGTGGAGCCGGGTTGCGGGCCACATGCGTCGGCCCCGGACAAAGAGACCAATCCCTGTCATCGAGGGATCCACATGACCAACTCCAGAATCCAATGGATTCATTTGTTCAAGCCTTTTAATTAAGGGCTGGGCATAGTCACATGGTGCGGGGAGTCTCAATGATGCGTTGTCCGACCATTGTCCTCTTGCAGGCTCCACTTCCACCACATCCACCCAAGACCAGCGACCTGACCTCTGGCTGCCCGCTGTACCATCCAACACCTTGGCAGGATCCAGCAGCAGGGCCCCAAGACCAACACTTACAAATGAAGTAGTTCGAAGTAGACACAGGCCAAACTACCTTGCTTCAAACAATTTCTGCGAATGCATTCTTGGCCTTCCGAGCCATCCCAAAGCCCAGGTTGGCAGAAAATAATCCAAATACTGAGCGTATTCTGGAAAGAGGAGTGCCTCTCTCCCTCAGGTCACTCCCATCATGTGCATCAAGAATTTGCTCTGACGTATGTTGGCAAAAAAAGAGAAATGGTGTAAAATGCAGGAAGGTCTTAAAGACCGAATCTTACATGACTGGGTTGCTATCATGAAGCACATGTAGCCGGCTGGATAGCACTTGCAGCACTTGAATTGAATTGTGGACAGCTAGTTCATGCCGAATTTTGTTACGTCCGAGCGCACTCTCTCGGCGACCTTTCCGGAATAGGAAGCCCGGCCGGAATAGACCGGCGCCCAGGGGCCCTCCTCATAGCCCGCCTCTGACCAGAGCAGCTCGGCCCATCACTGGAAGTTGCAAAAAGGAATG
The DNA here is from genome assembly GCA_963970005.1 of Durusdinium trenchii. Classification (NCBI taxonomy): domain Eukaryota; class Dinophyceae; order Suessiales; family Symbiodiniaceae; genus Durusdinium; species Durusdinium trenchii. The sequence continues at coordinate 761,995 of CAXAMN010023484.1, forward strand.
TCTAGTGTGGAGGAAAACCTACTGAAGCGTCTCATGTTGCATCTGGTCGTGATCACATGTGATCCATGTTGGGAAAAAACAGAGATGACCACGGCATCGAACATGGGCGCGGACTGGCAACCATCACGGTTGCCACGTTCGATCCTGTCGGATCACCTGTCGGCACCCTGTAGGGAATGACGGGATGGTCCATGAACACCTCCACTCCTAAAAACCACTGCTCAACACGGTCGGTGCTTTTTGTTGCGTCTGTGGTGGCGAACTCGCCCACCCACACCCATCTGCTCTTCCCATTCATCGTGACACGGATCTCCGTTTTACGTTCTGTGTCCTGCGTCCTTGCTGGCGGAACCCACCGGTCCGGTGGTGTTGAACCCCACCGGACACCCTCCGGCCGGTGTCCACCGCCGGGGGGCGCCCAGCGCCGCCGACCGAGGCCATCGAACCGGGGCACCTCCATGGCTTGCAGGGTGGCGAGGCCATGGGCGCGGTACGCCGACAAGCCTCCAGCGGTACGCAGCGGTAGCTCGGCGGGCGGTCTAGGGCGAGCGGAATACGGCGCCCCCGCCGCAGAAGGTGGGGTTCGGAAAAGCCCGCGTGGGGCGGGTTAGAGAGCCAATTGGAAGATGTTACTGAGGGTGTGGGGTGTTTCTAGCGGCTACTCTACAAACTTTTGGGGGAGTGCTTGTTAGGCGCACGCCATCCAACCACACCCAGCATTGGCTTAGGGCGAGAGTCTTCCAGGTGTCCCTTTTTGGTGGACCTTCTGCAGGCAGTGGTCAATCACCGCGAGTAGTGGGTTCATCTTAGTTCCTGGAAATCTCGCAAGGCCCATGGAGTTGGCGAATCTAAGAGATTTCCCTACAAGACCACCACTCCACTCTCCGCTCAAATCCGCTGGTATCCAGGCACCGGATTTGTTTCAAAAGATGTGTCGCAACATCCGTCTGAAGCGCTGGCGATCCCGCGGGCGTCTTGCATCAACGGGGTCACGAACGGTCCCTGGCCTGCGTCGCCCTGTCGGTCGCGACGGTCCAGACCTCGCCATAGGGAGCTGGGTTTGTCCTCGGAAGCTCTGCTTGTCGATGGCGCCCCCCAGAGGTCCCGTGGCCCGCGGTCTTCAAACCAAACCTTTCATAAATCGATAGATCTATATACTCACTCTCAAGGCCTCTGCTCGATCCAAGAGGCTCTATATAATGGACATTGGCATGAACATTTAGGCCTACCCTCCAGGCTGGTCAAGGGAAATCGGAAAACAGCCTGGCATGCCACGGGCCATATCCCCGTTCGCCATGGCGCATGCATCTCGATGGCTTGCAGGGTCGCTAAACCTCGAGCTCGATAGGCCGCAAGACCTGTCCGATGGGCTGAGGCATCGTGTTTTTCGGTGCAGTGGGATGGGTCCAAAACGGAAGGGAACCAAGCATCGCCTTCTGGCCGTTTTCTTCTGGCAGTTGGTGCCTATATTTCCCTTTGGCCTCTTCTTCCTTCGCGCCTTCGTTGTTTGTGAGTTCTTCGGTCAGTCACAGTCACCTTGAGCTATTCATATCCTTTTCCGTTGTTTGACCTACACCGAATTGGTGTATCATCGGTTCACCCCCGAAGTTCCGACGCGTTGAACTCTCGGAAGCGACGACCGCAAACAGCACGAAGCGACATCACCACGCAGTGCGAAAGAACGAAGGATGCGAAGGGTTGCTTCATATTTCACTTCCACGAACGGCTGAAAGAACAAAGGGCTGTGATGTTGTGGTTCCTTGTATTGGGATTTGTTTGGGGTGGCTCGCTATGGGGGAAGTTTAAGCCAGCACTATAGTTTTCTGGTGCTGTGGGTGCTTGGGTTTGGCTCAAGTTCGGCTGTGGTTTAGTTTTGCTTTGGGCCCGGTTGCCGGGGAGAGGGCGCAGGGCCTCTAATCTAAAGCCACCCAAAAGCGACAAAAAAACTAGTAACAAATAGCTACTAGTAGTTTCCTGCCACTTGTTACTAGTAGCGCACTTGTTACTACTCACAAAAACTATATATATATTATATCAGAACCTCGAAGTCCAACGAAACCCACCAGAACCAAGCAAGCCATCTAAAGCCAAGCCAACCCAAAGTTAGGTTTCCAATGTCACGGTAGCGGCTCATTAGCGGCAGATGGCAGCAAAAACACTGACCTCAGCGTTTTCTGGCTGCGCAGTCGTCCTAGATGTCGTTAGCCTCTGTGCCAAACAAAGCTTCTGCCCGTGCACGATTTTTTTCTTTCAGGGGCAGGGTCCTCGGCCGACAAGCGCTTAATATTTTCTGCAAACTTTGTCAGCCTCGCCTTGGGCAAATCTTTGGTTTCTCCCCGAGCTTCGCCTTCGAAAAACTCAACACGACACTTCCTGCTCAAAACTTGCACGACCCTGGCTTTCTTGTCGCGCTAGCGCTCTTTGCGAATGGCTGAGATGGTTTTCACCACCTCACACACAACAAATTCAGGCTCCACCGGCGCAGCCGTCTCACTGCCAGTCTTGTTCTGAGTGTTTCCTGCTGGCCATCCTTGCTGTCAGTGTCCTTCGTTCCCTTGGCCTCCCTCACCTTTCCCTTCATGACTTGCTCATGGAACTGCCGCAGGAAGGCGCATACTGGATCTTTGCCTTTAGACACCACCGCGAGACCAAAAGTACGTAGCATGGTCTCCATGGTTTCCTGTCAAGTGGTGTTGGCGATATTATAGAACAAGCTTTGCGGGGCTTTGTTTTGAAGATGACTAACACTAAAGGGCACGTTGTCTCCCGAGACCTGCGTTTCCAGACCGAGACAATTCCTTTGGCACAGTATGCTCAAAGAAAGGAGGCAAGGGCAACTTTAACGAGGCGCACTCTCGAAAGCGAGCTTCAAACATGATCTGTTGTCGATCACCAAGTTGCTTCTTGAGCATTGTGGCAGGAGACAAGTAAAGAGCGGGCCACGGCGTGCCGCACAGCGTGCTGCATTGTGCTGCCCGTGGCAGAACACTTGGACAGCGAGCAACCGCCAATGCCCAAATGTTCACGAACGTTGTTTAGAAAACTTCTGCGAATTCTCTCTGGTCGGCTTGAAAAACGCAAGTAGAGACCAAAGCTTGGTTGGGCATTCCAACACTTAGACACTTCTGGTAGCGAATCAAAAGGTGGCTTTGCGTCAGCAGCAACCCCTCAAAAGAACCCAAAACGTCCAAGCGCACCAAAGTCTGGAACAATCTTCGGTCTTGTCTTGCACTTCTCCTCGTCCAAGTCGAACCAAAAGAGGTTTCTCTGTGGATTGGGTCTTCTGAGCCGAAATGTTCACAGCATAGTTTATTAACTGCAGGCAAAGCACGGCCCGTCGTAGGCTTTGCTGTGATTCTGCGTTCGGCCGTGTTGTCGTGGTTTGAAACACTGCGCTCGGCAAACCCAAGGCCTGCATCAACCAAGTTTGCGAACACAACTTCCAAATAACCAGAACCTGGTTATAACCGGCTTCTCTTCGCAACAAATAAGCCACTTGTTCAGCGCGCGAAAAGCCCAAGCAACTATGGCAGCCCTTTCCCGTACATCACCAGCGGCCTGTAAAAATTGGCATGCTCTCTGAGGTTGCCATTGAAAATATCCGTGACAGCGCATAAAGCCTCTTCCCCATAGAGGAGTTGCAGGTCCCAAAACAACCTGTGCCCTGCTGACCTTGCATGTAAGGTATTCTCTTTTGTTTTGGGTGTGCAGCAGCCATCAAGCAAATTTTGTTGCACAGGCAGCGATCCAAGGCAGACGGCGCAACGATGAGAAGGAACAGATCACGCCAAATTGTAACCGGTTGTTTCGGCATTTGATCCCTGATTAGACGGAGGAATTGCCCAGCTTGTTTTCCTTTTTGGACCGGGAGATGAGGGTCTTCCCTACTTTGGGGGTCAAGACATTCTTTCTCTTCAAAGCCCCAAAGAAGCCCGCAGCCGCTTTGCTGCAGCAAGGCTTGCGCTCACAGACTCTGATGTCAGAAGATAAACAAGCCTCAGCTGTTCCCAAGTGTCATGCACAAGCAATGCCCTGATAAACTTCCATGACTGTGACAATGGGAGATTGACAAATAGCATCCGCATCTTTGCACGCCAGTGGTATCAATTCCCAAAAGAACTCTTGAAGAAAACCTGCCTGCCGCAGTGTAACGACATGAGTTTGTATTTTGCTGGACCGACCCCTCACAAGTCTGTCCACATTCAAAGAGGTGAAAGACCGCATGCGCATCAAAGCCTCATCATGGATATAAAAAGGGAATGGGCTTCCTGATCTTTGCTCCACAGACCACTTGCACTGAACAGGGGCACACTGGTAGCCAAAGCCTGCCTAGAAGTCTTTTCGAGAATTTCTCAAAAAGCATCACGCACAGGGCCGATGTAAGATTTGCTGATTGCTTTGACCTCTTCTTCCGGGAAATCCCAGCAAAGAAACTCTCCAATGATTGCATTGATATCTTTGGATCTGCGATTTCGCTCGGACAGGCTAAATTGACCCTATCCTACGCGCAATCTTGCGAGCTTGCACTTCCGCCACGCGTCGCCGCAGCAGAGCGCATTGGAAAGTGAATGTTGTCTTTGTTTCTGCAGCTTCCGCACGAAACCGGAATCATGAGATGCTGGCTCCTTCCGCCCTCCCATCCGCCATGACTTGCCAGCTACAATTCTACACCTGTGCTGTGCCATGTGCCATAGAACATATCTGTGCATTCTGCCATCAGGCTAGTACTACTGGTAACATGTGAGTGATCCTTTCCATGAACATGTTCTTGGCCTATTGAATGTTCTCAATCACAATTCAGTCTTCTTTTGTTCGCTTCTACCTGCCACCAGCTGATCTTAACATAGCAGAAAAGACATGTAGCAAGGCAGAACAAGGCTTCCATTGTGCAATTTACAACCAAAGCCACACAAGCCACCAAAAGCCGCCGAAGTCAAAAGAGAAACCACCGAAGCTACAAAGACTCCATAGAGGCAACAATCATATACAAACAAGAACTCAACCTAATAGCAATGGCCTCCAACCTGCTAGACATGGGCTCCATCCACAAAGAAACAATAAAAATTCAAGAAAGAAATTGCCCTCCATAGCAAATTAGCTGAAGTGCCCAACACCGAGAAGTAAAGCAATACCAGGAATGGACTGCAATTTCTTATTGTCTGTTTGGGGGCCACTATACATCATCGCGACAGTCGCGCAGCTCCCCAAAGGCCCTATGTTCCCTCAGCCTGAAAAGGCATCACGGTATATATATATAATATACATATAGTATTATGCTACAGTATGCCATCGTATGCATTACAGTGCATTGCTCTCTTCATCTCACCGCTAGCTCAGCTCTGCCTCAGCTACGACACTCAGCACGCTCAGGTTTTCCCCGCGCCTGAGGACACGGAGTCTCCTTCAGGGCGACAAGGTAGAAAGCCCAGCCTGGGAACGACACGGAGCTGCCAGGCGTCCGTTGAGACGACCTCTGTTCGTCCTGGCCCCAGTGGGATGATGATAGGCCTGTGCGACCGAAAAACGATATATCTAAAATCGTCACAATTGTTGGTAATGGGACATCCCCAAGCTCTCCGTCCAAATCAGCCAAGGAATCGACTGCTAGGCTCGAGTTTCGCAAGTCGTCAATTGAGACTACGTCAGCAGCGCGGTTAGGGTCTTGAACCCAAGCATAGCATCACATATAATATAACATCATATAACGATATATCAAACACATATAGAGTGTAGAAATATATATATATACTGTATATATCATATGACATGTAATGTCTGTTTATATCACACAACTGACATCACTATTTGTCATTCGACGCTCCCACAACTGGAAGACACTTAACAAATGCCTTATTTAAAAAAAAAAAAAAAAACACACACACACACACACTACTCGTGGCAACTGTTGGGGAATGAGTGTAAGCAGGACGCATTACATCATGTTCAAACCTCGTAACGGACCAAACCATTTCTGCCGTGTCGCTGGTTGCTGTCTTTCTTCTTCTCCTTGCCTCTGGTGCATTTGAAGCGCCTGGGCCGCCTGGGCATTCTTTCGGCCCTCCGAACCCGGAACCCGCTGGACCTGGCCTTACGGACCGGGCAGACCACAGCAAGAGGCTGAATCGAAGGGCCTCTGGATCCTATTTGTGCCCCCTCCTGGTAAAGGCGACTGGAGATGGAGGGGAAGGTTCTCCGGCACCCACGTAGAGACTCAAATATGGGTAAGCTAAGAGCTCTAGCGTGACAGCCCTAAAATAGGCGCAGTATTATTTACTGTATCTATACCATACTAATATTCATATATATATATGTATATTATGTGTGTGTGTCATTTACACCACCTCACCCACACACTGTCCAAAATGCCTCACTCCTCCAAGTGCTTCCGGAACCCATCTCTTCATGCTGCGAATGTTTCTTCGCCAGGTGACGAAGGATCCTCGATCAGCTTATCGACCTCCTTCTCAATATCAATGGTGTACCTTCGGAGCTGCGTGATGCGTGATCCCGGTGCGCCGATTTGGGATGCGACAACGGGAACCTCGGACGAGCGTTGCCTCGGCGGGAGTCGAAGATGCCTGCCATCAGTTCGGGGTGGCTGAGGGGCCTGGAGGCTCAAAGGAGAGGAGCTGCATCTGGGCTGCTTATGGCAGCACAGTACACGTGGCGAAGCTCAATCATCCGAATCTAGGAAGATCGACATGAGTAGCTACCGTAGAGAACCGAATCGTATGATCATACGCCATGATGTACCCAAAAGATGCATTGTAGATGTCCTTCACCCCCTTCGAGGCCCGAAAAGCACGAGTCTGGGTGTCTGGGTAGGAGTTTGGGAGCTGGTCTGTTCGGCCCAGCTGGCTGGGAAGATCTCGCATGTACTTCGCCTCGGACACTCTGCCAAGACACTCTGCATCTGCTCTGGTGGTGCAGGTGCTTGTGCAACTGCCATCTCCCTTCAGTGAGCCTTGGTTGGGAACACGAGAGTGTTGCCACTGGGGAGGGGGACGGTCTCCAGTAAAGAGATCTGCGGTCTGCCCACCCGCATGGCATTCCCATCTTGCGGCCAACTCCGCAAGCACCGTCCGCCTTCAGCAAGCACGTGCAGGCGGTTTTTTGCCCCTGGTCCATCGGATGCATACCGCACAGAAAGATCTATCATTAGCTTTCTCGGAGAGAAAAACACATCTTTCACAAACAAATGGGGATTCATCCAAGGCAGTCGATATGACCATACCGCCTATTAACTTGGTGTTTACGTTTTTTGAACCCCCTCTTCTATTCCTCACACCCGTGGGCATTTGCATGTCCCACGCCGTCGACCTCTCCAAGCAGCTGGAAGCACCATCGGAGTGGCGTGCGTCAGCAGCTCCCTGGCACCAAGCCACTTCGCCAAGCTTCTCTTGATTATATAACAACCCTCCCCATATGAAGAGCTGCTCGGAAGGCCCTTGATTTTGCGGTTAACCCTGGTGAGTATGATGTGCACCTCAATCACGCATGGGGTAAGACAATGCCTGCAGGGGCCATCACAGGCGTTCAGCTCTGGCGATCCGACCATGCTTGGGAAGTTTCTCGGCGTGTCTTCAAAGCGGGACTACATGCTTGGGAATTTGCTTTACACTCCCGAAAACTAACATAGACCCTGACAATGGTCCCATGGAAGACTATATTCCTTTACCATCTACCAACCAGGGGTTTTCAGGTTCCTTGTTAGTCTTCCAGGGCGTAACCGACTTTCCACCTGACTTCGCTTCTTTCTTTTCTGTATAGTGGAAATGTTCGATTGCTGCTTAGTGGAATGCTAACAGCACCGCTTCTGACCGAGGGGGGTCCTTCCGAAACGCGACGGGTAAGAAGAGCTTTTACAATCCCATTGGGGATGTTTATCCATAGTCTACCTTATGGTGGATCCTTTGTTTCTCAAACGCTTCACCCATTCATACATTATTCATACCACCTCTTCGGCTCATCCTTTCGCTACAGCCCATGGTTTTCTCCCGTTTCGGGCTCATCAAGGCGGCACCTGTTGCTGGGCCGCTGCGAGGTCCTGCATGCGATCCACCTCGGCCGTCGGTCTCCAAAGAGATTGTAGTGAACCCGTGCGAATTCTGTGCAACATGTTAGCTCCTAGCATTACTACTAGGAACAAGGAGCTACTGGTAACAAAGGGCATAGCGAGAGCTGTTGATGTATAGCAGGTCTTCGATTCCAGGACCTCCTTTGCACATCCTAAACGACCACACACGTGCCGACAAGGCCAATGGCAATGGCCCATGAATGCACCGCGCAATCTGAGCCTTCCGCTAAACACCAACGTGGTGCGAGCGGGAAAAAGCACGTGGCATTGCACGGTTCATTGACCTATGTTCTCTTCTGGAGCCAGATCCGTCGATGTGCGGCCCAGTTCCGTCGCCTGCAGTTCTTCGACGTACTCACACACTGACACATGAGGAAAATCCGCAGATCGGTAACATGTTGGGTCTGCCGGCCGCAATGAACAAACAGACCTGGTCAGGAGGAAGCACTTCTGCTGGGTGCTCCATTGGAAAATCATTGAGGTGAGAATCGGTCGCCAATGGCAAAGAAGCCTGGAAAAACCCTCGATGAGATCAAGCAAATGAACCCCACACCCAGCCGAGGAGACCCGAAAATCTAAGCACTTGGTCGGGGGAGACCCGTTCTCCGCTACGTAAGACGGGAACGTGACCTCTTTGAGCGGGTTGATGGCTGTACGTTGATGACAGTCTCCATTTTGTCATACAAGTGAGATGGTTATATGACCAACTACCAGAACTGCAGGTAGCTTATTATAATGCAAGTGCAATTCTGTGGTGACCAACTATACTCCTACAACTTTGATCATCATTCTGGTTTAGCATTCTCCAGGACCGGCAATTCCAGAGCCTCATTCGAAGGCCCAAAAGGCTATGGCAGCATGAAGAGGGAGAGTCTGTTCAAGAAGCAGGACAACCCCACTGCCTACGACCCCCAAACGAGATGGCCCTGATCGGGACCTCATTAGACGACAAACACGACCCCAGTGGATGGTGATCGGGGTTAACAGTCAGGGCGTTCAACATCCAAGGCTGCAGCACACCGCCACCAGCTGCTGGCCAACGGCCTCCTGCCTCGGCCCGAAAGAGACCAGGCTCAAAGGTGTTCAAAGGAGGTCCACTTACAGCAAAATGATGGTCCACTTATACTACGGTAGCAAGCTTATTTCTGAATATTTTGGTTGTGCATGTATTCCGTTTGCTGGTTTCCGGAAGTATTGGCTACAATGTGATTCTAAATAGGCATTGATTTCTCAAATGAGCTACCGGAGTATAGTTGGTCACTATATAATTAAGTCCACCAAGTAAGTCGCCTTTAGATGTTCCTTATGATTTACATGCAGTCTTGCCTCAAATACTGCTGAAAGACATGCATAACTGTGGTGACATGAAGAGGCCCATGCAGCCGCCACATGCTCAAATCCTCTTGCTTCTCTAGATCTATGTGTATGTGTGCATGTATATATATATATATTATGTGTATATATATGCATATATATATATATGTGTGTGTGTGTATTTGTGTGTGACATGCAGGAGTTCTTCAACACTGCGTCAACTGCAGGATCAAAAGTCACAACCAAATGTCTTCTTGCGAGCCTGGAAGCTATGGAGACAGTGCCAGTTATTCCATTGGGGTCTCCGTAAGGATATGCAAACAAATGAATGGACACAATGATAGGCAGGACTAAAAAAAAAAGCTGCGGCAACCAGCGTTGCTGACTTGCTTTCTCTACCAGACTCTACCAATTGTTGTTCTTGGTGGCACCATGTCAGCACCATGCTTGAACCATGTAGACAGCACTGCCTTGCTCTGGGCATCTACCAAAGGGCTTGGGGGCATAGGAGCAGGAAGCCCATAATTAGTGTGAAGCCCACCTAATTAGGCCCAACTGGATGAACCCTCTGATCTGAGTAGCTAAATCATCACATCTTTATTGTCAACATCAATATTATTTTTTACATCATCCTAATCATCCTATCACTCAACTTCAACCACGCCGTTCTCACCATGTGCGCACCTTTTGGTTGAAGCGATCACGTCCGATCGATGAGATCCTTTGGCCCTTTCTTGGCTCGCAATTGCAAGCCAGAGGGGCATTGCCTTCTTGACCTTTATGCTGTCTTGATTTCTCAAGCGCTCCTTAAGATGCTTCCCCTTGGGAACAAAAGGTGGCAAAGGTAAGCTTTGCATCTGAAAGCCAATGTACGATAGATCGACATGACTAAGATGTGCTTTCCTGCTTTCCCCAAATAGAATAGAGCTTCTCTGAATCGCTGGCGTTCTTTGGTTCCAAAGGGTTGTTCCCGTTCATTGAGAGCCGCCCTGCTTTGTCACAGGGCTTTGAATTCACACCTAGGTTTCCTGCAATAAAAGTTGCAAGAAGTCAAATCTGCACAGCGGGCAACGGCAACGAAACAAGTTGTGATGAATGAGCTGACGATAGCAGCTGCGATGCAAGGGGTGGCCACAGGCCAATTGGACCCAAGCAACTTGGGCATCCTCTTCCGTCTTCCCATTCAAACAAATGGTACACAAAAAGCTCTCTGATGCCTCAATGGGGGTGGCAAGCTCCATCAACCGTTTGGTCAAATCCATGGTCACTTGCATCGGCAAACCGGCGGCCAAACCACTGGCGGATCCTCCCAGTTGTCCCCGCAAGTGGTTGACCCCTGGAGGATCCTCCTCGAGGACCAAGGTCGTGAAAATCATCCTCGCCGAGCGGACCATGGCGGCGCAGCGGACGTGGCAGACGGCACCGCCCCCGTCGCGGACGCGTAAAACGCGTCGCGGGCGCAGGGGTTCCATAACGGATGAACGGCCCCGCCAGGAAGTGGCACCAGTAATCGAACGATGGGTTCTTCTTGGCCACTCTGTTATTGACTTGCATCTCACTATGGATTCCGGATTTCCCTTTAATGATCGAGATAAGCCCCGCATGTACACACAGGTTGGGAGACTCCTCCCGCAACGAGTTCCCTCTCTCACAAGATTCCCATCCTCGAATTTCCAACAACAAATCACTAGCTGGCTGGCACTCCCAAACTCCATAACTATCAAAGACCGGAATGGTAGGAGAGGAGTATATCTCTGCCCTGTACCGGCCCCTTAGATGTCTTCCTCGCAAGCGCGGTCGTTCGTCCGACGATCGGCCCCAGCTCCTGGTGAGCCGCCGATAGTGCCGATTGATCGCCAAGGTATCCTGCCAGGGCGTGGGGTTTCTGGGCAGCGATAGGCCCATCGCCTGCAACGCGCTGGTGTAGGACATCTCCTCAGAACACGGTGCGGCCGGGAGCCGATGAATCTCGAAGTCTTATGGTTTTGTCACGTCTATCAATCTCTAGAGTTCAGTTGCAACCAAATTGTTGTACCCACTATTTTCATCTAGTCTATTTTCGATATGAACACTTCAACCAAAGAACCGTAACGAATCCTATATATCTACAAAGTCCTTTAAAATAAGAGAGCCCTAGAGAAACCTGCCTTTGGATGCCTCTAGAACGTGTCCGATGATCCCCCATCCAGGTCCTAGACCTTCCATCCCCCTCTCTTTCTCAGCCTCGTCTCCCCGCCCCGGTGGTGAACAAAGGCCACCAAATGTTGCGCGTTGGACGGGGCGTGCCCGTAGTGCTCCACATACGCATCCAGCCAGGGGCGCTCGGTCCGCGACGGTGCAGCCCTCTGTTCGGCCCTCTGTTCGTCGACCTACCGGGCAGCGACCGGGCGGCGACCGGTGTGTATCACCAAGACCCTCATCCAAAACTGTCGGTCGGATTTCCCCCTTCCAACAGACGGGGTCCGACAGTCCTGAGGGGTGAAACCAATGGCCATTCCACGGATACAACACATCTGCCAGCTGCTACGCGTTCGGCTGCGGAATCCAAGCGTTCATTAGTCCATGAGATTGGCTCGGCCATGACCGCAATTCGTGGTAACAGAGGTGCCCTTCGTACTGAATGGGCACCCACGTTTTGCAAAACATGATATCTCTCTCTCTCTCTCTGATCATTCCGACATATTCCGAATGATTCAATACTAAACGGATCCATAATAGTGCAATGATACCTGCAATGCAGTGGCATGAAGTGCCAAGTCACAGTTCTGGCTGAGCACGGAAAAAGAACTACCGCTAGCACCGTCAGGTAAGCAGGTGACCTTAATGTCCTCTACGCATCTCTGCGTGCAATCTCATTGGTTTTGAAAACATATCTGAGCGTAGCAGGAAAAGGTTTAAGGTTTATAAAGACCCCCACTTTTCTTCACGGCGCAGCTGCAGCATAGAGAATTCCTTCTGCTTCACTGTGGGGGGGGACAAGCTCCCAGCGTTCTCCAAGTCCCAAAGGCTGACACAACTCACCGACATAATCCCTAGGATTCCAATCACCCTTAATTATCCTTTATAACAGTTCTTACCGAACAACCAACAATTTCGCGCCACAAAACCAGGTCAACCATGCTTTTAATGGTCTCAGGCCAGGCTAAGGGGGGTAATGCCATATACACCCGGGAAAAGTAACATGGAACCTGAAAATGGACCTTTGGAATACTATTTTCCTCTACAACCCAGTGGTTGTCAGGTTCCATGTTAATTTTCCCGGGTGTAATACATCCTATCCCAGTGCCCCGCGCCTGGAGGATGCGCGATGGGCCGCTGGTCGGCCTCGCCGCGGCACCCGCCGCGGCACCGCTGGGCCGCGCCGCTCCGACCCCGGTCGCCCCCGCTCTGCGGGAGGCCCAGGCACGCCGCGCCGCGGCGTAGCGCAAGTGATGCCCGTGGTTCTTGGCGTAAGCACAAAGCTGCTCCTGAAAAAGGGTGAAGATGAGGGCATGAAGAAGACGCCCAGTGTTTCAGGGATGGGTTTCGCCCAGTGGACACGGCAGCAAGAATCAAGTTGCGCCAACGTTTCGAAGTCCCCAGTGAATAACGAACCGCAAAACCTATCGATGTCAGGTGATGTGCTTGTGAGGCCACCCTCGCCAGCGAGTCGCGCTGCTTGATCTACGGTAGACCCTAGACCCGGTCGAAGTGATCGTCGTAGTGGAACCCCTGAGACTCGTCTTGCCAAGACCAGACCAACATTACCAACCCAGTGTAGAGAAAGCCCTCAGACCATTCTTAACACCCCTTCTGGTTCCAGTTCAATGCTCTTCCCTGGTTAGGATGGATACCTCAGGATGGGCGAACGGCGCGCATCCGAATCCGCCGAGGCGCCGGTGTCTGCGGGAAGTGCTCATACTGTGTGACATAGGCCTCGAGCCAGTCGTCCTCGGATTCGAAGCATGGGGCAGTGGGCCACACCGGTGTCCTCGAGCTCTCTTCGTCATCCCAACCATGCTCCATGTGCTTCAGGGTCCTTCCATATATATGGACCCCTCACCAAGCCCTCATGTGAGGGTTTTTGTCTCACTGCTTCCACCCACTTCGCAACAATTCCTTTTCCCCCTTCCCCCCCCGCCCCCCGCCCAATCCCGTCCCAGTCGCCACAGAGGCCGCCATGGGCGGCCGCCGAACCGCGAACCGTCGCGCTCTCAGGGGCGATCCGTGGCTGCGGGTCGTCGGGCTCTCCGGTGGTCGACCCGGGTCGTCGGTCGGACCCATGACATGAAAAAACGTTGCTGGTCGCGGGGTACAGGGAAACCGGCGACATCTCCAGCAAAAGAAACCGACACGAATCGTCTTACCGGAAATTACCCTACCGAGCCTACAGCTTTAGGGGTTTCATCACCTGCGGACTAAAGCATGGATGCTCATCCAGTCTTCACTATCGATCTGGCCAAGTACTTTTGGGTGCCGAACACCGCTTGGAAGCAGCCCCAAGGGAGACTGGACTGCAAAACAGTCCAGTTCAGGAGGCAGACTATGAAATCGTCTTACCAAGGTTAGATGGCACATGATGCCACAAACCCAAGAAGTCCAATGTGTCAATCGATCTTGGGCTGAGGCCATCTGGAAATGGACCCTCAACATGAATCTCTGCATGCGAGGCCAGTTTACACACTATAATGGTTTGATGGTCCGTATGAATGAGCATGGATGAGTGTGGGAAGGTCAAGGAGGGTGCCTATTAAAGGCTAACAGCCAAGTTTGATCATGGACACACCAATCCTCTGGGGCGACCAGTGCGCCGGGATCGACCGTGTACCCTCATCACTCTAAGGCAATGGAGCTGAAGATTCACGTCTGTAGTGGATAAACTGCGATTTCACTGCCTCTACCCCAGGCACCCTCGCTTCTTCTGCCCTGAAGCTTGAACCTGGGGCGCTGGGCGACTTTTGGGGCGTTTGACGACGCTGGGCAAGCTTCGAGAATGTGCTGCATCTGCAAGATGTCAGGCAAAGACCAAAGTTGGAAGGCCAGGGAGAAAATAAGAATGAAAACACATGTTGGGCCTTTAACTTCTGCCTGCAAAACCTGGGGAAGGCTGCAATTTGCCATAGTGCTACTGTCAGAACATGGCCTCCCCAAGCTTCAGATTCCTGCTGCTTCGCTATACCGTAGATGGATACATATTCAGAATCAAAGCCTTCGAGCAACCTGGACCCTCCCCAAAACTCAATGTTAGCAAGCCTTCCAGTGTGAGTGTTGTCATTCATTCACAAAGTTGTGGCATGTCTAGGCCTCAGGGATGATTGCTACGGGGAATTCAAGCCGACCTTACAACCACAAAATAGTTGACTCATGGTACTCTTTTACGCCACCGACCTCTTCTCTGGGTAGGAACCCTACACATGTCCAACCCAAGCTGCTAGTTTATCGTCCCAAAAAAGGATATCGAGTCTATTTGTTCTGGATATTAAAACATCCTTTGCCGATGGTAACTCCATGCGTAGGGATGGGGGAAAGACTCCAGGGGCACCAGTCTCTGGAGTCTTTTCCGAATCGCCGTGGGCTCCGGCTCCGCAATGTCTGTGAGCTCCGTACGTGCAAGCTTATGCCGCAGACACCATACACCATACACAGGGCGGCCTTGCCACTGGCATAAGGTATACGTCTACACATGTCCATACCTAGAACCTGAATGACCTCTATTCTGGACCACCAACCACCCAAAATATGGCCTTTTCCATCCTTTTCCTATCAAAACAGGGGTCAATTGGGGCTCCAGGTATATCGTCTCCAATCACATCCATACGCTTTGGGCAACTGCCCACCCGCAGGCCTTGGATCAAAGCCAGCCGTCGCTGCAGTCACTAGGCCTTCCGACCGTGAGGACCTCCACTGCGAGGAACGCCGCCAAGTCCTCGCCCATCGGCCCCCGTCGGGCGGCCCGATTCCACCAGAAGCGTGGGCGATGGGGCGGTCGAAGCGGCGATCGCGCGGAACTCACCCTCATGAAGTTAGGTTGACCATGCGTGGCCGTCGATGATTTTCGTGGTCCTGCAGCGGTCTCCGGCGCCATGAACCATTGCCATGTCTTGTGTGGTTCTCATTCGTGGCTTCTGTGGGGGTCGTATTTCTGAGTGGATTCACACCGGAAATTGGTGGGTTGAAAAATCCCTGCACTCATGAACCAGAACATGCCCCCAAGGGCCGAAAGAAGAATGCAAACCCCGAATAATACTCTGGGAAAACAGCATTGAAAACCGCACACCAACACATGCTCCCCGGAGTCTGTGACTTGCCGAGCTTTGCAGTATTTTTTTGACGCTTGGCCTTTCTATACATTCATCGTTCAATTCGACAGCTAAATTACCCCGAACGGAAAAAACCTGCACCATGGTGATCTGAAAGCCTCACCCACCCCAGCTTCGAACTTGATTCATCAATCTTCCAAAAAACTGCACCCTGCAATACCCCTGGGCCCCAGCTTCGCCGCAGTGTTCGCCGCGCTTCTCGCCCCGGACCGTCCTCCCATTCGGCATGCTCCGCCGAGACCGGCGGCCGCTTCGGCGCCTGGCGATCGGCGGCCGGCGTAGAGGCGGTCGCACGTCTGGCAGCTCCCAGTAACTAGTGCACGAAATCTCGATCGATGCCCGAAAGGCTCCGTTCGTAGCGTTCTTGCTCCTAGTAAGGCCAGGAGCCCTTGCCGCGAACTGGACCATAACATGTGGAAGTTGTTCCGACCTGCGTGCTCGGTGCGACGTGCGACCTGCATCTGGCCTTTCTGGGGGTGAAACAATGTGCGCGTCAAGCTGTTCCTCCAAATGCCCCATTTCCACCAGGTCACCCATGGTCGCTCGTGGCAGCCCTTTTCTCTTATCACTCACCAGCCATGCGATCTGCCGCAAGGGGACTTTGACAAAGCCTCTGCATCACCCGTTTTTCTCAAGCGCATGTTTTCTCACTGAGCATACACGTGTATCATAAGAACACAATAAAAAATACTCTTTTGTGGAACAGTTTGTCCAGCGTCATGATTCTGCAGGCACAACGAGCTACGCCCCGTTCCCTCATAAACGCACGTCAGGGTCCGAGTCCGAATGCTCAAATCATCTCAAATCTAATAGGAACTGGATGGAACTGGCACAGTAACGGTAAAACAACCGTAATTATATAAGCATCTTGAGTGCGTCGGCACAGGGGGCCGCTAAATCTGTGGTCCAAGTTGACCCAATGGAACAGGGTGTCCCAGTTGACCCAGTTGACCCGGTTGACCGAGTTGACCCAATTGACCTCAACTGGGTCAACTGTGTCCATAGATTTAGCGTGGCCGCCTGGTCAAGTCGACCACTGCGACCACGACCACTGCTACTACTACGCGTCAACTGGGTCAATTCGGGTCAACTGGGTCCGCAGATTTAGCATGCCCTCCTGGTCAATTCGACCACCACGACTACTACTGCTACTACTACGTGCCAACTGGGTCAAGTAGGTCCATTGGGTCAACTGGGGTCAACTGGGTCAACTGGATCCAATGGGTCAACTGGGTGATCTGGATCAACTGGGGTCAACCGGCTCAACCGGGGTCAACTGGGCCCACTGCTACTACTGGGGAAGAAGCAAGAAAGATCACCAATCAACCTCAACATGGGATTCCTGGTGTGGAGTGTGGCTTCTGTGTTAGATAATGTTCTCATAACTCATTATTGTTGTTTACGCAATTGTTTTCTACTGAGGTTCTGATGGAGGCAGTGTCTCAACTGGCTCAGGAAAAGTCTTCAACCAACCTCAGCACGGGACACCTGGCTCTGAGCTTGGTTTCCCATGCTTAGACTATGTATTTCTATGTGTCAATGTTGTTTATGCGGCCATGGTCGACTCGATGGAAGAAGGAGTCCTAACCAAGCTCAACACAAGATGTCTGGTGTTGATCTTGGTTTCTAGCTTTCTTTGAATAGCTTTACATAGCCAAGTCGCTTGCTCACAGGTCGTCGATAGATCTGGAGCTATCTCTTGACTCGCAGGAAGAAACGGTCCCCAACTGTTGGCTTCTGAAGTGGATCAAACTGGATCAACCGAGGTTGTGATGAAGACCGTTGTTGAACTTGAACAAGTAAGGTTCCGAATCAAGCTCTACACGGAATGTCTGATGTTGATGTTGGTTTCTATTGATTAGATCATGCCACATGTCTTTATAGCTCCATGTTGCCACAGATGAGGATGGTTGGTGTTGATCTAAAGTACAGGTCACTTACTCAGGTTCCAGGATTCTATGGATGAGTTGACTTAGTCTGTGGTTTAGTGGATAGCCTGACGATCGAATCGAACACGCAGCACCTGATCCCTGGCTTGGACCTGGGAAAGATCCACAAGTCGACCACGGGATCCTCACAGAAGCCGAACTCTGACTCTGACTCTGACCTGGAAAAGATTTTTACAGAAGAAACACAATTCCAAATCCGCAGCAGTTCGCACGAAAGGGGATAATTGGTGATTGAACCTTCCCCGGTCTGAAAGGTCCAGAAAATTTAGCTCCACGCATGCCATTCGTTGGCCATTCTTTGACGGCCGTCTGTCCATGCAGTGGCTACGCCTGTTTCTCGTGGGGTGCCCAATGGAAATACAAAACCGATGAACTTGATAAAAAAAAAAAGGTTTTGTCCAAGCTCAACACGGGAACCCTGGTGTTGAGCTTAATTTTTTACTGTTCAGACTGCCTTATTTAACACCTAGCACTAGTAGGGATTCATTTTTGGTCGAGCATGCTCAGTATAGTAGTCGTTGCCAGACCTTGAACCCAGTGGACCCAAGTTGACCCATAAGCAGTAGTAGTAGTGGTAGTGGTGATAGTAGTGTTGGTAGACCCAGTTGACCCAGTCGAACTGATGGTTAGTTGAGCCGGTTGACCCGGGCCGCGCTATATCTCTGGACCCAGTTGACCCCAGTTGACCCAGTTCACCCCAGTTGACCCCAGTTGACCCAGTTGACCCCAGTTGACCCAGTAGTAGAAGTATATAGTAGTAGTGGTGGTGGTAGTAGTAGTAGTCGTCGTCGTCGTCGTGGTGGTGGCGGCGGTGGACCCAGTTGACCCGGTGGCCACGCTAAATCTCCGGACCCAGTTGACCCGGCTGACCCAGTTGGCGTCAACTGGGTCAACTGGGTCCGAAGATTTAGCGCGGCCCCCTGTGCGGTCGCAATGAGCATCTTGGTGATCTGTGGCTTCCCGAAAGTTCACTATTGACAATTGATGGAATCGAAACGAGGTGAGACTGATTCATCGTTGACCTACAGTAACGGTTGGGTGTTCATGCTTGACTCGTGCGGTGTTCACATCGCATTACCCTGTGCCACACCCAACAACAGCCCTTCAAAGTCAAAGCTATATACAGACACATGAATTATGTCTCACACGGGCTTTTGAAGGGGCACTTGTTTTTTCAAACCACCACTTCAGTCTTCTCACTCACTAACACTTGCAACCCCCAAGATCTGCCCCTGTCACCTTGTTTGGCGCCATCACGGCCTCCGACCCCTCCGCGGCCTGAGCTGGCTCAGAGCCTCGTGGTGCTTCGGGACGACCAGTCCTGGGCGCGTTCGGAACGAGGCGGAAACGCTGGACATCGACACCTGGCTCCGACTTTCTGACCCAGTGGAGATCAGTGGGGTGAGCAAAGCAAATCGGATGAAACCTGTGGCTTTGTAGAAGACCCTCTTTCCGCCGAATCCTGCCGGCAATGGCGGGAAGATAGCCCCTAGGCTACATGAAACCTGCACCTAGACCAATTGAAGTTTGGACACTTCAATCCATCTTCAATCCCGCGTCCCTTCATATACCAGGCCCGCTGGGCGCCCCCAAAACCCCAGAGGCGCAGGCTGTGGTGGGAGCGCTTTGGTGGCCGCCCTCGGAGCAGTCGAGCACGGGTTGACACCAGTCACCCACCAGTCACGGAGTTGTGGAGAACAAATGTTGGCCAACAACTGAGCTTTCTGAGGTGGCTGTTTTGGAGGGGCACCAGAACCCCTCCCGAAGGCTTCTTTCGTGACACCGTCGGCACAGACCGCACAGACCGCGGGAATCGGACTCCACATTCGCTCCACAGAGCCTTCGTCTGAGAGCGACCGATGCCCCGTTCCAGACCTCTGGAACCCGCAGCAGTCGGGTCCGGTTTTTCTCTCCGTGGCGTGAAGTGCCTATGGCCAGCTTATGCGCTCACAGGCCGTCTAAACTAACGCTTGATTCAAGCATTGAGTCTGAAAAGCTTTTCCGTGGCACTGGTGCCACGCAGCATTGGGCTGCCGAGAGCAATCAGAAATCCTGCGAATGGAAGACCCATCTTACCAAACCCGTGGGCCGAGCGTGTCTCATGTACATGACACATCCGTGCAATCCGTGCTTCACGATCACGTGGCCCATGGCACCCCCGTCCAAAAAGTTTCATTTCTGGCCCCACCTCTGTGAACCCGGCAGGCTGCTGATGCGTCCGCCGGGTGTTCGGGGCGTGTCCGTGGCTGGCACCTTTTGGACAGCCATTCGGGCGCTGCCAGTTGAAACGTCGCCATCGTTCAGGGGCTACGTGCGCTAGCGCCAAGCCCCTCCTCCCCGGCTTGCTCCCTTCGGCCGTGCAAGGGCTAAGCCCATGTGACTTGTTGTGATAACATGGTCCTGCGATCAAAATTCAACCAAAATCATCTTTAAAGATTCCTACTGTGGTGCCAAGTTTTTTGGAAATGGCAAAGGAATCCCCATCCCCAAATGTTTGGCATGTGCAGAGGTTGCTCATAATTCATGATCATGTCTCCAAGATCATGTCTTTACATGTCTTCACACCTTTGGGGCAGAGGGGAGGCGACACCCCTGCATCCCCTGCGATTCCAACGAATCAGAGTCCTCTCTTTGTGGAGTTGCACGCGCATGAGTCATGAGTTATGTTTCGAGAGCCATTTGGTTGTTGCCTATAGTCCCCTTAAATTTCCGGTGTCCTTGTTCAAATCATGACATCCTCCCGACGAAATCGCCATGTTGTTTGCCCCGTGTGCGGAAATGCCTGGCGGGTTCTGCATATGGCCAAAGCGTGTTGAAAACGCACTTTATAAAACGCGTTAGGCGTTAGGACCTTTTTTCTGCCTGCTATATAATCACCACAAACCCAAAAAATTGTCTGATCAGGTTGTGGGCTTGACAAGAGGAAATCCAGGTTGTTCCTCAGAACAAGCGATTGATTGACCACAGAACTCCAGGCTTTTCCATTCTGTTTCTCTCACGGAGATCTCCCTCACATCTCCGGCAGGGCGCTTCCTTCGGCCGAATGCACGTCCGGCGTCTGGAGATCCAAGAGTTGAAGCCTTCTCTCCCTCTCTCATCATCATAGAAAGATAGCAGTGGATAGCAGCTCGTGTCAGCTGATAGACATTGACATGAGTGTAATTTACCCAGCTAGTCATAGACCTGCGACCTGCAGGAAGAATTTCACATCTTTTCATCATTGTATGATGTTGTGTCCGTCAGGTTTCGCATGTCTAAGCTCATTGCATTACACCCAAACGAGGCCTGTTTTTCACTGTCTACACGGTGTGTGCCTGGAGGTATACGGAGGTATACGGGACAGGGCGTCCGCGGTCCGGCCCCGCCTACGGGTTCACGGGTGGCATCTGTAGACCATCCAGGACAAAAAGGAACGGCGCTGGGTGACAGCATGGGGTTCATCGGGTTCAGGCTCACTGGGTCAACGGGGCTGGCGATGGCTGGCATCGGCTGTGGTCCACGATGGCTGGGAATCACGGAGGGGGGTAAGGAGGCGCCATATTGCATCAACATCCCACGGAGGTAGCGATTCTCCTCCTCCAAACGAAGCACATAGTCTTCCCATGCGGGGGCATGATGTGACTCTGGAGGGATGAAGTCAGGGGGGACTGGCTCAGGATACCACGGCGGGTAAGCTTGGAGTCCCGGAAGTCCTGGGGGCACTGGTGGGACTGGGGCTCCGGGCTCGGGGAAGGGCGCAGGGATTGGGTAGCAATGCTCCAGGGGCCCCATGAGCCCCAGCGCTGGCGGCGTGGCGGGGATCGAATGTGCCAAATCCTCTCGCTCGGTGCTCTTCTTCTTGCTCTTGCGCTTTCGCTTCTCGTGGTCATAGTGACCTGTGAAAAAGCAAGCACCCACGACGCGTCGTTTATGCGCGAAATGTCGTTTGACAAGAATGCCCCTCCCTTGCGAATTGTGGGCCAACCTTTAGAGAATCTATCATTGAGAGATCTATGCACTATAGTAGTAACATCTTCTGACACCATCACCCTTCTAAGGTCCCAAGAACAACAATACCGCAATACTCCGTCTCATCTCTGGCCTTCTTCTCTTGTGTTCAAGAACAAATCTAGAAGTACCATGAATTCAGTCTATATACCTTGGGCCTATCCTATTACAGTACCTGTAACAGTGGATGATAATGGTTAGTAAAGGCCTTGTTCAAGAATTATAATAATTGTTTACTGACTGTTACAGGTAATTGGACAGACCCCATCTATATACCTCATCCAAGGCGCAGTGCTGGCAATTGTAGCCGTTGTGGCAGCGACCCTTGGGGTGAAAGCAACACCGGTCGCAGGTCCCGAAGAAGTGGTTCGCCGAGCCGATCGAAGGCAGCTGAGCCAGCCAGGCATCATATTCTTCGCCTCCGTGGACCGCGGTGTCGAAAACAGCTGAAGTGGCTCGACACAGCGGTGGATTCGGCCACAAAAAAGGACGGAGAGGGCTTCTTGGGCTGGTGCAAAGGAGAGAAAAAGGCCGGACTGAAACAGACTGAAACATCGGGCCCCGGAATTCCAAAGCGACAGGCTTTTCGAGCCCCCCTCATTGGTGCCAGCTGATCTGTCTGCCAGCGGTATGGCACCTTCGGGCCCAGCCTCGCCCCAATGGCGGCGCCACCACAGGCGGATAAAACATCTGAAATGACTCCGGTGCGGTGGCTTCCCCGATTTCCTGAGCTCGAGCTGAGCTCCAGAGCTGCGGAGCTTTTTGACAGAGGGGAGATGTCACAGGTCAGCTTCTTGGCATAGAAACATCACGTGTTCACAGATGGGAGGAGATCAGGGATGGGAACGAAAGGGTATCGATCGTGTACAGTGTACACATTGTTTCCCGCCACTCCCCCACACTCAAATCTCAAATTCTCAAAAAAGCGACCCCTGCAAAGTTGCAGTCGTTCTCATCCTTGGATAGGGGCGACAGGCCGAGGCCGGCCGTGGACACGTGATGACCCATGACAAGTCAGTAGTAGGTCAATGGCAAACAAAACCTCAAAAGGTCAGTATCTATACTTACAGGTGCCTGGTTTTGCCCATTTGGGGACCCATCGCCCGCACATGGATGCTGGGATAGTGAAGTGTGTAGCATCCTGCCACTCAGGTTTGTCTTATATACACTCTACATCACTATACACCGTCGCAAATGAGCCTACAGGCGCAAAACTGGACGAAACCCCTTACTTCAGACCTTTTTTTCTTTGAGGTGCTTAGACCACAAGCTCCTGAGAAAATCACCCAAATGCACAAAAAAATAGCTCCAACTGCCCTCCGCCTGTGCACTGCAAAAGTCCCCTGACTTTTGCTCCCTGATGTTCAGTGAGCCCCTTAACACATCCGACAGAGCGTTCATCCGAGCATCGTCATCCAGGCACTCGTCCTCGAGCGTCAAGGCGAGGTTCTTGCGGAACTGCTCGGCTCCAAAGTAGCTCGGGCTGCTCAAGGAATTCGGAGCCTCAGCAGAGAGCCCTGATCCCATGGGCCTTCCATGTTACAGAATGTCGCACTCGCAAAGGACATCCCAACCCATCAAAAACCATGAACCACCAACTGTATCCAACTGTTCGACCGTCTTGAGATCTAGAAACCACCAAACAAAAAAAAAGCCGGCCGATCATCTCCCCCGGTCACCCCCATCCAGTCACCCCATCCAGTCACCTCTGTCCCCACGAGCTGCCACGGAGCCGAAGTAGTACTCAAGATCAGACCTCGTCGGTCCCACGCCCCAAGCGAAGCGGCTCGGCTCAGTGGTGAGGGTGCCAGACCGTTGGGGGTGCCACCCACCCATTGGGCCAAACCCCTTCGTAGCGATGCCCCAGAGCCCCTAATTCGTAGCGGTCGCGTCCGAACGCTCCTAGTCGTGAGGCCCGGAGCCCCTAGAAAGGTGCTGATCAGGTCCTTGAATCTTTGGTGGGATCCCCCGTTCTGGCGAGTTGTGGTTCTTCTGGAAGCCTACTTTGGGGTACCTTGGCCAAAAACCCGCCGGGCGCGGTGTCAAGACTGGATTCATGAAATCTTGGGAATGGCGGATGGGCTCCCACACTGCTCAGTGACATGTCTGATGTGCATATGACATATCCTGTTTCCCTACAATCAGGAACAGGAATCATCAAAAATCTGCATGAAATGAACCGTGACGTCCATGACTCCTTTACAGTCACAGTCACAGTGATGTACTTGCGTTTGGGGTTCTTTTTGCCAATGCTAGCAGCCCCCCCACATCCGACACCGAGTAAAGTAGCTGTTCCAGCCGCGCACCCTGCGGCCAACCAGCGCCTTTCCCCTCTAGTGTTCCAACTGCCGCGCCTGGCGGTCCACTGGGCGAGCGCCGCTCCTGCGAACGTCCCCGAGTCGGTGGAGAGAACGAACAGCGCGGGGACGGCACCAGTTGTGTATGTTGGATCGCGCGGATCTCCTGGGGACATCTATTGGTGGGGTTTTTCGGCCCAGGCAGGCATAAATGCACCGAAAGAATCCAGACGTCTCACCGAAGTGAAGATGGCGGGGCTGTCGCAAGAACTTGGCATGGCATCTCTGTGTCTGGCGGTCGAAGGTTGGTGGTTTTCCGGCTCAAAGGCTGATGCTCTCCCGAGATTCACCTGTGGAAGCCTGTTTTCTCGCTCAGCGACTCGGGGCACGTACTTATTTCCCTGCATGCATGTGGCGCTTTGGGCTAGCGGCTGGTCCATGCGGGAGCCTGGTCTTGCCACCAATGAGTCCGCAATGGTCCACACAGAACACGGAGCTCAGTCCGCAAATCCCAAGTACCGCAGGAACAGGGTGTCTTTTTCGTTTGTGCATGGGAAGCCTGGCCCTGAAAAGCTTTGAAGATGTACACGTACAACAGCCCCTTAATGAATCTGGGACCTAGGATCTTGATTCATACCAGACATGGCTTGCTTGAACGACCTCTTCATATTGAGGGGGGCGCAATTCATCAAGATTCTACTACGAAGGCCCCCAAAAAGCCCCCGCTTTCTACCACATCCTTCGCCCGGGAAGACTCTCCGCCGGCGACGCCGCTGACTCGCGGGACTCGCGGCTCCTCCTCCGACTCGTTCAACGTCACCTCACCGCTGCGCTCCTCGGGCACGTCGGTCTCCCCCGCGTCGTCCTCGTCCTCGGGGGAGGAGGAAAGGCGGATTCTGTTGAACTCATCTCACCTCTGTAAGTAAATAAATTATATACTGTAAATACATATGTAGTATACGAATGCGATGCATGTCTTATGTCACATCACACGCATGGCGAGCCTTCAGCAAGTCAGACACCAGCGCATCACATGCTTTTTCAGCATCAGTGCCAAAAAACGCCGCGTATTGTGCTGCGGGAGTCATTCTGCGAAGCTTCGCCTTGGGAGGGCAGCCGTCAGGACACCTCCTGACGGTGAGGTAGTGCTTGAGTCAAACCTCCCTCGGGGCTCAAGCAATATGTTTCGATCGATTTGGGTCCATTCCCCGGATCGGATCGCTCCGATCAGATTTTGGGTCACTTCCGGGACCGCGGTGAATGTGTTTTGGGAAAGTGGAAGAACTTTTGGAATGAGCATGCTGCATTCAATCAGAAAAACAACATCTCTACTTCAATAGTACCTACAGTCATGTCAATATAGAGAGATTATATATCAGATATATCAGAATATATCATCGGGATTCATCATCCAGACGAATCTCAAGTGAAGGTTGGACATAATGTTCTTGAAACCTCACCAAATCTGATTTCTTCGCTGTAGCCCTTCAGATGGAGCATAGTCGATGGTTTATGGGGAAGGTGCTTCCCAAAGGAGCTGGATCAGGGAGGTGATTGCAAGGGGCGGCCGCTAGGCCAACGGCAGTCAAAACCATGTTTAAAAGCCCTCTCAATGCGGTAGTCAGCCTCTGGGTGCTCTACAGTAGTTTGGCAGAATCTGGATAGCATATGAAAATACTAATATATTATATTATATAATTAATACCGAAATGCCTGAACCGTGTCACTTCCTGCGATTGAAATGCTGGAGTCCCATGGCCACAAACCAAGAGGACCCCCGTGTCATGTTCCTCCCAATTCCTCTCCAAGTGACAAAGCCAGGCCTGCACTGCCCGCGCACTGCGGCCAGTGCCCCAGCCCAGTTCAGCGCCCCGAGCCCAACGTGTCTACGGGGTCGGAAATCGGCCAAAGTCAAAACTGGCAGATTCGCAGACGTGGAGGGACATCAAACGCAAACACGCTCCCCCCCAACTGGAGAGAGCATGCCACCCACTAACACAAGGTCAACTTGGCAGAAGGCAATGTTGGCCAGGGACCCCGGATGACCAGCCAGTTGATCGGATTCGGCCGGAGCCCAGGAGTCATCATATGATACTTTTTCACCCACATCCTCTCCAAACTCCTCCCTCGATCTATCTCCATCTCAGCTTCCTGCGAGTGGTCCTTGCTGCGAGGGTCGTCTGCAGGATTGGAGTACCTGGTAGACACAAACGCCATCCGGTGGGCAGAAACTGTTTCAGCCAGCAGTGTGCGCCTGAGGCTCGGCGAACCACGAACCAACGCACCACGAACCAAACACCCTTTCCTCCAGCACTCCGGTCGCCGGAACCACGAAGATGGTCGGTCGAAACCACCCACTTCGACCCCTTTTTCGCCAAAAAAAAGCTAAAAAAACACCGACCCACCGAGCGACACCAAGCACCACCGAGCGAATCCCCTGCCCCTCCGCCTGGCCGGCGAGGCGGGTCGCCGCCGCCGTCGGCCTGGGGGGAACGCGGGACCCCGGCGAGGACGGTCCGAGCAGAGTAGGTCACGGGCACCGGAGTGTTCCTCTTAGGATGCACCCGGCAGCTCCAACCCATCTCGCTGGGCCGCAGTTGTACAGGAAGATCTCCGGTTTGCTCGGTGCTCAGTCAGCTGCAGTGGTTCGACCTGGTTCAGACTGTTCATCCTGAAACGGAGAATCAACATATTGCCGATCAATCAACCAACACAACATCACAACCCCAATGGCTCTGCTTGCACCTCCCGCCTTTTTCATGGCCAGTGGGTAGAGAGTTTGGAGACCTCGTCCCATCGTCCAAGCACCGCCCCTCCAAGGGCGCGCCGCCCGCTGGGTCAACCCCCACCGGCTTTCCCTGCCAAGTCTTCAATGTCCTGTCGCCCAAGGTCGAGCGAAAACAGGCCGCATCAAACCGGGGCGACGGCTCGGCGGTGAATCCACTGTTTCAGATTAAGAACGGGTTCCTGGTATACATCCCTTGGCTTGGTGGGGTGACATCCGGCCAGCATGTCCTGTTATTTCATGTTATTTCTCCGGTTCTCCCTTTTCTTCGACTGATAAACTGAACTGTTGATGTATGCTACAGCCTTAGTTCTGAAGTCTGAAGACTCAAAGTGTAATTCAATGGTCAGGAAATGCAAATTTAAAAGGACATCTGGCACCTGGAAAAGCACACAAAAGAACAGCAACGAGTCAAGCCCAGCAAAAGGGCATGAGGCCCTGTGCCGTCACTACCAACCGACCGTGGCAAGACGGGATCGGTAGCTGTGCTTCTGGAAATCCGTGGAAATGATTTTGGCAAGTGGACACCCCAAGGGAGCACGAACAGTTAAGTGCCTTTTCGGAGCGCATGTTGCTTCACCGGCTTCGCCTTTTGGCTGGCTTGGAAAATTTTCACCACCTAGTTGTTCAATGTAAATTGAAATGCTTAACTACCAACATATTTTAACGACCAACCATGATCAACCAGAAGCGAGACAAGGAAAATGCCTTGTTCCCCAAACCCGTCTCACCACGCCTACCCATCAAACCCCACAAAACTTCAGGCGCCTGCACCTTCTCCTGTGCAATTTTCCAGGCGTTCGCCATCTCCATGGCCATCTCCGTGAAGGCCTCGGAGGCCTCAAAAGGGCTCGGCGAAACCTATCAGACGGGATCGTTTCCACCCGGCAGCCGCCAAAGCGAGAAACCGGATCTGCTTCAATGGGCTCTGATGGACGCCCAGAAAGGAACACGACTTGAGCACCGAGCAATCCCAAGTTCGATCTGTACCCTCACATACGCTTGAAAAGGGAAAAAAGATTGGGAAGACTGAGTCCAGACTTTTGAGGGAAGTATCGTACATGAAAAGCCTGTGCGTGTATCTGATACACATAGACTTGCACTCTGTATGTGCGTGCGTGTACTCGTGTGTGTGTGTGTGTGTCATTTCCTGTTTCGAAGGACACGAACAATGCACGATAATTCAGACCGACCTCATTTTTAAAGAACGTCAATGCAGGGGGCCAGGACTCCCTGGCGCGCGTCCTGGCCAACGAAGACCGCGCGCCAGGGAGGTGAAAATGTACCTGCACTAACTGTTTAACATCGGTTGCCATTAAAACACAATGTTGAAACATCTTCAAGTCAACTGACTCAGCCGCCATTCCGTTCCAGCATCCTTCGGTTCTATCAAGTCAAGGGCTAATGCGTGTAAAGTGGAACTTCACTAACTGATTTAGCTCTTGCGAGCATCAATCTAAGTGTGTGTGATACGTACATATTGTTCGAACCACTACTGGGCACGGTACAATCGGGAACCCACATGCCCAGCCATGCTTGTGGAGAAGAAAATGGAATTCGGAATGCCTGCAACTTGAACCTTGAGCTCTTGCTTTCTCATCCACGGTTAGCTGCGAGATGCTGCGAGGCATCTAAATAGGCTTAAAAAATAGGCTTCTTGTAATTCAAGTCTTGAGGGTAGAAAAGAAAACTGACCAACTTAGCGTCTCACGAGTAGCCCCTATCAAGAGCAAAGTTGCATGGACAATCTGGACCCAATCCTGACCGCCACGGCCAGGATTCTACACTTCATGCTCTTAGACCTCCCACGCCAATCTGCTTGTGAAGGTCATGTGGGGAAGAGTTTCACCCACCAACATGTGGAGCTTCTCTTGCTGCATCGACTTTGATGTCAATGAAATCCACCACCTGAGGTAGCAATAACATCGGTAAGACGCACACCTCCCATCGTCGGTTTCCCAAGCCCTCCACATCGACCAAAACTTAAAACAGCTATTTTCACAACCCCCACCACCAAAATACAGGTGTTCACGTCCAGAAATTAAGCCGGAAGATGACGGGATTTCCAGTCTTGCCTCCAACTGAGACTGCGAAGCAAGTTCCAGTTAGAGTCATGTCAATCCTTTGAGCCGGTCGCCACTCCGACTCAAAAACCAAAAAAAAGCGCGCTCCCACTTCCCCCACGAACCCCACCCACGGACGCGCTCCCGCACGGTCGGCTCCACGCCTCGTGCACGGGCGCCGCTCCGCCGCGCAGCCATCGGTGCAGGGCATGGCGGACGGCGGCCGGCGTCCTGAGCAGTCACAGAGGTGAGAAAAGGCGTCCCTGCCAGTCAGGGGCACAAACGTTGGCCGAAAAAAGTGCCTGGGTTTGTCTTCCCCACTTTGGGGAAGGATTTCCGCCAACTCGGACTTGGCCCTCGGAAATCCGTTGGAAATAAGGGTCCTGCAATGATTGGTCTTTTTCCCTGCTTTGGGATGTTTGCCCGAAAGTGCTCAGCATCACGCCTGGCGGCGGCGCCCGGCCGCGACACGCTCACGTGTCCAGCGGAAGGGCTTGGCAGTTGATTGTATTGCCGACCTTAGCGGAATGTGCGTTGCGGGGCTTTCCTTCGCAGCTCCGCAAAAAAGTCGAGCTGGTCTACAACTGGAATCTGCACGTGAGTTTGTCGCATCTTGAGGAATCTGGTCTGGAAAGCCCATTGGTGTCCCCTTTCGCGGGTTTTTGGAGCACGGCTTCGATCAGGAATTCACGAAGTCCTTCACTCCTACCTACCTCCATGTTGCAAGGCTTTCCTCCACCTTCCCCAAGAGGACGAGTTGGCTGCGATGGGCTCCGGGCGGTCAATGCGAGATGCGACGAGATGCGACGAGCTGCCGGGCGACAGTCCGTGCAATGGGGTAAATAGGTAATGCTGCTCAAGAGCGGAACATATGGCAGCAAGCGACACCTTGTAGGGAAGAAGAACGCGAGGACAGGGAGGAACTCCCACTCGTCATTGCAGGGATCATCTGAAAACACGGGAATGGCTCTAGCTCGCGGTCTGTGCTACAAGAAAGACCTGTCGGACACTCCAGGGAGAGAGAGCGAAAGAGAGAGATGCAAACCGTAAACCCAAGAGGTTCCTCAGCCTATGGCCTATGGCCGAAACACATGCCGACGGCCAAGTGGGACATCTACAGTACGTGAACCCACGGTAAAGGTTTTCAAAACTGAAGCTTGCACATAGCAGTGGATTGCACACCGGCCTTTGAAGGTGGTCGCTGTGAGGAAAGACCAGCTCGGAGGTTGGAACGTTTCAATGTGAAACTAAGCTAATGCTCGCAGGGCCAAGACCAACGGATTCACACTCTCAGTTTAAAGACCACAAAATATCTCAAGCAATCCCAATGAAGGGGAAAGACATGCACGGTATGGGGTCACATCACACTCTCGAGATACCAGGGCCATGGCCCAGTTGGGAACGCAGTGCGCTGAGTGCTCGAGCCTCGCTACCTGCGGCTGGAGGCCCACAACGTCGCACATATATAAGGCAGGTGATGGCAAGTGGGTCTTACCATACACTGATGAGAGTAAGTATAGCAGGTGCAACTTGCACCATGTACCTTCACTGCACCGTGCTTTTCGCACATCTGCGCGCATGAGACTCTGACTCCAGCTCTGATTGCTTCGCCCGAGTACGGAGATCGATGGAGATGCTGTGCCATGCCATGAGTCAGAGCCCCCGAAACGCAAAATAACAAAAATTAACAACATAAAGAACATAACTTCAAGAAAACACATCCCCAAATGTGAAAAATAAATAACACATGGCTGGAATCGCCCCACCGCCCCCCACCCTCCACTTCGGTCCATCTCCTGTGGCACCAGGCCCTGTCCTGCTCTACGAAGCAGCTCCCGATATCTGGCCGACACGTGCGGGGGACTCGAGGACTCCAAGGTCCAAGGTCCAAACCAGTTGGAAAAACCATGGAAGAGGGATTTGAACCGGATGTTTCAGTGACCTTCCAGATAGCGAAAGCATCCTCGAACCCTTCCATCTTCCTCAAAAGTATCAGAAGAAATCAGGAAGAAAACAACATCTCCTCCATCACTTGGAAGATTCCATCTTTCGGTGCCCTTTTCATCCTTCTTTTCGCGCCCCTTGGGGTGATCCACCCTCTACCACCGACCCTCCTCGACGGCTTCGGGCGCTTTTGCGCTTTCCGACCCCGCTAAACGCGTCGACGGAGGGCTCCAGCGAGTTGACGAGGCCCTCCGGCCTTGGGACGAAGGGTCGGTCCAACGCACGTGGCGAGGTCGGTCGGCAAGCGGGCAGCTAGAGGTTTGGGTGCGGTGACCGTTTGGGTGGCCTTTGGGTGATGCTGCTGACCTTTAGGTAAGAGTTTCAATTCGAGGTAGGGGGCGTGCAAGAAATGAGGGCATCCGCGTGCCTGAGGCTTTTCAGTCCAGTAGGGGGAGTGTGGGGTTGACGTGTGCAGGCAGCCGTGGGTTCTGATGGGCTATGATGTAGAAAAGCCGCCTTGACTAGAAAAGCTGGTCATTGTTCGTTTCCACTCTTGCGGGATTGGCCAAACCCAACCATCGGCGTGGGATTGGTGTCCTTCCGAGACCGCACCGCGTGGTCCCTCCCTGCGTGGCCGCCCCATGCATGCGACCCCGGGGGCCCGCACGCCACCACATCCAGCCTGAAAGAGTGGCGCTGGCGGTGTGGCGATGTGGCGGTGTGAAACCGTCCCAAGGGGTGGCCTCTGCAAAGCAAAGGCCCCGATGCCAGAGGTCCACATGGAATCCCAAAACCACTGGGCTTGCGGGTAGGGTCTTCCACCGGTCAATTCTCAGGTTCCATGTTAGTTTGCTGGGGGGGGGTAAGGCCCCTGGTCTTGTCTTGGCCCTTGGTATCGGCCTGGGGGTGAGGCTCGAGAACATGGCAGTCAACACACATGCTTTGGATTGCCTCTTGTAGAATGACAACGCGTCTGATTTGCCACGAAACGGTAAATGACGATGGATTTCGTGTTGGCAATCATGACACTCCCTCTGTCTCAAGTTCATCTCCAAGTGGCTCAAGTGCGCAACGGCTCAGGCGGCTTGCCCGCTCTGTGCCGCTCACGCGACAAAGCCCAGCACCTGACAGATGGTGCCTGGGCCGAAGGGAACCGCCGACTCCCCCAAACTCCAAAAGGGCCTACAGCACCCCCCCTAGAGATGAAATCTGTCCACTGTTCGGAGGAGAGTTGTTGATGTGGCATATGGGGACATGCCTTTTCTGAAGGTGCTTCTGACATGTTCCGACCGACGTGGCTGGTCTCAATGACATAGTTACTGGCTGGTTGGTGGCTTTGGTCTCGCCTTGATCAGGGCTTGGCAGAAATCTCCCGGCCAATGGGGCCATAGGTCATCTCCCCGAAGCAAGGCCCATGGAAGTGGATGGCATGGCCTCTGGAAGGATCCTTTTCCTCTGGAAGACTTGGCCCCACTCCACATGCCCTCCAGCAAATCCGCTCCCCGTGGTCCCAAAAGGCGAAAGGTGCACCTGACCCCAAGCATGAACCCTTATAAACCCAGACACGACCCATGGGACTGGCATAAGCACCCCTGGCCTGATCGGTAGTCCTATGCCAGTCCCATGGGTTGTGTCTGGGTCAGGAAAATGGACAAATCCTTATGCCGATGGCCTCCAACCTAAATGAGGCAACAGTTGGATGATTGGATGAATGCAGTAACAGTCACAATGACCCCAAATTCCGGCCAAACGGGTCCCATGAAAGGTGAACGGACCAGAACATGTGTGAACCACATTCAACAGCATGGTGTTCGAACCTGCTTCTGGCTCATGTCACCTGGTGGTTCAAGAGTCGGGTGAAGCTGTACCACATTGATGTTGAAAACCCCTACCTCATCGGTCCTGCTTTCTCCTGAATGAACTGTGAATGCAAACAGTCGATAAAACTCTCGCGGGGGAAACATTGCAAACATGCAAACTGTGAAGTGGGTGGATGTCAAAAACATTTAATTCATTTAGCATGCAACACAACCACTGGCCTGGTCACTACTGAGGCCAGTTTCTACAGTCAAGGTTGTTGTTGCCCTCCCCTGCTTCTTGCTTCCCCTTCGGAATGGGTGTGATGCCCCGTCAACGGTGGTGGCTTCCTTGAGTTTCTAAGGTCACTATGACCCACTCCAAGCTCTTGATAACACTAAAATTCAGCGCAGCCAGCCGAGTTCTTGGAGCTCTTGGGAAATCCTAACTCATGCCACTTGCAAGAAATCTTCCAACACCTATCCCAACTCCTCAGCTGCACCTCCTCAGCTGCACCCCCCCCCAACTCCTCACCCAACTCACCGGCACGAGGTGCTCGGCCAGGAAATGCAAGAGGAAAGGCAAGTGAGCTTCGTGGGCCTCCGGCACAGACCGCGCGGTGGGACAGACCGCGAGGTCCGCTTCGGTGCGCCAGACCCCTTGGCTCAAGCCATGTGACTCATTGGTTTCTCAACCAACCAGGCGACGATCGGAAGTGGGGCCAACGAGGCGCCGAGTGCGGCAAAGGAGAAGAAGGACGGTGCTCCGGACGAATCCCTTGGGATCAACCGGAATCTCCGCTGCCAATTGAAAACCAAGGCTTCGGAACCTCAAGTTAGCACGTGAATGAGTCGAAAGTAACGCTGGCACGACCAGTCGTGACAGGCATGTGGTCACCAGGTCCACCGTATCCTATGTGGAAAACGTCTGCCGACAAAGCGTCTGTACACTGACAATCAAGAGAAAAAAAGAAGTGTTGATCAAACCTGGAGGTCCTGTCAGAGTTCTTTCAGCTGGTCCCCATCAGAGCGTCGCCTTGTAAGAAGACACTCTGCACTATGACCCATTGTGCCCAAGAGCTGCTACAAATCATCCTGTGGCATGAACGTGCCAGCTGCAAAAGCATATCTCACTCTGATGCTGGTGAGGTAAGTGTCACGCCAACTGCTGCTCATGATGTATTGTCTGAAGAGATCGTTGGAAACTATGCGCGCTTCGCGCCGTTGTTCATGCATCATCTCGGCGTAACGGATCATGAAAAGATCATCACTGACATGTGCAGGTGTTGTGACGATACAATCCCCAAGCATTTTAATCTCTTGCCTGTATTCATTGACTTCCTTCTCAGGCAGACATGGCAGAAAAATCAAGACGTCATGCATGTTCCTTCTGTAGTGTGATGCAGCAGCGTGCAGTTGTGTCCATCTAAGCCTTCCATCATTCTGTTCACCCTGGTTTCGATGCTTCATGATGTTCATCGCATCAAGGATATAACAGCACTTCATGTTCAAAGTTGATCGATCGCATCCTTCAGCTGCCTCACGTGCCAATTGCATTCTCCGCGGGACTGAGAAGGTCGGCGGCTGGCAAGCAGTAAAGGCCTTCGGCAACCTAGTAGGTCTGGTAGGTAACAAACATGATCTTTGACCCGGCGCCTGAAACAATGAGACCTTTTCCCCTGCCCTAGCTGGTTCAAGTGGCATTGCTGGAAGTGAAGGGGGAGGTGGAGGTATAGGTCGTGCCGCTGCAACCGGTGGAGCTGGAAGTGGTTTTGGTTCTGGTGCGAGTATAGGTCGGGCCGGCTGCAGCGGGGCATCTGGTGATTCAGACCTTTTGAAAAGTTCATCAGGAAGTGCTGAAACTGCTCTTGGCTGTTCAGCAGTTGTTGCCACTTTGGGAGCTGGATTCTCCAACTGCTCACGCTCTGCCGCCACTTCCAACTGCTCAAGCTCTGCAGCCACTTCCAACTGCTCAAGCTCCGCAGCCACTTCCAACTGCTCAAGCTCTGCAGGCACTTCGGGCCCCAAAGAGCTTTCGTTGAATCTCTTACCACTCGGGTCGCCACGGTCCAGCGCAAACTTGGGCGCATGATTCTCGCAAATCTTCCATGCTAAACTCAAACTCTGAGCCGTGTCCACGGCAGCGTCTTCAGGGATCTCCTTTAATCCAGGCCCCCCGTGGAATGAACCAGCATCCTCTCGCTGGCTGGAACATCTTGATCGGCCAATTGAACATGAGCATTTCCTCAGCGCCGCCCGCCCCCCGTGCAAATGACAAGGCGTGCAAGTGCTTTGTTTCTCACGTTTGGCCAATACTGGCTTGTCTGCTGAGAGAATGTACAATGGAATCTGGCGTCTTCCCATTCATAGGCCAAGTGAGTGAAATATATCGTCATGCAACAGGTCCCGATGGATTGCGAAGGACATGCAAGGGTGTTTAGTCTACAAGTTACAAGTCATTCATGTACACAGCTCCGTTCAGAGCAGGAACAGGCGAGCATGTCAAAGGAAAAAAGAATACCATAGTATACTGCAATACACCTACATCACCTCAACAGAACAAGAGCCAAAGGTACAAAAAATTATGTGTTTTCTGGTTCAGCTTCGACCTGCGCCTTCTCTTCAGCCACAATGTCAACACTCTCAGTCTTGCAAGCTGCCGCCGCCGTCGGACCATAAACCACAGCAGCGGCATGATCACAATCAAAGCTCAGAAAACGACTGGCTTTTGCCGGATCACCTAGCTTGAAGCTAGGAACATCTTATCATCATAGGTGTTTTCACAAACGCTGGTGTTTTTCATTCAGGTCATGCCATATAATACATTGTTTAGACAGATATCTTTATACTGGATCATGTTCAGAATGGCATGGCATTTAGGTAGGCGAGAGGTGCTTTGCACAGCCTCTTGAGCATGGCATGGTCAAAATCCCGAGAAGTTCGGACAAAGAGATTCATAGGGCACCTCTGGCATCTCGAAAGCATCCCGACCTTATATATATAATATCCATCTATCTATCTATCTATCTATATGTGTGTGTGTGTGTCCTATCTAGAGCTACCCCAAAGGAATGGCAGCGGGCGGACTGAACCCGTCCAGAAAACCCATGACGGCTGCCGGATCACATCCGTGGTCTGAAAGGGTCTGCTTTCAGAACCGCTACAGTTCTTGCCAGTTCAAGAGGTTGCTGGTGGGTGGCAATCCCCCTCTCATGGTCCCATGGGTCAACGGCATACCGGCATACCGGCATACCGGATGCATACCGGATGCATTTGTGGTTGTCATTGATGCCCCCAACATGTAAATGACGTATCGATGATGCAACCATCGATGCTTGATGATTGTCCCGTTTTAAGAGTCACTGACCCCTACAGTGCCCTAGCATGGCTATTGTGGAAGTGGATGCCATTCTCCTCAAGCTTGCTTCCTGCGGTCTCCCTTTGATTTTTCCGATGGGTTCGAAGACCTTCCCCAAAAAGTGGTGACAAGGTGACAAGGTTTTTTGATGCACCATATTGCTTGGGTGCTGGAAGTTGGAAGATAGATATATATATATATACCACTTAACCTAGGTTTTGACAAATCACATGTCGGCATCTGCTTAAAGCCTCTGTCCCCCTCCCTCGGACACCCTTTGGTTGGATTGGATAAACCAGGATCATCAATGGCAAAACCCACACCAGTTCGCCCCCCTCCAAGTCCACCCGGCCTGTGCAAACCCAATCGCTTCGACCTGCCCCAGGGCACGACAAGACCGTTCAGACCGTTAAAGGCGGACGACCGTCCAGTGACCAGCGCCGACCAGCGCCTCAGCGTCACCACGAGAAGCCGACCCACCCCACCTCATTGCTCTGGAGAAGCCCCGCCACCATCTCGACCTGAGCACCGTCCGACGCTGAAGAATCCCGGAGGTCCGAACCAAGAAGTCCAGAAGGTCTGACATGTCCTGACTGGTCATGTCCCAAACCAGCCCCTTTCGTTTCACGTTTCCAGTCCCAGGGGCGTCCAGACCCGATCCTCCGACCGACCCATGGGGAGAAGCACGCCCCCGAGGTTCCTTCCGACCGTGCAAGGACTGACGCCACTTTGACTGAAGCCAAGAGGGGCAAGATGAACTCACCCAGGAAAAGAAAAGCCAATAGCAGACCTCCAGACTGCCTTCCTGCAACTAGTGCTTGGCTTTTTGCACCACGACCATCAGCACCGCATGGATTTAAAGCCAACGGAGCCATGGTCGTGTGGAGGAACTGGTGGTCTCAGCTCCAAAACTCAACGAATTTGATCATAATGCCAATCATAGCTTGCTCTGGATCAGATCCTGAGTCAGAGGTCAACAAGCTTGGACCCTGGTGAAGGCAGAGCACGGTCGCTCTTTCTTTCTCTGTTTCTTTCATTTGTCGTTTCTTCTCTTTTTCTCTCTCTCTCTCTCTCTCTCTCTTTCTTTCTTTCTTTCTTTCGTTCGTTCGTTCGTTCGTTCGTTCTTTCGTTCTTTCTTTCTTTCTTTCGTTCGTTCGGTCATTCTTTCTTTCTTCCTTTCTTTCTGTCTCTCTCTCTCTCTCTCTCTCTCCGTCGTCTCACAGAGACGCCCAACGGCAACTTCCCCTAAAGGCCGGAGACCAAGGGCAAAAACGGAACCAATATGTGTTCTTTTCTATTTGTTACCTATCAGCCCTAGTCATCCTCCTCAACCCTTGACCCAGCCCTCGGTGGCCCCCCTAAACATCCCTAAACAAGGAACCCCTTGACTCATCCTTGACCCCATTTCCATCACCCGGGACTCCATGACATCGCCGCAGTTCTTCAAAGGCGTGGTCTCCTCATCGGGCAGCTCAATGTCAAAGGCCTGGCGACGGGTTGGATCCGCCGCTTCGGAAGGACTGGGGACATCTCAAAGGGCACAGTTCGGAAGATGAACATAGATGGAATACTCATAAGTTCATAATTCTTGGGTTCTTGCTTCAAAACCCAGGGACAGGCACGAGTTGGCTAGACTACTCTTTGTGTCAGGGCCAGGGTGCAAATCAAAAGCATGGTGTTTCGAGCTGACGGTCTTTTCTGAATTCTAAAAGCTCAAATTATATAAATACACCAAGGATATTGCGGAATCCATTTGTGTTCACTCCATGCTTTCTCTGTCTTAACTTTCGCCATATCATGAGAGAGAGAGAGAGACACAGAGTGTAACACTGCGCCACACACACCCAAAAAAAAGGGATCGAAAGCAAAACGAGGTCCACGCCCGGTCCGGTCCGACCTCCTCCAAGGCCATGACGGACTCCACAATGTCCAAGGAATCCGCGCCCAACTCCGTCAGCGTGGCCTCCCGGGTGACCTTCTCCTCACCGTCCGGACCGGACACCGGAAGTGACCCGGACTGGGCCACCGGAGGTGCGTGTGAAATGGAAGCTTCATGCAAAAGCCCAGTTCGTAGCGTTCTTGCTCCTAGTGTCAAGACAAGGTAAATCAATGGTTAAAGACCATGCTTGGAAGATGCTTAGACTGACTGCGCCCGTCCTTGTCCACTCCCAACTGTTCGGCAATCACCTGGAGGGACAACTGTGAACGTGAGCGTCAGCTGGATCCGATGTGCACATGTTTGTGCTTCTGTTCTTCTCTCTCTCTCTCTCTCTCTGTCTCTCTCTCTCTCTCTCTTTCTCTCTCTTAAGCAGGACACTCTGACCCTCACCAAACGGCTCCACCAGGAGAAACAAGCCGGTGGTCATGACTCCTTTCCTTGTCAGAACTTCAAGAAGAAGCTCAGTATGGGGTGTATGTTATACGGCCACACAGCATGACAAAACATTGTAGAAAAGGGTCATCAAACACCAATGCTGCCACCGATTGTCACCTCCCTTCTTCCTTATCCCTTCCTTGTCCCTTCCTCCCTCTTCCTTTTCCATGTTCAACTTCTACCTCCTTCCTCCCTCTTCGTCTCCTCAGCCACACCGCACCTCAGCCACCTTGCCCATCGTCTCGTCCGAGGCCGCACGACGCACCAGCAGCGACGCGCGCCCCGCCCGCCCCGCGCGCAGCGCAGGCGAGGCTGGGCCGACGAAGGTCAGCGCCTGGGGCTGTGAAAGCCAGGAGGAGACATGGCGGGGTTGGAGTGCGACCTGGCTCAACTGATCTGCTCCCGCAAACGAACAGAGCCATCCATTTGCGGTAGATTTGGAAGATTATGGTTCTGCTTCCTTGTGGTTGCGATTTGGAATTGTGCGTCTCATGAGTCCTTCCGTTGAGCGAGGGCGTGAGCGCCATACCTGAATTTGGTCGACCTGATTGGGAGGCCATTGTCCAAACCTCTCGTTTTGCAAGTTTGGATGGTTCTTCAATGAACTGCAGTGTGGGTGTTTCTTCAATGAACTGCAGTTCCCAGAATAGAATCAAGATGAATCAAGCAATGGTCAGTTGCCAAAATTGAGTGGACAAGCAGCTAGCAAGCCCTTACAGTAAAGCATAAAGGATGATAAAGGATGTTGTTTGTGCAAGCTATTGGCGATAGCAAG
Source organism: Durusdinium trenchii (assembly GCA_963970005.1). Lineage (NCBI taxonomy): Eukaryota > Dinophyceae > Suessiales > Symbiodiniaceae > Durusdinium > Durusdinium trenchii. Next base: position 801,013 of record CAXAMN010023484.1, read on the forward strand.
AAGTCTGAAGGGCAGCTTGTGAACTACTCGCACCATGTCATCTGCAACCACCCAAGCCGGCACCCCCCAAACTAACCTTGGAATTTAACTAGGAAAGAAGCATCATGAACACTCCAACCGTTCCAGCCTGGAGAAGGGCAGCACCAAGAAGGATCACAGCCAAAGTCGAGGAGCGGGCCATGGCCGAGCTTTGCAGGAGCTGAGCTTTGGAGGAGCTTTCGATGGAGCCGAGATGCTCAGAGATCCACGAGTCGAGCGAGATTGACACCATCAGAACCAGGCTGGCAACACTTGGGCCTGACCCTTCTTCCATCAGTTTGGTCTCATCTGCTCAGCTTCGGGCACCACTGGGCACCACCAACACGGCTCTCACATGCTCTTACGAAAGATTTGGGCCTCTGCAGTGGCCTCTGCTTCCCTCTTCCGTAGGCATCAACCGCAGCAGCATGCTCCTGCAGCCAGCCCTTCCAGCCCCTGCTGCCACCTTCAGCCTTCGCAGCCGGGCGACATCTCGGGCATCCGTCAGCTCCACGCGCAAAAAGGGTGATGGGGTGATCCGCAAGCCGTAGATGGAGCGCCACCTGGCGCGATCTGGGTGCATGGACCGTGGGAGCACCGAAAAGAGGGAAAGGACTTTAGATCAAACTTGATATATATATATATATATATGTATTAAAGGATATATATATATATATACACACACACACACTAGATCAAACTATATATATATCAAAACAAGGAAGGACCAGAGTGACTAGATCAAAGGATATGGATGGACGTAGTTCACTTCAAGATCTTTCAAGTGCATTACACCTCGGTCACCCACCTGGCTTGCCGAAGCTTTTCACAAGAGACACCCCATTCAAAAATCACAGAGCCGCAGCAAATGCATGCCTAGAGCCCCAAATGCAGTTCGCTCACTAATCTCACTGACAAGCCTGCAAGCCCTTCTCACAGGGCCTTCACAACCCTTTTCACGGTTGTCGCGTCGTAAGACAAACTCGCCAAGCCTCTTGAACTGTACACTTACACTAAATAGTAATTGCCGTACTATTAGAGTAGGCTCAAGAATTCCAACAGCTGCATTGCTTCTCCAGATCTGGAAGGGCGGACGGGTCCATGTTTTGGAGTCAGGCCGTCAGAACTTGCACCCCTCACCATCGGTCCGCTGCTCTCCCCGATGCTCTCCCTTCCAGGCTTCAACCACCGGACCGCTCCACCTTTCCAATCTTAAGTTCACAACCTTCACAGGCTTCGCCTCGCTGCGCGCACTGCGTAGCGGCTGCGTGCCGGCGCCGGTGCGTCGGTGGTCGGTTTCGCTGGTGCGTAGTCGGACCGAGCGGCGCGTTTGGGTGGGGAGGAGGGGCCAATCGTCCCTAGACTTGAGCGAAGACACACCTCCAATGGATACAAAGCAGCTGTTGGGTTCAGCCGGCATGGCCAGAAAGTCAAAGTAGTGGTAAAACACTCCGTATTTAGGCCAAGTGGGAAAGAATCAGGACCCCAAACCTGCCGGCCGCTGCTCTTTAAAGTCTCGAGCATCTGGCGTCAGTCAGATTCTTGACTTACATCGAATTGCCACATTCAATTCTTCAGAAGACGCTTTCTCTCCATCAATGGGAGAAGAAAAAAAGACACTCCAACTATATAGACGCTTTCCATCTAGACCTCTTACATTCTATGACTTGAAAAATGCCTTTCCACACGGCCGCCCACACCGGGGGCCGGACCGGCCGTGCCCGCTGCGCCGCATCTTCGATGGCAGCGGCGAGCTCTCGAGGCCGGGCGATCTGGACGGGCGATCGGACGCGACGTGCGTAGCTCCTGGCCTTACGAACGGAACAAGGTTCGCTACGAACGTAACAAGGACGCTATTAGGTGGAGGATGCTGCTGCTATTAGGTGGCCATCGCAAGTAGTTACTAAGTAGGTTGGAGGCCATCGCCACTTGTCACTAGTTGCAAGAAGCTACGAACGTAGGAAAATGGGCATCACCAAACAGCAGACACGGGAAGACATGGGCCAAACGGCAAAGATGTGCCATTGGGCGTAGCTTTGGCTGGATGTCTTCCTCCAACAGTGGGGGGTCAGCAGTCAACAGGCGGAGTCCTTTAGTGTTCCGGCGACCCTTATTCCAAGCATTCCAGTTCAGCAGGGCATACACCCAGCAAGATGATGGCATGGACCTTTGGAAGACGATTTTCTTCCACAGCCCAGTGGTTCTCAGGTTTCATGTGGGTCTCTTCCAGGGTGTGAGCCAAATAAGTAAACGATCGAAGGTTGCCGTTGCTGCAGCACAATGGGGTCAAGTTGCTGGGTGAAGAACTTGCAGAGCTGGAATAAACACCGACGCGAGATAGAAAATGGAGCAGTCACCAAAAGTTATAACCCCACCGATCTTGTAGTATGATATCTTATCAATCATTCAATTTATGTGAGGATTCTTGAGATCTCAAAAAAATCCAAGGTGTTCACCTGCAGTGTCGAATTGCTACAGTCATGAGTCGTGACAACCTGCCACCCGGCCACAGGCGTGATCTTGATTTAACATGGGTAGAAGAGGAGCCGTTGGTCCGTCTAAAAGGAATGAACATACGTATTTTGAAAGAGCATCGACCTTCTTGCTTCCGTTGGACAATCTCCACGAGAACACCCATGGCGACATGTCGCCTCTTCCGTCATCAATTCTTCTGTACAGCTGTGGCCTCGAGAGAGGCTCATGCCAGCATGTCATAAACCCTTTGTACTTCGTGCCAGAATTGTTGAAGATTCACCAACACGGCGGTCTGGTGTTTCAAAAACTCGAAATCTCTGGAGAACAGTCTCCACAGCGTTCGACTGCTTGAACGACTTCCCGGTCCGAGGATTGAAGTAAAGAAAAGCAAAGGCACGATGGACATGGAAAAACCTTTGCTCCTTTCAACCTGCCAACTCCCATTTTGGACAACTGCCATTGACGCAGTCGATCCAGGACGCATCTGGCGGACCGCAGTCGGTCCAGCGGGGTGCAGCCTCCCGCCCCCGAGGTGCAGCCAGGTGGCTCTTGGAGCCGAGGCGGGCAGCCTGAGCGATGTCGGACCTAGATTCTAGATAGTCTTCATGCTCAGTGGACTGAGGGTTTGGCACACCCTTTCAAGCCCAAGATCCACAAATGGTCTCGTCTGAATCTGCTGAAACCAAGAAACAATGGATAGATACTCAACTGAATTCCAATGGAGCACTGCACGAAACTTCTGCACCCAGCAAAAACCGGGAATGGGCTGGCGTTATGGCGTTCACGTGTTTTGATCCATACGGTTCATCGATTGGATGGACAATTGTCGGCAAAGGAGTGGCACCCGTGGCACCCCTGCCACAAGATTGCATGGAGGTCTGCAACTACCAAGCAGAAGGGACTGGAATCTGATTGCATCAATCTTTGGAACGGAAACTTGAAGAGCTGTTGCGTCCACACACCAGTGTGTAGAGGGCCCGATGTGAAATGGCATGATGCACGTGCGTGGCACATGTCATGAGCTGTTGAACAACATGCACTTTTCAGCTGCTAATGCCCTACCACAACCTCTCAAACTTGGAAACGAGAGCAGGCACTTGCTGCATGTGGAACGTCGAACTGGTTGATGTCTGGGCAGGGCCCATTTCCCCATCCCTACCATCCGCAGCTCTCTGCGGCTCCCAGCCGCTTCCTCCGACAACTCGACCTGGCACCAAGTTGATGTTGATGTTATGTGGAAATGGATGGATCAAGTATGGCACCTGCAGGGTGCTGTATGTAGAGAGCAGCTGGCTAGCTGCTACCCTGGGCTAGTCACTGAGAAAAAGCCGTCCACCCAGTGCGTCCACGTGCGGGACGTCACGGACATCCGCACATCCGGGGCGTCCCGGCGTAGAAAAAGGGCCAGCATCCATGCACGTGAGCGCAAACCTCGGCGCCGCGCGTTGCCCGAGCAAAAACGCTCCGACTCCTGTACCGAACGCCGCACCGAAGGAAGCGTCGTGGGCCGGTCGTGGTTCACACTCTGGCCAGCCATCTTAGGCCAATGCCGCACCCAAAGCGGAAGCAGCACCCAAAGCGGAAGCATCCGAGTCACACATGCAGGGGAAAGAGCAAGGCCAGTCTTTTCCGTCCTTTCCTCACTTTCCTCCTTCCCTCCTTCCCTCCTTCCTTCTCCTTCCTTTTCCTTCCTTCTCCTCCCTCCTCCTTCCTCTTCCTTCCCCGTCCTTCCCCTTCCTTCCTCTTCCTTCCCCTTCCGTCCTTCCTTCCTTCCTTCCTTGCTTGAGTTTTTTGGCATATTACTGCACAGCGAGGAAGCTAGCCTAGACCACAACGCCAACGTTAACCAAACCTGCGGTGCCTTCGATGGGCATGAAACATGGTTACGTTCAAGAATATGCCCATTGTACTAGGGGAGTGTCACACCTTATGCCGCGGGAAAAAAGGAACATATGATATGTGCAAAGGTTAATAAAGCTTAAGCTGTTAAAAATTAATTGTCATTTAAAGAAACGTAATGTCTAGATCTTTGTGTGACACCAGCTTCACCACCCGAGTTTTCACGACGCTGGGTCTCCCCACACTTGCGCCTTGCCTGGAGATGCCAAAAAGCCTCACCACTGGCACCTGAGCGGACTTCCATGGACTTCCTCAGCCCACAAAACCCAAGTGGTTGGAGCCAATCGGAGCTCAGCTCCCTCACCGATGAGTTGAGAATGGACCCCACCAACGTGACGAACACGCTGATGTCACACAGCTGATCCCTGCCTTGGCGAGCGCGGAGCCCCTGGACCACTCAGGAACATTGAGCTGGTCCAGGCTCTGTACAGGCTCCACCTGCACAGCTCGGGACCAGGGGCAGGCGTTCGAGCGGCGTTCGGTCGGTTCGACCGCCCAGCACGGAGTGCGACTGCCAAGGATGCCCAGCTAAACCTGTTCACCCTGAATGGCACTATAAGACTGAGACCAGCATCAGCCCCCACCAAGTTGTTGGGCGACCCTGAAATTCACAAACTTATAGCGACACCCAAAAGCCCTTGGCGCGCTTGGCGCGCTTGGTGAAGTGGTGAAGTCTCGGTTGGGCCACCAACTCCACACGCCACACTCGGTCTGACACGCTCACCCATCAACGCTCAACACCGCGCCATGCGGACATCGAGCGCCGTCAGGGCGAAGGAGCAGCGCTGCATCGCCTGCCCCCAATTTCCACGAGCGACTAGCAGGCTTGATGGATCCCTCCACGTGAACACCAACCCAACGTGCAGTTCCACTGTTTCTGTGGCAGTTCCACTACTGCTCACCTGTCCCATGGCTGTCCGGTGTGGCTCACCTCCCTCACCCGCTGGCCCACGCACCGCACCCACGCACCGAGTCTTTCGCCCCGGCGAGACGGGTGGCAGGGTCGGTCGGACAGCCTGGGAAGTGAGCACAGCTGTCAAGAGGCCCGTCTTGCTGCTGAAATCAGACACGTTGCTTCAATGTGATGTGCGAAAATGCCTTGCTTACAGAAATCTTTGGGGTCGTCCTATCCTTGAGCCTATTTAAAATACATCTCGGTCGTTTGAGAGGATCCCAGTTGCAGGAGTCTTCGTCCAAGCTTCTGCGCGGGGAGAAGCACCCTTCGTCCCCTGTAACTTCAGGAGGGCTTGCACTTGCCTGGTCCGCGAGCTGGACAAATTCCATGATGCTCTGAGGGTTCCCTATTTGCTTGCATGAAATAAATATACACCAGAATCATATAAATACAAAATGAAATAACAAAATAGTATATATTTGAGCGTCGTCATTGTATGATAGACAAGAAAATATTACTAACATAGAATATACTTTGAAACGATAAAACATAAGATAACATAGTACCATATTTTGCTATGTGGTGCATTGGGTAGTCTACACAAAATATGATATAATACATGTGTATATATATATATATATACGTGTGTGATCGTGTGTGTATGTGTGCGTTTGTAATAAGCACATATTCATATTCACTTTTTGGCAGTGGAACATAACGGTTCATATGGACGTTATACCAAAAATATCCTAATATAGTGATCAGCTTGTATGCAGACATTCGGTAAACCAGCCTCCTGAATACGGATACTGGCGGGTGCTAAACATGGATTTAAGCTCCTTTCAGGTTGGGCTATCCCGCTGTCAACGTCAGTCTTGACGACTGTGCGGATCTTGAATCATTGAATGCCTTGAATTCTGCATGGGTGGGATATATAGTGGCATAGCCATCTTTATTTCGACTCCCAAGTCCCAACTGCGGCCCCTTCCAATCCCAGGCCCTGAGGGCCAACACACCAAGGACCAATGACTCTGTGTGAAGGAAAAACCCATGGAAGACCCTTCGAAAGACGCGAAGGCGTCTGAGAAAACCATCACCGCGTCCCCCCAAAAAGGGATTCCATGAACCCTCTGATTCCACGGAATAGCTAAGGGTCACTCTCTGATGCTGGGTCTTCTGCCCTGCCTCCACTTCCCCTCCGCAGCGCAGGCGCGCAGCGCAGCGTTCACCACCTCTGGCCTGTCAACCGCTTGGTGTACGAGATCGATCGTGAAGGGGAAAAAACTTACATGGCTCTTTTCACTTTGGGTCGAAGTCCACTCAGATCTACTATATAGATGTTGCTTATACCGTTGTCAAACATATCAAGCAATCGGGCTGATAGAGACTTGAAAGAAGATGCATGTCTATGCCAGGAAGTGTCTGCACCTCTCTGGGGTCCTGTAGGCCAAATCCACGAGCTGCGACCAAGGGGTCGACGGCAGCCTGAAATCGCCGTGAGTCAGATCAAGCGGATTCTCCGACGTCATTCTCTCTCTCTCTCTATCTACCTCTCTACCTACCTACCTTACCTACTCTCCATCGCTCATGGTGGATGCGACCGGCCAAGGCTTGCGGAATGGACCTCGCCTGGGACCAGCGTCGGCTCCTGCCCGTCGCGATGGAGGACATTCCTGCCGTCGTGCAGGGCGCGCTGCGAAGGAGGTCGGGAAGATCTAGGACCTTGCGCATTCAGTGCGGGTCGGGAAAGAATCGAATGGTTATAGCCGCACGACGTGGGACATCTTGTAGCCGCATGGTGTGCGAACACTTGAAGCATCCCCATGTCAACCGTCACCCTCTCCGCGGCGACACTTCACACTGGTCTACTGTAATTTGATCCCTCCTTGGTGCCTATGATTTCCCCAGTCTCGACCCTTCCTTGGGCCAAGAGCTGCACCACCTGAGCCGATCAGAGCGGAGCTGCATCGGTCCTGGACCCGGCTCAGAAGCACGTGCAGGGAGTACTGCCATCCAGACCTGCCACAGGCCTTCAGCACCTCAGCTATGTCACCACCAATGGTGAAAGCCCATCCACTGCGGTGATTCGTCACAAACAGGGGGCGCTCTAAGAGCAGTTTCCCATGGCAGTTCTTGAACATAATTTACGTCCCTAAGGGGCACCCCTTCTGTAAGTATACTTGCAACTTACAACCTCCCAAGAAAATACCAAATCTCATTCCTCACCCGGAACACAGGCCGTTACTTTGTATGGCACCAGTCTCCCCCAAGTGTCCCAAAGTCCCGGCCTTAGCTTCGTCCGCGCAGTCCGCGCCGTCCGCGCGGTGGAGAAGAACCAGTGACACCCGCCAGCGGCCTGCTAACTGACAGACCTGGAGCAGCGGGCCTTCCCCTTCGAGGTGATTCCCATGCGTTCGGAGAAAGGTCTATGGCAAAAAGGAAGGGTGCGCTTGCAGTATAGTCGGACCTCTGACCTGCCATACCTGGTTCTTCTTGAAGGGCTTCAAGGAGCAAACAAGAAATAACGAGATCAACCTCCCCACGAGCCACTACCAAGCAACTCGTCCTCTTTCAATGACCTTGTCTCAGAGACCATGGACGAGTCCTAATTCAACTAAGCTATTGCAAATATTTTGGGGCCTCTGGCACCGCTTCCCTCTCTTTCCCTCTCTCTCTCTCTACAAAGGTCTCGATACCTGAATCTTCAGAGGCACCTAGCGAACCAGGAAGTGTTTGTTCATGCTTGTTCTTTGTCTGGGTCAGGCGGCTTCAAGTCCAATAAGACAAGAATAGTACCCGGTCCAGGCAGGCATTGTTCGACGATCTTGACCTCTTGGGGAGGAAGACGTAAACAGCTCGCAGTGTCGAAAGTCCTTGCGGTGAAAATTGCTGATTCGGATTATCGTCCAAGCAATCAGCCATTGCGCGGTCCAAAACGGTGGAACAAAGGCATTCGTTTTGCCGTCCTTTGATCCCCTCAGGAACGGAAGTGCTCTGCCGGTATGACCACACCCATTTTCTGACTCAGAGCTTCAGTCAGCGACAAAAATCACATGCCCCGGAAGCAGGTCTTCACGAAGACTGGTCTTCACAACAAAAGGAAGACGAAGATGAAATATGAAGCTCAGCCGTGCCCCAGACTCGCCCAAACGTTTGGGCCGTCTCAACACCGCCGAACGAAAGGCGCCGCCTCCAGGGACTGCTCCTGCAACGGCCCTGCGGCCAAATTGTGCTGGCAGCCCTGTGCTAGGAAGGACCTCGATGCAACTCCCCAACCGATCTCGATCCGAAGCGATCGGTAAATGGACTGGGGGTCTGAATTTCAGGTAGGAGCTGGGGACCAGATTTTATAGCAAAAACAGGTTGGAGTAGATACTTGCAAGCTATAGAATCCTGAATCCTGACAGTGAATAAATACATGCCTGAATAAGTGGCCACTCTATAAAATCTGGTGGCACAGGTCCACCTGCAACAAGCTTCCCGTGCTTTTTTGATTTTATTATAGTACTATAAAAATCTAATCTCAAACAGGGGTCATTAAGAATCAAACAGAAAAAAGTTGATGTCGTGCCACCTCGACAGGACTGTCACCTTACCGAAACAAAAAGTGGGCAGCTCTCGAGAAGGAACCTGTGCCACATGAGAAGTGTGCGACTGCTCTGTCCGAGAGGTTTTTAAAAAAGAATCTCGTAAACTGTTCCGGTGAACTTTGCACGCGTCTGCTTTCTAAAGACTCCAGTTCCTGTCTTTTATGACCAGGATTGCTTCTACGAAATGCTTCCGTTATAGAATGCATGCATGTTCCAGCTCTTTTCAGGCAAGTCTCTTTCTATAGATTCTGTTCCCAGGTTGATTTCTCTATAACTTCTGCTCCCAGGTGGCACAAGTGCTTTCCATAAAATCCCTGATCACATCATTGGCCTATGCCAAACAAAAAAGTGTTGTTTGATGATTGTTTTTGAACTTTTATCTTTTGAATTCATAGTACAATTGTTTTTTTCTCTATAGGCCCCCCCCCCGGTTTCTGAAAAATTCCACCTGATTTTATAGAGGACATGGGTATCTGTCTAGTCTAGTCTGGCCCAGGGTGGGTTTGTGTGCGTGCGTGTCTCCATGCATCTCTGTGTGCATGCAAGATTTACAGCCTGGTATGTGTTTGATAACCCCTAACAAGTTACTGGCACTCAACGTGCCATCCAGTACGGCAACTTGGATCGGGACGCTGACCGCTCCCGACTGGTCGTTGAAAGTCATTGAGACACATGGGGACACTTCAATTGAGAAACACATAGCACAAAGTGCCTGGAAGGCAAAGCTGGTTGCGGAAAGCAATTCACAGCCTGGTGAACAGAAGAGCTGTGAAAGCAGATAAACCACTCAGAGGAAAAGATTCGTCAAAAAAATGCTTTGGCAAACAAAAGTGCTTTGAAAGTGGAGAGGAGCAATTGAGAAATGAATTTGGTGACACAGTGCTTTGCAAGCAAGACTGGACCAAATCTGTTGGCAAGCGATTGATTGCTTCGATGGGGCATGAAGTATGCGCAATGTTGTTTCAGATCGGCCGTAGGACATTCCAATCTTGCCATAGGGCCATAGAACATTTCAGGATCACTAAAATGGATTTGCTAAAAATGCTGAGGTTGGGCCGCATATCGCTGCCACCGGAATGGGCTGCAGCGTGGCCCTTGTCCCGACTTCGACAAGAACTGCTCAAGATTCTCTCACTACCAGGGATGGCAAAAGCAAAGCGAAAAGCGAAGCAGTGGAAAGTCTACATTTAAAGGGTCCACCAATTATACCACCCGAGGTCCGCAATTAAAAATTATGGGCCCTGGGGCCCTTACTTGATCATTTTTGGGGTGCCAGGTTGATACTATAAGCATTTCATAGCTTGTTGGCAGCTATGGGTCCCAATGCCTCAGCGCCTACGTCGTTTGACAGCCCTCTCCTCCCTGGAGACTCCGCACCCTGCAAATGCCTCGCCCGGTCCGCCCGCCGCCGCCGACCGCCGCGGACGCACCGCAACCGAGCGGCAGCGCGTCCGCCCAGGCGCTCGTCCGGCGGCAGGACTGCAGGGCCGTCGCCTGCGTCTGGGCATCGATCCGCCACGCTCGCGCGCGCACGCTGCGCAGCAGCGCCAGGGCCTCGGTGGGCGAAGGCGGCGTCGAAAGGGCGGAAAACGGAGCGGGGGGAACCAGCGGATGAGGCCCAGTTGGTGGTGAGAAGTAGATAGGAGGACCAAAAGGAACAGAGTCTGTTGTCGCTGGAAGTTGAGTGGACACCTAATTCATGAATCCAAAGCTGCTCGGCATCGTTCCGCTGTTTGTGCCCAGGCACCTCCGTGATGGAGCCCGTCTCGCGGCACACCTGTAGGGCAGGAACCAGGTCCGACCTCCGTGCTAAGGGCCGGTGGCCCTGGAAGGAAGAGAAGCGAAAAGGCCAACGATAAGTGAAGAGAAGCGCTGCCTCGCGCCACTGTCGCCCCAGGACCTGAGGACCAAGACCCGGAGGAAGGCTGGCTCCGGCCACGCGGGATGCGTGGAGGTGGTTCCGGCACGAAGGTCGTGCCCGACCTGCCCTCATGAAGAGACCCCCTTTTTTCCGCGACTCGCGACTCGGTCGTCATTCCTCAATCAACCGTGCAGCGTTCACCATCCACCAGAATTTTGGGTGAACCTTTTGGGTTCTGGTCGGTGTATCCCGAGTGTATGACCCCGTCCTACGGGGAGGTCCTTCCAACCAATCGTTCCAACGTTCACCATAAAACTGCTTTAAAACGGTGAAGGGTTCCGCGCCGGGCGGCCATGGATCCCAAGAAGGCTTCTCTGGTCTTCATGCTGGATTTCAATTGAGGCAAGTAGGCCGCTGCCTCCTGCCACCGCAGCACCTTGACCCCCGTCATGACCAGCGTGCTGTAGAAGAGAGCGCAGGCCTGCACCTTGGATTTAGGGAGCTCCTGCAGCATGTGGTGCTGAAAAGAAATTCTGGAGTTGGGAGGGGCTCGTTCCCGCCGTTCCGCCCAAGAATACACACTTGGCTAGACACAGGCCCCCCCCTGATCAGAGGATAATCATCAACAACCTTATCAACTGCCCAAAATTATCTGGTTATTTGGTCGGCGGTTTCGCTCTCCAAGATATTCCAAGATTTCCGTCCTTTAGCAACCGGAAGGCTTGATCCACCGCCGCGGATCTCTGGCACGCAGCGCAAGCGGTTGAAAAGGACACACGGTCAGCTTGCAAGCGTGCCTCAAAGATCTCTTGAAGCTGCAACATAGCTAAGGGCCAGTTCCCACCTCAAATGCAGTGCTTCGGGAGGTGGGTAAATATGTATACGAAATGGTGTAGTAAAACAACGCATGGACCAAAAACAAACCAAACCTTTAAAGAATAAACGTCGCGACATGGCCCATCGGTTCGTGAGGTTCTACAGCAGGCTTCAAAAGTAGCAACCAACAAACACGTCAGAAACAAATGCCAAACACCGCTGCAAGCCACCAGGAAGACGGCTGGCAGCGGAGATGGCGCAGTTGTGCAGCCGCAGATTCGGCGTGTGCCCCACCCAGCGCGCCAAGGTGAAGAGATGCAAGGACCAGCGCCAGGCGAACATCGTGTCAGCTCGATTGCAAGCGGTGGCAGCAGAGGCCAATGGGACGAGATCGGGCAAAACCTGGGACGTTGGTTCGACCGGTCCCAGCTGGACACTTCCCACCATTCGGATCGATTGTTCAGCCGCTTTGAGTAAGCGGAAGCGGACAGGGTAGCTCAAACGTTCGTCAGAACAAAACCGAAACGCGTGCACCAATGTCGTCCTTGCTCGGATTAAACAGCCTGGTCCCAAGCCAAAGGTTTGTGGATCAAGTCCACATTTCCCATCGAACATCCAAATAAGATTGAGGTGGGCATGGGGTTTTCTACCGATGAGTTATGTGGTATATACCAACATTGCTATATCTAAAATAAATAAATATTTATATATATATATGTGTGTGTGTGTGTGTCAGAGTCATATCAGTGTAGCTTATGCCGGGTTGGAACCCATGGGTTTTGAAAGGATTTTGACCCCATTGACTCCCATCTGCACGTGGAGTCCAAGCTCGCGCCTGCGAGGCTTGCATCAGCTGGACCAGCTGGATCGCCAGTTCCCAACTCTGCGACTCGCTGCAGGCAGACAAGACCGTCCCAAAGCTGATTTGATCTGCAGAAGGTGGGACATCCAGGAGCTTCATCAGCAGCTGAAGCATTTGTGGCCAGCCTGCTTGACCTCGACACCTTAAAATGGCCGCACTCGCTGCATTACTCACATTGGTCGCTGGCAAGTTCTGCTGCTTGGCAGCTGTCAACCACTCCAATGCCAGGTCCCAACGCTCGATCGTCCGGCAAGCATCCACGGCCGACACATAGGGGGCCGTATCAACTTGAAGTTCTGCCTTGCACAGGAACCCCCCAAAAGAAAAGTAATAATGACTAGTAATGACCCAAAAAAGTGTATGTGTTGCTTTTGTTTCTTTGGGTATTTTTATTGTTTATCAACTTGAAGTTCTGCCTTGCACACCGAATTGAGCAGCAAGAAGGCCACTTGCCACATTCTCATGCGCCCCAAGCGTCGCACAGCCAAGCCCAAGATTTCAGAGGTCATCAGCAGACTCCGCCGTGCATAGAGCAGCAAGCGGCCAAACTCTTTCCTGGCAGGGATTGAGCAGCTATAATGTTTCACACTCTCTTGATCGGGATCCGTGAGTTGTTACATCTATACTCTATACAAAAAGCCTCACTTGTAGCTTCGGATGCGTCCAATATTCAATATGCAGAAAGCCCGGCAAACTATTCGGGCCATGTTGCACTAACCTGACGAAGGAGATTCCAAATCCTCTTGGAAAGTAAAATCATACTCCTCACTTCTAAGTCGGGGTGAGCTATCCACTTTCGAATCAGCGTGCAATAGCTGAAGGGGAAAAAGTAATTCATAATTAATGCGATTGAAACAACATTGGCCACAAGCAAAAAAAAACACGAAAGCAATCAAAAATAATCAAACAAATACTCTAAAGCCTATGAACTTGAGGAGGCTTCAACCATGTGCAACCCGGTCCCGTTGTTGCTGTCTTCTTTCCACATCGCTTTTATCCAAACTCCCAAATCCGAGTTGCGGCTCCACATACTTCGCTCCAAAGAACTTCACCAGCTGCTTCCCCTCGAAACGGCCCGACCGCGCGAGGAACCACTTGGGGCTCCTCCGGCGCTTCGCCATGCGCCGGAGGGAGATGCGGCCCTTCCACACCTGAGAGGAACTGGGGCGAGAGGGAGAGGAACAAAGGGCACCGGTTTGAAGGACCTCATCTCAGTTGCCAAAAAGAGACGGGAGATGTTTCAAGTGATTCCAAAAGCACTCTGCTTCCTGCTTCCCTGCACAAACCCCCTTTGCTACCTGAAACTCACGTGTAGATGAGTTTAAGGCTTTCTGTTGACCTTTTCGTCTACTCCACTTCGCCCACGCACACCGCCTTCGCCCCCAAACCCCGCACGCCTGCACGCTCGAGCTTTCCTCTGGCCAAAGGAGCCAGGTCTGCTGCAACAGGACTTCCAGCAATCCATCAAGACCTGCCTGGGGGCGCCAAACAGTCGCCCTTTGCGGAGTCGGATCAGCTTGACGGTCGGCATGCCGAAACATGCCGACCATGGGGAGGTCACAGAAGGAACAAGAATAAATCTGACCCAAAAGTGACCATCTAGGAATCAGGATCTTCGGGCAAGATCTCCTTGCTCGTGTACTGGCATGTATGAGGGGAAGCCTTAATATCCTTTCCCAAGGGGAACCGTTCAGCCTTGTGCAGTTCGGGTGGTCCCAAGATTGCACAGGTGTTCAGCATCGGAGTGCCACAAACGGGTGAGCCCTGACCCCCTCTTTGCAGCAAAACTCATTGCTGCAACAATCCTCCCAATCATACATCGCACCGCACTACAGAACGAACTGTTGAAGTCGAAGCCATGAGGCATAGGTCTTCCAGCCAAGGCGTGCATACCAAAAGGTAAAAGGCATCAGCTGCCCTTTCCGCAGGATCTTGCCCCCCATCTGGCACAGCAGCTCCTGATGCATGGGCCGAAAATGTGCTCTGGGCACTGCTCTGGGCATGCGGCGGGGAGGAGGAAGAGCGTTGCTCCATTCCTGTACATTGATCTTAGGACCTTGGGCACACGGGTCCCATGAGCCTACATTGCCTACATGTCATAACTGATTATACAAACTGGCCAGCGGGGTTGACCCCAAGCAACCTTGCGATTTTGAACATGGTCAGCTTCAGGAGCAGCTTCATCCCGCACCCCCTGCAAGAAGGGCGTTTGGACCCAAAAGCACCCTCCTGGATGAAAACGCAGAGGTCCGTGTAGTTCTCCATGGCCTGCTGATACCCCGCCTCGGTCAACGGATGCCTCTTCGCTTGGAGCTCCACCGGGATCCCCTCCACTGGGCTATTCCCCTCCAGTGCCTGGTGCACGCTTCGAGCGAGCTTCGAGCGGGCTGAACTCTGCGGAGGCTTCCTGGTAGGAAGGTCTTCCGCGGGGCCATACAAGGAACACAATCCTCGAAGTATATGCACGTAAAGATAACTGGAAAAAATGTATTATTTTAACCCAATGATTTGTTGATGATCACCGCATCCGAGAGTGGTAAACATAGCTTCACGTTGAGGGGATTTTCGTGTGCTCATGTTCATGTCCACACTGCGATCACCAGCCTCCAAGCTTGCCATCAGCTCATCCGTTGATGGCGGCCTCCGCTTTCGCCAACTGCGCAGCCACTGCTCCTGGCGCTTGGCGCTCGCCCTGCTCGCCGTGCTCGCCGGGCCGATCGCAGTGGCACCAATCTCGTGGGTGGTCTCATTGCCATAGCGCCGGAGCTTCCACCGCTGCTGCGGGAGACTCTCCGCATGCCAGAGGATCCAAGTCTGTTCACGAAGCAAGTTCTTGAAGCTCTCGAAGTCACCCTCAAGCTCTCCCGGTGCTGGGGTGGAAGGGTGTGCCTTCAAGTCAAACACATGGAACCCACCTGGTTTTGCTGAGAAATGATTGGGAAACTCCTCTGGTGCCGATCTCCAATCTGGTGGTTTTGGAGGATCAATTGCTTTGATCGTGTTGGATCAGTACGGCCTCAAGTTGTGACTGTCCTTATATTATGAAAGTATAGAGAAATCTGCTATGCACTATTTTGCAATCAGGATCATCGAAGCTCACAGTTCACCTAAGCTACCACTGGATGATCATCACCTCATATCCCTCGCCTAATGCTTGCATATTCTATTATATCTATATACCGTATACAACACTTGCCATCTCCGAAAAAATAGAAAAAATGTTAAAAAAATAGAAATGTAATTTTATACAATAAAATATGGTTCTATTTTTTTGGTATATCTTGCCTTGGAACCCAATTCCAGGAACAAAACTTGTGACCTTCCAATGTTTTCTTGCAAACAAATCGTCTAAACACGAGCGCCATCCCTCCCAAATTTCGACCCCTCAACGCACCTTCACTCCCACATCCTCCTGTAGATCTATCGAAACGATCGCTTCTCCATCCCCGGTCGCCTCTCCCACCTCCCAGTCCCCGTCCTCATCCCCTCCCCTCCCTGCCTTTTTTGTAGGGCCTCTGCGCGCGAACCACTCCACGAAGGCGCTCAGCTGCTTTTGACTCAAAATCTGCCCGTCCAAGACCTTCGCCAGGCGCTCCACGAAGCGTCGGAGCTGTGTCGAATCCTGGTGCTCCAGGTGCTCGAAGCCCTTCGATGACGGGACCTGAGAGAACGGTCCCACAAAATGCCCGAACAGGCTTGAAAAGGTGGAAGCATAGACCTGACCTTCAGAAAAGTGGGTGAACATTCGCATCATCTAAGAAAATATTGGCGTGGGAGATGTTCAGTTTGACAAAAGAATTGGCAGTTGCCTACTTAACCTCGGGCATCCTCAGGCTTTTGTTGTGCAAAAGTGGCATGACTTGCCCTTCCCTGCCTGCTCAGGCCGACCCGGACTAAAGCTCATGCAAACTCATGCTGAGAGCAGCATGGGTCAAGAGCCACCGTCTGAGCAGCTGCGGAAGGAGATGTCGGTCTTCCAAAATCCGTGCAAAGGAACTGAACAGTCCTGGTCTTGAGTTGCTTCCCCTGAAAGCTGGGATCACTGAGCACCCCAAGACCCTCCCAGAAAGCGCGTCGATCTATTGCTACGTACACAAAAGGAACATATATTGTACTTTTGATGCGCAAATATATCTATTTAATGGTTTCAGAAAGTAGGTGGCACAATCCCCAAAAGGTGTACAGACTCCCACCTTAAAAAGGCTGCGGATTTTTACGGTATATGGTTTAAAATCTATGTTGTTTCCTGGGGGATGGCTTTAGTCTTCCGAGTTGTAAAAATATATGTGTTTAATTATTTCTCATGGGTGTATTTTATTGTTATGTTGAAAAATCCTTTCAATGTCCGTTTGCATTTCTTTGAAGGAATACTCTTAAAGTGGCTCTTGAAGTGTCCTGAAAATGTGTGTTTAAATGTTGTCCTTGAATGTTTCCTGGGGGATGTCCTCTTAAAGTTTCTGAAGTCATGCTTAGGTGTTTTCAAGTTGTTTAACTGTCCATCGAAATGTCCTTTACATTTAAATGTCCTTTTTGCCATGTCCTTTTTACATTTCTGTTTAAACGTTCTTCTAAAAATGTCCTTTTCAATATGCTGCTCAACTTGGTTAAATGTACTCCAAATGTCCTTTCATATCTTCTTGCATATTTTGCTAAGTTCCTCTTAATTTCCCTTCAAATTTCTTTTGTAATAAACAATGTACATTTAAATGTCCGTTTAAGTTCCTTAAAACTTTCCTGTTACAATTCCCTGCAGGTTGCCTTTTAAACGGCGCTTAAATTTTTTATTGGTTAGGTGTCCTATAAAATTTCATTTGTGTGTTCCTTCAAAATGTCTTGTTTAAATGTCCTTGAAGTTCCTGTCAATTTTCACTTGCAGTTTCCTGCTGGGTGTCCTTTTGAATTCCTGCTGGGTTTCCTTCTGAACTCCTGTTGAATTAGTTGAAAATTAAAGTGTCCTTGAAATTGGCGTTTGAAGTTTCTTTTCATTTGCAGAAGCAAAAATAGTATTGAGTTTCCTTTCAGCGCTCGCTGACTCGCTCATTCACATAAACACTCATTGACTTGCTCTGGTAGTTGTGGTCTCCTTCGCACGCTGTCTTTGCGTGCTTTCTCTCATGGCGTTGCTTTGTTTTTCTTGTTTTCTTCGTTTTTCTGGGCGTGAATAGATTTCGGTTGCGTTTCAATGACTTTAACTGAACCGAACTGATTTTAATACTGCTTCATTGATTTGAAGCCACTTTTTTGGTCTCTAATGTTTCTATATTGACTTCCTTTGAACTTCACTGTAGTGCGTGTAAATTTTTGAGAAGTCTTTCCGAACTGATTTGGATTAAATTCAATTGGTTGGAAGAAATGAGATGGCAAAAGCCTGGTGGCCCTTATCATCCACCATTACGCGTTTTGCACAGCATTTGTGGGCTCTTGCAGTTGGAGATGTTGCACACACGTGAGCGTACGCCAGCTTACAAACGCGCGCACAGTCAATGTCAAGATGGGTAGCGCCCGGTGGCACCATGTTGGAGGCGATGAGATGGCCAAAGCCTGGTGGCTTTGTGGAATCCACCGTTGTGGGCTTTTAAGGTTTCATGACATGTGGACACTTGAGTGATAGACACTGCGCAGCGATGTCCGTTCCAAAGTGCCGAAGGACTGCAGTTGTTCGCCCGGAGATGGTGGGCGGGCTGGGTGGGATGAGGGGGCAAAAGCCTGGTGGCCCTTAGCATCCACCGTTGTGGTTCTGCAGGTTACATGACTCGCGCGCTTTTGCACACGCACGCTTCAGCGATACACACTTGCATAAGGATTTCCGAATGACCAAGGAACTGCGAAGGATATATGAAATACATGAAATACAGTATATCATAGTATATCCAATGATATGCTCAAATCACCTTTTTTTGGCTTCTTTTTCTTAGTTGTGACTTTTTCCTGCGTTGTGAATTGCGTCGCGACTGTTTGAGCGCGCGCTGCTAAGCAGAATGTGTAGCGCTAGGTGTCCAGCCACCGCAAGAGCCACGCCGGCTCCAAGACTGTAGTAGGCAGAGTTGCTGGCCTCAAGGTGCAAGGAGGACAGCAACATGTTAAGAAAGCGTGGAGATGAGCGTTGGACAGCTGTGGCCACGTGAGATGCAGAGCTGCCACGTTTCTCTTCCTAATCTATTTGACGGACGGGCGCGTCCCTTGCTTCCCAGCATCCAGAAGAAAAGCCTCTGTTGCAAGTAACGTCGACTGAGAGATTGTAAACGGCGCTGTAGAATTTGAAAAGGAAAGGTCTCAAGCCCTAAGGTCATGCTCGGGCGTGGGGCTCATGGGGCTGAGGGGCCTGGACGTGTGAATAGGAAGCTGTTAAGAAAGCGTAGAGCTGAGTGTCGGTGTAGGACGGGTTTGGCCACTTGAGATGCAGAGCTGCTGCGTTTCTCGGGGGTGTAAATGTAGCTAGCTTACCAGTAGCCAAGAGAAAAATCTCTGCAACAAGCACGTTGCAAGTGAATCGTTGCGTCAAGGGGCGACTCCTGCCTGCCCGATATTTCCGGCGCAGAAAAAAATGTCTCAAGCCCGAAGTCGTTCATAACTGGGGCATGGGGCTCATGGACGGCCTGGGCATGCATGAAATGCAACATGTTGACAAAGCATAGAGCTGAGCGCCGGACGGCTTTTGCCACTGGAAATGCAGGGCTGCTCCGCTTTCTCTGCCTAGTCTCATTGGAGGGCACGCATGTCTACCAGTAACAGAAACAAGTCCAGGCACGGAGAACGTTAAGGGTAGGCATGAATCATCGACCAAGTGGTGAAGACCGCGCAGGCACCTCACACTACATAGCTTGCACAAGTGTCAGGCAGCAAAGCTCTGATGCCCAAAACAAGAAAGGTCTCAAGTCTCAAGTGTGTAAGTTCTTTGGAGCATGGGGTGCATGGGAGTAAGGGTTGTTGGCAAACAGTTGAAAGCTGCAAATAAAGGCTGGCACGATTCCTGCAGCAAGCACCTCACAGTAAACGGCTTGCACAAATGCGACACAACATGACATTGAGCGAGGATCCTAGCTGAGCAGCGTCCATTCTGCAATGCTGTCATCAAACTTTGCGACTCACGGACGGACATTTGGAACAAAACATGGGGATCGCCAAGTCCAAGCTGACTGACGCAAGGGCTCCATCTTGACGCTCTACTTGGACATGGCGGGAACGAGGTGGCCCAGACCAGCCAGCGGACCGCAAGAATGCACGCAACACAGAACCATCCGAGGATACAGTTGAAGATGATCAATGATCAAGCTGAAAAAAGTTGGCCCGGCAGTGCCTGAGTGGGTGGCAGGGCGATCTGACCAATACAGGCAAGAATTGGTGGCTTTGCCTTTTGGGAGGTCGACCCCTTTGCTTTGGTGCAAGCATTGATGTACCACTTGATTGGCACTCGTATTCCATACAGGCGTAGGCATGTTCACAAGGACCCCACAAGGAAGCCACATGACAACCAAAGCACAACCACAAATCATGCTTGCTTGATGAGTGACTGCCTTCATCCGCGGCAACAGCTTGGCCTAGTGTTTCCAACTGGTAACCTTATGGCTTTCGCAGTCATAGAAGACAAGCCTTTCCAAAGCACTTTCCACTGTCTCAACGCCGTTGGCTGTGAAAATACAGGAGAAATGCCGAAGTGCATCAGGTGCAAGTGGCAGAGAGATGCGGTCTCTGTACTCTATAGTGTTTCTTGCCTTTTCTGCTTTCCGGCTGCGAAAAATCTCTCTTGTATTTGAGATTGGCATGAACATCCACACACTGCCAGCTACATCTTCGAAGCGAGAATGGAGACCCCATGCAAGTAGGCTTTTGGCAAACGTCCTCCCCTCCTTCCTCAAAGGGGTGGTGCCTGACAAGGCGTGTCGGTCGAGGAATTGGCCAATGCTGGGCCAATCCTGGAGTATTTTTTGCTCCGCGAGGCTAGAGAAGTCAAATTAAATATACATAAATATTTCCCAGTCACTAAAATATGATCTGAAAATCCTCTTGGGGGTTGTGCCATCTATTCTGGCACTACTGTATACCTATATATTCATATATAGCATACACATGTTCCTTTTCTCTATTGCGCTGTGCCTGTTGTTGCCTCAGTTAACTTGTCGGGCATTTCGGCGGCCTTTTGTGCACCCACATAATGAACCTTTCGGAAAGGAAGATCGTGTTTGCTGATCCATCGTTCCCATCAATCGGAAACCTTGCAGAATCTCATGGATGAGGGGTGCTGCCTTCCAGGCCCTTCCCAATCTTCCAAAACCCATCTGCTGATTCATTCCGCTCTGTCAGAAGCGGCCTCAGGGCCGGATCATCAAGGCGTCACCTACCTGATCGGAGAAAGTGATCATCTATCGCAGAGATCAGGAACCACACACAGCCGTGAAGTAGCTGCGATGATTGGTCAAATGGGCATGTTCTAAAGCAGGTATGCCATTGGATTTGGTCTAATTCTCTCCTGCTTTCTTCCTTGATTGGCTGGCCTATGCTCTTGGAACCCTCTCTTTGAAGCTTCCAAGCTCCCGTGTGCCTCCCCCCCTGCTCCAGCACTTGTTTGAGCCAGGTTGGCCGGGCGACCGGCGCCCTTCAGTCTCCACGCGGGCGACCGGTCACGAGGTTCGAAAGGTGTTCGGAAAAACGGACGGCAAAGTGTCTGGACACCCAGTCGCCTGCACAGGCTCCACCCTCGTGGCACTGCTTGGTTGCCTTCCCCGGTATGAAGCAAACATCTTTTGGACTTTGCGTTTTCGCGATGCCCATGCGTGGTGGGTGTGCAAAAAGAATCGCACTGTGTTGGGAAGGCTGAGTCCAGAGATTGGCTCAGGGCATCCCACCATTGGGGCAATACTGTGTGCTGCAAATGTGGCGGTTAAACCTCTCACCCAGCCGCACTGAGGGAAAACAAAGGAACTCGAAAGTGAAGAGAAGTCCCGAGTCCCACCCGAAAAGACAAGTCCTTTACCACAGGACTTGGAGTCACCCAGCTCGTCGTTGACAACTATGTGGCCAAAGCAACATGAGTACTCTGAACCACTTTATCAGTGGAGATGCTTGGGCATACCTGAGAGGAAAAAAAAGGGCTAACAGCTGAGGCAGCTAAGGCTAACATACGATGGCCATGTTGATAGGTTGTATGACAGGCACCCTGGCAAGCTGTAGTCGCCCATCCACGATTTAACACATGCACTATGTGCTTCATGTTGTTCCAACTTCCTCAGAAATCTACCAGTCCCAACTCATCTATCCACCTACCCCCTGGCCTGGCCAGAACTCATCACCAGAACAAGTCAACGGCTCAAGCCAAATAACAGTCCATAATGATCCATAATAGTAATTTGTACTTAATTGATATACTATTGAATCCATATTGTTTGTACATCACATATGTTATTATGTTATATCTATATATATATATGTGTGTGTGTGTGTCATTTGATTATTAACTTTTCGTATGTTTGTTAAATTGAAAGATTGTTTCCCCTCAAGCCAGCTCACCACGTCCGACAGCGGCCTCTCCACACCCGCCGCGTTTTCACTCACGGCATCGGTTCACCCCGCCGGTGTCCCCCGCCGCCACCCTTCAGGGCGGAACGAGCTTTGTCGCCCCCCTGAAGGCTGCCGGCTCGCGACGCGTCACGCGGCGCGTCACCGGCTCGTCGCGTCATCTGAAGGCAAACAGTCGAAGGGCGGCAGCGCTTTCGGAGGTGAAGGCTCCGCTACGTTCGTAGCTTCTTGCTCCTAGTAGTAAGGCCAGGCCCCCCCAAGATCCAAGGGCCCAGTCCACAGGTGTTGGGTTTCTCTTTCACTGTTGGGGTTGGGCGGATATCTATATGTAGCAGCGTAGCGCGGTGAATGATGCCTCAGAGCAGTCTGCGGATGCTGAGTCAGTGGCCATTCCAAAAGGACTCCCCCACAAAAGAGCCATTGCTGGGTTCCACTACAGATTCCACAGAAAGAAAAAGATCACTTGCCCATTGCAACTCCTACCCTGCATGTCAACATGCCGATAGGCTGATAGGTACCCAAAGTTGAATAGCAGTAGCAAATAGTAGTAGCAGGAGAATATGCCCTCACCAGTTTTGTCCATCGACGAGACCTGCCCGTGGCGAATGCACAAAAAAAAACATGCGCACCCTTGAGGTCAAGAGCCGCTAGATGCACTCCCACGGCTGCAGTGCCTTCATCGTGTGGACCACACAAGCCCAAATGGAAGGGAGTTTGATGTGAGTTTCTTGGCAGTGTGCGACATGTGTGCCCAAGAAGCCAACAGGATGCTTCGAGAAGTGTCCCCCCAACGATAGGGTGAACCACTAGAATCTAAAGAAAGCTTAGCTCACTACGAGAAAGAAAACTATTGAGTATTGGCCTGTATTGGCCATCCCTGGCTCAAACTCCCAAATCAATCAGCTAGATTCCCAAATTGGAAAACCATCTAGAATCTATACATACCCGTGTCTTAGACTCATCCGCCATCTCTATCTGTGTGGTGGCCCAACGCTTATCAACACGTGACGCGTCTCCCATTCGGGCACCTGTCCCGCCCATTCGACCCACCGCCTTCCAGCTCGGGCTCCACATGTGTGGACGTGGCGCAGCCTGAGGTCGGTTTGACCATCCCAACGGACGCACGGCACATCCGGGAGACCCCAACGGGCACATCCGGTGGGGGTCTGGGTGGCAACTCGTACAGTGTACAGCGGCACCAAAAAATAACACACACTTATGGATATGTGTACTGACTTGACAGCGGTGCCACACGCCAGCCTAAGAAACCCAAATCCTGAAAGGTCCAGGAAAGTCCTAAAGAACCTGGGGGGTCTGTAAGAGGAAGTGAGGCCAAAAGCGTAAGGTCGAAGGCGACGAACAAGTCGAAATGACGACGATCGCTCAAGTCTGCAGCAAGTGAGGTTCTGGGCTTAGCCTCGTGCCATTCCGATTGAAAATGGCAGGTACATAGTTCTGGCGTCCCAGAACTATATCACTGTGCGACAGATGCGTCTTCGTTGGCTGGAGACATCTGAAGCACACTCCAGCCCCCTGCTAATGAAAAACAATTCAAACGAATCCCTGTGACTACAAGGGGCACACACACACACACACACACACACGCCTCCCCAAAGGGAGGCAAAAATTAAGGCTAGGACGAAAGTGCAAATGTGCGCGCCTCAAGGACAAAAGGGTGAAGACATGAGAAGGAGGACGAGACGGAGACAAAAGTGTGTGTGGTTGCGATGAAAGAGAAACCAAGTGCACAGGGACAACCGATGAAGCCCACCTCATTGTCGAGACCTGGGCGACCTAAAACCTGAGTGTGCAAGTAGATGTGCGCGTACAGACTAAGGCCCAGACCGTTGTGCGCGCAAAAGAAAGAAAGGAGTGAGATGAAAGGACATGAAGCAAGGGAAGACACGAAAAGAAAGAAGAGAAAGAGGTGTGTGAAGGGGAAAGAGTGAAAAGGGGAAACAAATGGAGGGGACGGGAACCAATGAAGCCGAACCTCATTAGAGAAACCTATGCAAACCTGGTTGAAAATGTACATGCTGTGTGTGCATCTGAGGTGGCGACGGGTCCCAACGGACCCTAGATTGCTTCGGTCGCTGCGACCACGTACGGCATGCCCGAGGGCGGCCACCTCTGACCGCTGCGGTCACGTAAAGGCATGAGCCAACTTGGAATTCCAAAAATGGGACAAAAATCGGAGTTCTGATGGCATGAGCCAGCTACTGTCCGCTGCGGACATCTACGTTCCCAAAGCCGGGGAACATGGACAAACCCCCGTTCGACGGGTCCACGGGAGGCACTCTACGGGCTCATCCCGGGTTGGCACGAGGCCAAACACACTTATGGATATGTGTACTGACTTGACAGCGGTGCCACACGCCAGCCTAAGCAACCCAAGTCCTGAAAGGTCCAGGAAAGTCCTAAAGAACCTGGGGGGTCTGTAAGAGGAAGTGAGGCCAAAAGCGTAAGGTCGAAGGCGACGAACAAGTCGAAATGACGACGATCGCTCAAGTCTGCAGCAAGTGAGGTTCTGGGCTTAGCCTCGTGCCATTCCGATTGAAAATGGCAGGTACGTAGTTCTGGCGTCCCAGAACTATATCACTGTGCGACAGATGCGTCTTCGCTGGCTGGAGACATCTGAAGCACACTCCAGCCCCCTGCTAATGAAAAACAATTCAAACGAATCCCTGTGACTACAAGGGGCACACACACACATGCAATAAAATACATACACACAAATGCGGAGCGATGCAGTGTCCCCTTGTCCTTGGGCTACTAAGTGGGTGATGCTTCATGTTATATAACTACAGTTCTGGATGCACCGCAACCACTGACTCCACCAAGCATCTTTGGACTATACCAATTCACACCAGGCCACCCCGTGGATTCACAGCGTGCAAGGCTCCACAGCAGGAGTAGCGCCCATCGTAGTCAGGCTTAGACAAGTGGAAGCGGCAGAACCTTCGGCCGAGGTCGTTTTCCAGGAAAACATTGATTTCGAGATTCCGAAGAACACATGTCACATGACCCTCGAAGTTGGACAGTTCCTTGAGTACCCCCATCTGGTAACGGTCTTAAGCTGGGCCTTCATTCGTGCTGGTGCACACTGAAACCGCAGGGGGATTGAGGCACTCCTGGCTCCGTCCGCACCAATACTGACTCCCGCCGCTTGGCAGGTGATCCGGCACTCTTCTAAACCGGTTTTTTTTGGGGGGGTCCCTATCAATCAAAGGCCTGCCATATTTATATATATATATACATACAGGTCAATGTTTTGGAGAGCACCAGCAATCATTAAAGGGATATAATATATAGTTATATATAGAAAAGTGAACGCCCTTTGAGGAGAAGAGATCTAAAAGTTGCTCAGAATGTGTTTCCTTCTCGGCTGCATCGCTGAGCTTGGCACTTTTCTTCTGAAGTGTTGGCCGATGGCACGAAGAGCAAGCCACCTGATGTGCGCACATGACGCTGCTTGGACACAGAGCAAAAGGCATCAAGAGGCTGATCTGCCGCGTGAGAAAATGCCCGTACAGTATTCGAGAGGAATGTTGTTCTTGGGTGAACGTGATGTGCGGGCGTGCTGGCTTTCGGGAGGACCTGGACAAATGCCTTTCACTCCTGCAAACAAGGAGCATCTTGCGCAGGTCACATGCAGTTTGTCTCGTCTCCACTTGATCCTCTTCTTCAGCTCTCCATGGTCGTAATCCTCCAGGTACACGCCACCTGTCGCACATACACCCAACCGGTGAAAGAAAGAAAAGCGGCCTCTTGCGCCGATCAGAACAGGCACCCACTGGTGGATCTCTGATCTGGTGAGGAGTTTTGGACCCACAACCATTTGCCGTTTGCCTCACAGGCAGTCCAACACAACCTAAAGCTTGAGATTCTAGCACGCTGAACCAGAGAGACCTGTGCTCGCTGGATGCCCAAGGACTGCCACAATGCACTTCACATCCTGTTGATGCACGAAACCTGATATTGTAAGCCCCAGAACAGATCTTCATGGTTCCCAACTGTCATTCATGCATTAAACAAAAAGAACTGATCCGTCAACGTCCCACGAATTGAAAGTGCTCACCTGCTTGCAACAGACCCGATCTTCACAAGTTGATGAAGCTTGCCACTCTCAGTTGGCAGCTTCCACCTGCGCAAAAAGAGTCGAGGCCAGGCCTTCTTTGACCAGAGCGAAGTAGCCATGGCGCTTGCCCTGCCATGGTCCACCAAGTCTAGAAGAAATGCTGAACAGTCTCAAGTCTCAAGGATCAATCTTTCAGGCAAAGCTGCAGAACTGTCATGCAAAAGAATGTATGTTGAGTAACTAGCTAGCGGCTAGCGACTTAGCCGACACATGCTGGCACCGTGGCTCACTGACAAACGAGCTAACGTAGCAACCTGGAGAGTCAGAAAGAACTTGCGACTCTGACCCACTGAAGTTAAACATATGCCTGGAACTGGGTTTTGAACTATCCACCCAAAGCACATTGCCAGCATCACCTCTGTCCAGGTGCCATAGCCACACCTCAGGCCCCGACTGGCAACCAGGTCCGGTGCGTCAAACCCCCATTGCCCCACGGTGGCGCCAAGGGCAAGAGCCCAATCCTGTGGTTTAAATCCGGCGGGTCTCCTGCTTCTTCAGTCAACACAAGTCGGTCAACAAGAAATCAGGCCGGGTGGTTCACCACGTCAGTATTTGCATATGGCTCGTATCTCTCCATGTGACCCCCAAGGACAGTACAAGATCCATATGATCCATACAATTAACTTACTCAGTACACACCCAAGAAAACAACACATCCACACCCCTCTCACCGGTCCAGGGCACTGCTCTTTGCCGTCCACCACGCTCGCCCACATCCCAGGGCCATCCGCAACACCATCCTGGGAGCGGTGCTGTTTTGAGGCTAAAAAACCGGTCCTGGTCCGGCTGAGTTGGTGCAGAGGACATGGGGAATGGTGGACTGCCCACGTGTGCCTTCATGTCCCCCAAGGCAAAAAATGTGCCGAGCCACTCGCCAAATGGCACAGGCTTGCAAGAAGCCCTCGTGATGCTCCAGAACACCTGGGATCAAGTGATTTCGCAGTGATGTCGCTCAAAAACAAGATCACACAGGACCCGCAGTCAAAACAGAAAAGCCAACGGTACGGCGCTCCGCGGCCCAGCCGCAAAAAAGGCCGGGCACGACGTGTCTCCGGTCCCTACCGTGACGCATCAAGAAGTGCGGTCGAAGCAGCCCCATCCATGCGGTGTGTTGGCGCCTTTCCTCAGATGACGAGACATTCAAAGCAGTGCGCACCATCGAAGGAATATCGAATGGATCCCCTGTTGAGGGCTGCATGTCCAGCTTAGCTGCCCTGGGCTAGCACCATACACCACCCCCCTTGATGTCTATGTTGCATATTGTCTGGTAAAGGTCAAAGACTGTTGTATCAACATTCTGAAGGTATTTTTCTTTCTTTCGTTCGTTTGTTCTTTCTTTCTTTCTGTCTTTCTTTCTTTCTTTCTTTATTTCTTTATTTATTTATTTCTTTCTTTATTGTTCTATGTTTTCTTTATTTCTTTCTATCTATCGATCTATCGGTCTATCGATCTATCGATCGAACGAACTTTTTTATCTATATTTGAATGTTTTGTATGTGTATTGGTTCGTTTATGCCGCCTTCCAAAAGTAAGAATAACAGTACACTAGTCGCACATGAGTCCTGACCCACGACCATCACCACCAAATCTCGAACGATCCTTCTCCCCCTCCCAAACGAAAAAAGGATCCAAGGACTTACCACAACTCATCCAGTCAAATCCTCCAGTCCTCCAGTCAAATCCTCCTCCCCCACCACCCTCACCGGCCCGACCGGACGCCGAGGCTCGGCGTGCCACGCGTGAGGCCCGTGAAGGTCTGATCGCGGCCCCAGGCGACCAACTCCTCAGAGCGGAGGAGGAGCAGAGGAGGAGCGGACGGACGGAGAGGGGGAGGAGTGTCTACAGAAAATGCAACCTGTTCTGTTCTGTTCCCTTGCCCTGTGCACTCGCTCGGTCCGAAAGTGCTGCGGCGAGTGCACCTTAGTCTCAAGCACCTTAGTCTTGCAGTGAAACACCGAAAAGCGGCCAGCTTAATGGCAGGGCAGGGTCAAAAGTTGAATTCAGACTCGGCCACCAAAAGAGAGCCGCGATTGCCTTCTTAACTTCTGTCTGAATCTTCTCTCACCAGCTTCCACTAAGGACCTCATCTGAGAAGCCCGTAGCAATCGCAACCATTTGTCCGGTACACGTAAAGTAATCAGTCTTTCTTGCACAAGTGCATTTGTTACAGCCAAGATAAGCCGAGCAAAATACTTCCAAAAAAAAATTGCCTAGGCTTAGTCAGCTTGGGAGTTCGGGCACACCTACTTGCGATGGCCTCCAACCTACTTGTGATGCCTCCAACCCACTTTTGCGATGGCCTCCAGCCTACTTGCGATGGCCTCCCACCTGCTCGCGATGGCCTCCAACCTACTTATGATGGCCTCCAACCTGCTCGCGATGGCCTCCAGCCTACTTGTGATGGCCTCCAACCTACTTGCGATGGCCTCCAGCCCACTTTTGCGATGGCCTCCAACCCACTTTTGCGATGGCCTAGAGCCTACTTGCGATGGCCTCCAACCTGCTCGCGATGGCCTCCAACCTACTTGT
>CAXAMN010023484.1:829618-892118 GCA_963970005.1 Durusdinium trenchii
TGCTCGCGATGGCCTCCAACCTACTTGTGATGGCCTCCAACCTACTTATGATGGCCTCCAACCTACTTGCAATGGCCTCCAACCTACTTGTGATGGCCTCCAACCTACTTGTGATGGCCTCTGACCTACTTGCGATGGCCTCCAACCTTCTTGCGATGGCCACCAACCTACCTGCGATGGCCTCCACCATAGCGATGGTGTACCTACCTACTTACCACGGCTTTCACCCTAGTAGCGACGGTCTCCAACCTCCTTGCGATGGCCCTCTCCAGCCTAGTAGCGATGGCCTCCCACCTACTTGCCATGTTGGATGCACCTAGCAGCCATAGCCTCCAACCTACTTGCGATGGCCTCCAACCTACTTGTGATGGCCTCCAACCTACTTGCAATGGCCTCCAACCTACTTGCGACGGCCTCCAACCTAGTAGCGATGGCCTCCAACCTACTTGTGATGGCCTGCAGCCTACTTGCGATGGCCTCCAGCCTACTTGTGATGGCCTCCAACCTACTTGCGATGGCCTCCAACCTACTTGCGATGGCCTCCAAACCTACTTGCGATGGCCTCCAACCAAATTGGGATGACCTCCAGCCTACTTACGATGGCCTCCAACCTACTTGCGATGGCCTCCACCCTAGTAGCGATGGCCTCCAACCTACTTGCGATGGCCTCCACTCTAGTAGCGATGACCTCCAACTACTTGCGATGGCCTCCAACCTACTTGCGATGGCCTCCAACCTACTTGTGGTGGCCTCCAACCTACTTGCGATGGCCTCCAACCTACTTGCGATGGCCTCCACCCTACTTGTGATTTGCGATGGCCTCCAACCTATGTGCGATGGCCTTGATGGCCTCCAACCTACTTGCGATGGTCTCCAACCTACTAACCAGAGCCTCCACCCTAGTAGCGATGGCCTCCAACCTACTTGCAATGGCCTTCACCCTATTTGCGATGGCCTCCAACCTGCTTGGGATGGCCTCCACTCCACCCTAGTAGCGTTGGCCTCCACCATAGCAGCGGTAACCTCCAACCTACTTGCAATGGCCTCCACCCTAGCAGCGATGGCCTCCAACCTACTTGCGATGGCCTCCACCCTAGCATTATGACATAAAGCTGCCTGCTATGTCTATAAATCCTAAAATAGGAACAAAATTGGAACTGAAAATAGGG
This sequence comes from Durusdinium trenchii, assembly GCA_963970005.1. NCBI lineage: Eukaryota > Dinophyceae > Suessiales > Symbiodiniaceae > Durusdinium > Durusdinium trenchii. Next base: position 830,788 of record CAXAMN010023484.1, read on the forward strand.
AAAAAACAAAAGGACACAAAGAGGATGATTCTCAAAAATAGGAAAAGAAAAGAGCTGGATTTAGAAATAGGAAAGGAAAAACGGAAAAGAATGGCAGCACTCTAGGATAGGAACATGAAATGGATACGAAGAGCAAATGACTGGAAGCAACATACTGGAAGCAACATACTGGAAGCAAATTTCCTTTCATTTTCCTTTAAAAGTTGATTACGGCCTTTCATTTTCCTTTAGAACATCCTTCTATTTTCCTTTAAAGATTTATTAACTCCGTTCATTCTCAATTACAAAAATTACAAATTCCTCTAATTTCCCTTTAAAAAAAATATAGTCCTTTCATTTTCCTTTAAAGAGTAATTAATTCCTTTCATTTTCCTTTGAAAAACTTTAAATTTCTTTCATTTTCCTTTAAAAAATAAATTCCTTTCATTTTCCTTGTAAGAATTCTAAATTCCTGTCATTTTCCTTTCAAAAAAAATGCCTTTCACTTTCCTTTCAATAATTGACTATTTCCTTTCATGTCCTTCAAGAATTAAGAAATACCTTTAATTTTCTTTTTTGTTTTTTTAAATCCGATTTTTTCCTATTTTTGGGGGGGCTGAAAATCGTCCTATGTTTTTACTAGTTGTTCTTGTTTTTTCCTATGTTTCCTATTTTTTTTACTATGTTCAATTAAGAAACAAAAAAAGTAAAAATAGGAATTAAAAATATGAAAAAGAAAATAGGGCGATTTCCCCCCCCCCAAATAGCAAAAACATAGGAATTAAAACAAATTAAATAGACAATAGGAATTTATTTGTTTAAAGGAAAATGACATAATTTATAATGTTTTAATTGAACATGAAAGGAATTAATCATGTTTAAAGGAAAATGAATTAAAGGAATTTATATGTTTAAAGGGAAATTAAAAGAATCTATAATTGTTAAAAGGAAAATTGAAGGAAGTTTTAATTGTTTAAGGAAAATGAAAGGAGGTAATCCATGTTTAAAGGAAAATGAAAGGACATAATTAGATCTAATCTAATCTAATCATTCCAATCGAATGCCGGCCTAACTGTGCATTGCCGCACTGCTGTTAAATATCAAGTTTCATTCACTTGTGTCTGACCATGCGTCTGATCGGAATGAGCCACCTGCCTTCAGGTAAATCTGAAATATTCGATCCTATGTGTTTCCTATTTCATGGTTGTTCTTGTTTTCTGCCCTATTTTATTCCTTATTCCTAAAAATAAATATTATTGAAAACAATAGAGATAGCAACAGCTTTTGTTCATAACCCTAGCAGCGATGGCCTCCAACCTACTTGTGATGGCCTCGACTATAGTAGCGACGGCCTCCAACCTACTCGCGATGGCCTCCAACCTACTTGCGATGGCCTCCAACCTACTTGCGATGGCCTCCAACCTACTTGCGATGGCCTCCAACCTACTTGCGATGGACTTCAACCTAGTGGCGATGGCCTCCACCCTAGTAGCGATGGCCTCCAACCTACTTGCGATGGCCTCCAACCTACTTGCGATGGCCTGGAGAAGAATGGTGGAGAAATGCAACAAGGATGAGCATCTGAAATGAGATCTTCTGTGAAATCTGATGAAGTGATCTATGAAGTGTGGATCGGATCTGCGCTTAGACATGCTGAAAAACGCTGAAATCAGAGAAGAGATCAGGAGACAGGAAACCACAGACAGAGGCACACCTTGCTTGGAAGAGGCAAAACTGTTTGGTATGTTTTTGTTGATGTGGCTGTGATCTGGAACACGTTGGAACCCACAAACCCTTCAAGTTCGACCGCCTTCCTTCCACGCGATGCGAACTCACAGGTCAAGCATGGTTGAGCACTTCAGCCAGCCCCTCGCACCCCGCACAGAAAAACAAACATTCACCTCACCTATACTATAAGGACCTACCTCCAAACTGTTCATTCGCACGACCACCGCCCAGTGCAGGTCAGGATTCGGCAAAGCGCGAGTCCGCGAACTCGTCGCCTGGATCACGGGCCAGCTGCCCACCCAGCTGTTGGCTGTTGCCCTACATGGGTGACCCCCCCTCCTACCGTGGTCAGGCCGTGGCTGGCACCGAATGGCACCCGATCCGAAAGCGGCGCCAGCCTTCGTAGATCCGGTCGAAGCGCTCATACGGTTGATGCCGCATCTGCCTGGACCCGAACCCCGACGGTAGCGTGGGTCGCCCAAGGTCGCAGTGAGAAGCTCCACCCCCTGTCGGCAGGGTCTCAGGGTCGCCTCCTCAACAGTCGAACACGGTCATGTAGGCGTCATTCACGCTTAAGGACCCTCGGCTTCCCCACCCCCCCCAAAAAAAAGAAGCAAAAAGCCAGAAAGCTCCAAAATCTGAACATATATGTTTTATATGGGAATGGAGCATGCGGCGCGTCTTTTGCTGCCAGTTTTGTTGATTAAGGATTTGGTGCCGCCCTCACGGGAACAAAACTCCTATGTAGGTTTGTTCCAGAAGGTTTGCAGTGTTTCGGACAATTCACCGTGAGAAGTTGCGCATGCTTGGTCGGCTGTTGCCTCTGTTGCGCATCGCCCGTTTTGCGCCAACGTTCAAGGCAGGCGGTTAATTTTTACCTCGCCTCTCTGAAACGTTTGATCCGTCGCGTTTTGAGCACGTTGTTTGGCTGACAAGTTCTGCCAGGCTGTATTAAACACATATTCACACATTTTCGTACGAAGTCTTGCGTTGCCTTGCAAATTTTAACCGTTTATATATATATATATAACCATTATTACCACCCGGCAGGTTGAATCGTGTTCTTCTTGGGCCAATCGCATACGCCAACCAGTTCGGTTCCGACATCGACAACCGGTCGGAACCTGTCTCTACGGCCGAGCGACACCAACCCTCTGGGCTTAAACAAGCAGGTCCAAATGCTGGGGCTTCACCAAGACCTGCAAATGGTTGAGCCAAATACCTTCTTCACCGAGTGTCACTCCATGTGTTGATGCCTTTCCCAGAAAGCGACCATGCGCCGACCACTCCCCACCGCCGACCAGCCCCATCCCCGCATGAGTCCGAAGTCTGCCGACCAGTCTGCGCCTGTCCAGAAGCGCTTTGACCTCCTTGGCTTGCCGAACCACCCCAAGAGCCACCAGGAATCATATCGTGGAGGAGGTTCGTTTGTTGCGTTGTACGTGGAGGAGGCTCGTCGCACGGAGTGATGAAAACCAACTCACAGCAGTCAGCACTGACTGCAAGATGCGACGTCATGAAAGCGGACAGGGCTACTTTCACCTTCGAAGGAGCTCTGGCCACCGAAGCCCCGGTGGCCACCAGAGTTTCTTGAGCGAATTGCACGAGGAGAATGCCCTGACAGGACCTTTGACCCGCACCCGTACTTCTTGAGATCTACTTAGTATACTCTAAATTCACATAAGCCAGCCAACAATGTTCCAAGAAAAAACATCGCCAAGCCATCCATGCCAAGGGCTCCCCGAGCCCCCAGCAGACCGTGAGCCAGAGCCACGAGCCACGAGTTAGGAAAACGATTCACGAACACCAAGTGTCGACATAGGGATCCTCCTTAGCTTTCGCGCCCTCCGCCATGGCTGCGGGGCGATCAGGAAGTCTTCACCAGGCCTTTGGGGGACAAAAGCCCCCCAGTCGAACTGGGGGTATGCCTTATATCGAAATGCAGAATATGAATCCATGGGAGATGATCAGTGCATCAGTGGACGGAAGAGGTCAACTGACAGATCTGCCTCAAGCAGTTTTGGTAAACATCTATTCAAAAGGTCGAAACATGAGGTTGTTCCTGCCATAGGCATCGTGCTGTTTGAGCGAAATCCTGCTTGCATGCAGCTGAAGCTAAAACCTTACCCACATTGCTATTGTGCTATGGTGGAAGAAAAATGGCGTACCGCCTGAAGAGGAACTAGTCTTACGAGATTCCATGTTCGTGAGTCAGTGTAGTTCATCCCACCACGCATGCGGGGCCGCTGACAGTCTGCTTAGCCAAATGAGCTGAAGCAGAAAACCGATTCCATTGACTGCCACCTCAAGAATGCATGGTTCAACCGAGTCCAACGGAGTCCTAGAATGTGTTGGACTCATCAGGTTGCCTTCAAACAAGCAAAACTGACTTTGAGTATCCAACAGAGGTTGAGTGACCTTACAGGACCCTACTGGAGTACCTATGGGATAGTCGATAGGGTCCTTCAACCTCTGTTGGATTGTTGCATCATGAAAATGGTTGAACTTTTTGACTGAGGTTTGACCACAAGACCAAAAAGAGTACTGAGGTTGACCACAAGGTTGGCGTCCCCCCAGGCATGAAAAATGCAAAACCAACAGCCTGCATTCGATGCGTGATCCTCCCGCCAAGTTCGGTGCTCCCACATGCGACGGCGTCAACTGCCACGCCCGGCCACACCAGGCCTCCGCCAAAAAGAACCTGCTTCAAAAACAAATTGATGGCGAAGCAACCCCAAATTGTTCATCCCTCAACTGCTGATTCACTTGAAACTGCTCTGACACATTGCTTGTCACTAGTGACCCCCCCTTGGGTATGGGCCGCCGAAAAGCAATTGAATTGTCACCTCTTCCTCTTCCCGACCGTTTTTTTCCGTCTCTTTCACGGGGCACTATTGGCTCCTCGCTTTCGGTTCGCTTGGTCGCGGGTTTGATTCAGCGGCGAGAAAAGCCGTGAGAAAGCCAATTCCATGTTTGAAGCATGTGATAAAACCCCCTATCCTCAGCTATTGGCTGCCGTGTGTTGATGTATGTATACATGTACCGTATGTTAGTCTGCCCTGTATCATGCCCGTCATCCACACAGGGCCTGAAATGACTGGATTGCTCATCACATAGCATCTTTTTTGAATCTATTTTGTCGACCATCCCAAGAACATCACCTCCACGGTATCTATGAAAATCCTTCAAAGGCCACCAGTTCTGCTGCTCGGAGCGCCACACACGCGGCCCCGATCGGAAGAGGTGTTTTCCGCTCTCCTCAGCAAGCCCAAGTCAGCTCGCCGGGGATCCGCGGATGACGCTCAAGCCACTGCCAAGGTCTGGCTTCCAGGGTTGTATGTCAGCTCCAGCTTGGAACCAGGGGCACCCTGGACGCGATCAGTGGATGTCGGGGTGGAAGAGATGGCTGGTACTGGCATATGTTGGCTTAGAAGGACGGTGGGTCGGGGCAAGTACACCACCTGAAGTTCATAGCCTTTCACAACACATGCTCCTCCTCGCCCTGGCCAGAGCTGTTGTTGACTTCCTCTGTTCCAAAAGCCAGGCACCTCAAAAAGCACCTCGAACCAGTCACGGCCCGTTCGGCGTTCCCCGTTCGGCCCCGTTCAGCCGGACCTTGGGCACCGGGAGGGTCATGGCGCGGCCATCGGGCATGGTCACTCCCAAGAGCTGCCCTGAGGCAGTCAGCGACGGAGTGGCACACCGGAGCGCTGACGTTGGCCGGAGCGCTGACGTGTGTGTGAAGGTGCAGCGGAGCTGTAGTGCACTGGAACGATCGATGGGCAGGGGTCGTCACCCCATGTTTTTGCCATCTACCAGGCCGCAACTCCATTGTCCCCAAACCCAGCGAGGAGAAGGCCACCCAGCGAATGCTCTCAGGCCAGTGAGATAAGCCGATAGGCCTTTGGTTTGAGGGAATCCGGGAAGCTGGGTGCCAAGCACCACCCTCTTGATTGCTGGCACCAATTTCAGCCTGCACAGCAGTAGGATACAGGACCCCAGGCCACACTGAAGCGCCACATAATTTTGTCCAACAAAAATGTACCCTTCACTGATTAATCTTGACGGCAGGCTCCATTTCCAGACTTGCCAAGTCGTAAGCTCCCTAACATCCATCCCAAACTGCTGGCTTCCCAAGCTGAATCAACGTTCGAACAGTTGTTTCCTGTCCGGCACGTCCTTTCAACACCCCTTCCATCACTCCTCTCCCCGATTTTTGCTGGCCTTCCTCCAGGTGCTCCGGAACCTGGAGGAAAGAATCAAGGAAAAGGTTTCAATACATATACATATAGTTCTAAGCATATATACGTGTGTGTCCTCCAATGTGACCCCTGGTGTATATGGTCTGCCTGTGCGTGCCTAGTGACCGTAAACCAGCTTTTGTCAGCAAGGGCAAGGGTCTCCCGCTTGGTCCGATCCACGTCTCGAGTACGGCTCGAGACGAATGTGAACGGGTCTCGTTACGGTCTCGTTCGTCTAAACATCTTCAAGAGACACGTGCCGCCCGAGTCCACATAATTCTCAAATTGTGTACATTCAATTAACAATATACATTATGTATTACATGCCGATGTAAAGAAAAATATAGACACTACTTAACTATATACAGATACACATATACATACACCCGGGTCCCGAGACCCACATGGAAGCTGATGGCAATGGACCTTGGGAGACCCTTTTCTTCTATATTCTATATACAACCCAGTGGTATTGAAGTTCCATGTTGCTCTCTTCAGGGTGTATATCTTCAAACAAGGTCGAAGTCCTCATCACAGGTTGGCCCCTCCCGGTCACCTGAACGGACTTCAACAACCAGGTGTCCCAGTTTAAACCCATCCAGTGGTCAGCATCAAGTGATCGAATCCCTCTATCTACCCGGGGAACTTCTTAGTTTCCAAAAAAGGGTCCTCCCTTCTGTTGTTCTTCCGTGGTCATACTTTGGTTTGGTGGTCCTAGGCTTCATGTCCGGCTCCCATCGCATGGTAGTGATGTCGCCCCACATGGACGATATTCGGCGATTCTGCTTTGCTGCAACCACCAGCAGCTCTAATCCTGCCAGGCCACCTCGATCTCCACCAGCAGCTCTTCAGCACCAGCCACAGGCGCATCAAGGGTCTGGCGGCTCGACTCCAAGAAGATTCCTTGGGCACAGCAAATGGCTGCATCTTGAACATCCACATCTGCCATCCCAAAGTGCAAGCCAAAGCCAAATCCGGCCCAAGCGAAAATCAACTTCATAGCCCGTCCGGTCCACTCCATCCCTTCAAATCCATTCCAGTCACCACCCTGCATGCCCAAACCACCCTACACGAAGTCGTCAAGCGTCCCACCAGCCGCTTCCATTCTCGATGAGGCCCACGAGGCTTGGAAATCACCTTCTGGAGCCTCGCCGCGCAGCCGACGCCATGGGCGGGTGCCCGGTGTAAACCATGAGCATTTTCGGCACTTCTTCTCCCGAAACAAGCCATGAGAATCATCAACAATGAACAGCTTTACGGGAACATCTGCAGGAAACCCTTGCATTCACCCCTGAACCACTATGGTTTTCCTGTAGATGTTCCCTTAAACCAAGTCTGGAATCATTTACAATGACCTCCTCCAGGTAGCACCTAATGTTGCTTTGGGGGAGTGCGTCCCATTGCCACCCACAGTGGATGATGCTGATCATTTATACTACAGTACCATTACTCTCTCTCTCTCTCTTTCTCTCTCTCTCTCTCTCTCTTTCTCTCTCTCTCTCTCTCTCGCGGGCATGACTCGTCCCTGAGCCGTCTCACAAAGAGAACGGACGGGGGAAAGCAAAGAGCGAAAAATGTGACATCTGCCGTTGCAGAAGCTGCAAAGCCATTACTATTTCAAACATGATTGCCATGTAGAATCATAGAAATATTGGTAGTAGCCAAGGCCTTCTTCCCAAGTCCCGATAATCCTTGACGGACTGTCGCTGGTTACATGCCCGACATGCACAACTTCTGTGCACCCCTCCGACCTCGAAATGAACAAACGAAAACCGCTACAAAAGGAAACATGTCTTCATTCTGCTGGCGAATCTGCTGGCAAATGTTCAGCAATAACAACAGCATTGTCTGGGTTGCCCATGACAAGCGCCTTCCAACTCTGCTCTACCCATCAAAACTTCCTTACCTCCAGCCATGATCAAGATCAGGGGCAGGGGTCGCATAAATCAGAATCAGAATCACAAGTCTTGTTATGTCTTGTTCATGGTTTCCTCACTGCGGAGGCTTTGCTTGCCCCGGCTTGCAGCAAAGTATCCATCCATCCATCCATCCAGCCAGCCAGCCAGCCATCCGTCCCATCCCACCCATCCCATCCCATCCCATCCCATCCCGTCCCGCCCCTCCCGTCCCGTCCCGTCCCATCCATCCACCCCATCCATCTGAAAGCCATCCATCCAAGTGGCCAAGTCTCCAGCCCCGCTCGCCGGCGTTCCAGCTTGCAGCCCTTGCACTGCAGGAAGTGCTTCCTATCCACGGACCCCACGTTTGGAGAGAATGGTTGGCCTATGTCCTATGTGATGCAAACTCTTGATGAACAAAACCTCCCATATGAAGAGGTTTTTCAATACATCAAGTGGGGGGGATAGGTTTATTCATCAAGAGTCTACGTTTACCAGTACATGAATAGCCGCGTGTGTCTACTCCATGGAGTCAATTGGCGGACCGTCAGGGGGTGGGGCGCCAACCATCGGTGTGTGGGGGTGTGTCTACAACCGTCAATGCAAAATTGAATGATTTTACTTCGATCAGTCAACCACGCGACCTGGTTTTTCGGCGGGACAAGGTGAATACACACTGGTGGGACAAGGCTTGCGTCACTACTGGGCAGGACATTGAGGCAATGATCCCCATGCTTTTGGGTGGACTGGGGTTTCGAAGCCCGGGCCTAGCTGTCCTTGGAAATGGAGCTCCAGGCATGTAGTTGCTCCAAACGCCCAGCTGCTCCTTCAAGTTCCAGAAATCCGTGTAGCGACGCATCACTCGCCAGGCACCAGTCTCAGAGCGCACGTCCTGAGAGGGAGAGGGAGGCGGCTTCACCATCAGGCTATACCGGCAGTTAAGGTCAATAGGTCACACACGTGACTTTCTCAAGGCTGCCTCCTTCCCTCTCCTTCCACAGTCCTCCCCTCCATCCGCCCGAAAAGCCCATCATCCGCCCGGGCGTCCACCGCGAAGAAGGTCACCGGGCCGTGCCGCTCCAGCCGCTCCGCCGGCAGTTGGACCGACAGGAGTGGCTCGCGCCGCTCGCGCCTGTCGGCCGGGTGCCTGGCTGAGCAAGTTGGAAGAATGTTTTGACAAAAGCTCCCAAGTTGGGTGCTGGTAGAAACTCAACAGAAATTCTGAGGAGAGGTGACAAGGAAGACTTGATGCATTGCAACCAAGCCGGGACATCGGCAGCCTGTGAAGTCTCCGCCAACAAAAAAGTGCTTGGCAGTCCAGTCAAGTCCGGCTCCACTCAAGTTCGCCCTCTCACAGGGATGGCCAAAAGGGCTCGAACCACTGGCAGGGGCGGTAAATATTGCAATTCTGCCAAATGTCTTCCCAAAATGGTGCTTCAAGAGCCTCCACTTGGAAGCCTTTTCTGCAGGCTGGGTCAAGTGGCAACGATTCAAAGCGCACTTTCATGGATGCGTTGGGCTGGACGCGACCAATGAAGCTCTCGCGGCTATTTATATACAACTTGACAACCGTCACTGGCAGATGATGCTGGGACATTGAGGTTGGTGGTTCGCCAACTCGTTACATGCGACTTTGAAATCCATAGCAGAATGTCAGTATGCAGTAATGTCATTGATCTTAATCTTGCGTTACTGGCGGGATTCCCAAACGTAACAGTTTGATGATTTGGGCTCCTTGCATCGAATATAACAGCCCACCTGCGAGTCCCAGAATCTCCCTCGAAGCAGTAGAGTTTTCTCCAAGCTGCGCGCCAGACGCGTCTGGCACCACCACTCCAGCACTTGCCACTGTGGACGGTGCTGATGAAGTGCTTTCAGCTTGAACGACACCAACTGCCACAGGTGCGGCGTCTAAGCATGAAACACTTGGGCTCAAATTGAGTGGACCTCAGTCTTCAGCGCCACCATCGTTTGTCTTGTTTCTAAGCCATGCCATGCCCCAAGTCTATTCATGTTCATACCCAGTCAGTTTCACTCTTGCGGAAGGGGGCTCAGCTCAAGCCCCTCATGGTTTCCACACCACAGCATCCCGATCCGGCCTTGCACTTGCGGACGCGTGGGAAGCATCACCACCTACTGCCGGCGGGCAGAGCTCTTGTGGACAAGGATGGTGGGGGAGCTCTTCTGACCAAATGGATGCAGCATGCTTGATTTTAACGGACACCCCTGGGGCGCCCATGAGCCACCCCTTCGTTCCATCAGGCCCAGCTTCAACACAGTCGTGTGGCAGGACGTCAACAGAACTGTTGGGTCTTTAGAATGCCTCCCAATTGCCAACCCGGAGCAAGACCCGGAGCAGCGTCGTTCACGACAGGGATGCGCTTCTTTTCCGGTGCTCCGGTCGCTGCTTCGACGTGCTGCGTTTCCGGTGCTCCGGGCTTCGGCGTGGATGGCGACACGCTCGACGGCGACACGTCGGGTTTGGATAGATTTGCCCTCGTGGCACACATAATGGAAAGGGTGAACCTGCAAGTTTTGCAGGTGTTGCGCGAGTTTGCCCCGGCTTGTTTCCTCCACTAATTTCGTAGAATCCAAACTGTTTGGTCTCTGATGTCGGAATTGCAAGATGGTTCACAAAAAAGGCTTATATACCTACTTTTGGGATGCAATGGCTGAACCTCAGCAGGGTCAACGCGCAATCTGCCATGTCCCATTGCATCTGAAGAACCTTCTGGGGTGGCAAAGCGCCATGACGTTCACTCGCCTTGGGGACCGCTGACACGAACGTCTTTGAGATGCCCAGGGCAGTCCATCTTTCTATCATGCACGAGCATGGCCATTGTTTTTGATTCTGCCAACTTCAACTCTTCGAACATGTGACTTTAGCCCGGCCCAATGCCAATACTATAAATATATAACTATATATAGTCATAAATCTTGATCAACTCTGTGTGTGGCAACCTTGATCTGCCTATACTGTACTCATATACTTTCCCTAGAACTAAACCAAAAATTGTCCAGTAGAGGACAGAAGATGGATGCCCATAATGCTTGCAGGGGACTGGTTAGTCCAGTGTGGGGGGAGTGCGATCCAAAGACAAGTGCAACTCAGATGCTCGGAGGATGCCCATGGCGGGCACCGGAGGCCACTCACTTGAACCCAAAGCACTGCCCAACCAGCCGAAATCGCCTGACCGGTGTGGAGGTCGCAACGTGTGCCAGGTGCCCAGAGGCGCATCGTCCGCCGAGGTGCACAGGAGTTGCAAGTCATGCCGCGATTCCAGGTTTTTGCCCTCAAGAGAACCATCAACGTCAAGCCAAGATTTCGTAAACATCAAGGTTATCAAATGGTGGTGTCCTGGCCAAATGACCCACTTAGCATCAAGCTCAGAGTGCATCGAGGGCCCTTCTTTCGGCCGCATGAGAAGCCTCTCGTTCAGTTCCTATCATGCGTCCTCTAAACAATCCAAGCCTGGCCTTAGGCCAGGCCCTTCCAGAAGACACGCACGCAGCACGCTGCGCTGCGTACCGCGCAGTCTGCGCGTGCGCCAAGCTAAGGCGCTAAGGGCTAAGGTACTGAGGTGTCAAAAAATCGAGTCCGTGTAGCACCATGACCACATTGATATCCCTGATATCCCAAACTATGATGAGTAGAAAGTTAACAAGCTTCCGGACCGCAGCTGACACAATCCAATCATCAGCTGCCACAACCGAAGCGAATCTACGCGAATATCACACTTCTCCAATTCTGCCATCATCGTCAAGAAAGAGCGAGGCTCAACAAAAAATAAGAAAGACATCGAACATGTTCATCCATTTCAGTGCCATCAGAGCTCTCCATCTGACCATTTGGGGAAGGCACGAACCAGGCGTCTTCAACGACCCTTTTCCTTCGGAAAGGGCCGAAGCAGGCTGAAACCATCGCGGTGGAGGTTTCCGTTTCGGCGTCACGTCCTCAGAGAATTCCCGGCGCGAGGAGTCGGCCAGGCAGCCGCTGGGCCTGGCAAAGTGATTCATGATCATCAGAAGGGCTTCGAAATCGACACTTCTTTTGGTGGGGGGAGACCAGGACACCAGGTGGAAATACCATCGATGCGGTGTCCAGAAGCCGGAAACACTCAACAAACCCTGCTTTTTCGGTCGGAAACATCCCGAAACCAGTCGGACCATCGCCTGAGCGACCAAAAGCGCCGGTGAGGACAAATCGCACTGGGCTAATGGGGCCATGCCATCCACCGGAAGGCATAGGGTGAGTCCAGGGAGTGCTGGGATTTCTTTTGGAGTGCTCGATTCCCAAGCAAGGCCTCATGGTCCTCACCGTCTCACCGTCTGAGAGTCCTGTGTTCATCCGATCCACCGCCGTAGACGCTCGGCAGCTGAAAAGGTTGGGTGCCGATCCAGTGATAGCAGCTTCTTGGGAAAGATCCAGTGATAGCACCACTGGATGAAATGAACCGCCCTGATTTCCGGGCCTCCGCCACATGCCCCAGGCAACGCCGCCACGACCGTCACGCCGCCGAGACTGTCGGTGCCTGGATCAGGCCGCTCCCAGGTCTCAGGAAAGAGCCGCGTGAACCTCGGGCGCCAAAGGCAGAATTCAACCAAATTACACCAAGGAAGATTAACATGGAACCTTTGGAAGACTACTTTACTCTACAACCTAGTGGTTTTCAGATTCTATGTTAATCTTCCCGGGTGCGGGTGTATATAAATACATCTGAAGTCCGCCCTCTCTATCTCGATCTCTCATCCTCTCTTCCTCTTCCAACCCCTCCCACCCCTACAGTAACTGTTTTTCCTGCAGGGCTCCCTCCTAACCCCTCTCCAATATATCTGAGGTACAAAACTATAAGCCCACCACATAGAATGCACCTCAATTAGCCTGGACAGTTCTACAATTCTAGCCATGACCCACGGTCCCATGACCCGACCACCAAGTTCAGCGACGGTTCACCCGTCCTCGTGCCTCATGACATCTGACTCATATGGCTCATGACCTCGTTCGAAAGCCTTCGATTCTTGTTCGGGCATCCGAGAATGATGGCGCCCATCAGGCCCTCAGGCCCTTGCTGCAAATAGTTGATGGAACCTCAGGCGGGTTCCGGAGCCTTTTGAGCCATGAACGATTGCAAGGACCCGAGTGGTTCGAAGCCCGGAGATCTCAGCAGCAGGGGGCTTCCATGCGGGCAGGTGCGAGCTGGAGCTGGTAGGTCCCGTCAGACTGCCCAGGACAACACGGCAGGAATCAGCGACCAAACGTTCCATCCACACCCTTTTAAGCCAAGCAAAACCCCATGCATAGAGATTGAGATGCCAATGATCTGTGGTTTTTGTGCCAAGCTTCTAGAGTTCGTGCAGGTGTTTTGCCCTCCCTTCAAGGAATCATGCAAGTGGAACCGGCCACTCCCTGTCCCATCTAGATATTACATGGATTACTAGAGGCGAAAAATCGAAGTCGTCCTTCCAGGGTCCATGCCGTCCACTTCCACGTCCCAAAACGCCTCGCTTCAACGAATCCCCTCACCATTCCCGCTGGGATCCGGTGCCAAGGCCCTCCACATCCAGCGCGTCAAACAGCTGGTCGGCGCGCGCGCTCGGCACGCCCAGCCTTGCGGAGGTGGGGCTGGGGATGGTGGGGATCTGAGATGGCACACCTACTGATTAGGCTACTGCAGGCTACAAGGCTTGCATCTGCCGATGGAAGGAGAAGATCGCTTGGAAAAGACCTGAGAAAAAACCCACACACAGCTCTCTGGATTGGGTGGATGAGAACATGTGGAAGGAAAGCCCCTTTGATCCCCAAAATGGATCAAGGAGATCCTCTTTCCTTGGATGTCCGTCCTCGCTTTGGACCTGACGGGCCGGTGGATCGGCGGGCACCCCCTCCGCCGGGGCACCGCTTCGCGAAGAGCCGCATCTCCTGGCGGCTGACCTGACGACCAGTCCGAGCCCGTCGCGTCGTGGGTCCGAGCCGGGCGCGGGGCGTGGTCGCGCGGGGCCGGTGGTGCGTGGCCGGGGTCCGAAACGGGAAGAACTTCTGGAGAAAGAATGCATCCTGTTGATACCAAAAGTTCTAGTATGACAACAACACCAGATCTGCTTGGATCTTTTGGCGGGATTCTGGAGAAAAAAGGAAGATCAGCATCCCGTTCGGAACATCCAACGTTTTCGTTGGTACGAGCGGTGTATATTATAGTGTTGCAACAAAAACAAATCACGGGGCGGCGTGGGAGGAGGGGAGAAAGAGAAGTAAAGGCTTGGGAGGTCTTGCTGATTTGGCTTGGAGCTTCTGGGATTCCCCAGCTGAGACGTAAAGTGACGCCACAACCTCTCCCCGACCCAGCAAATCTTGCATTTACACCCGTGGCAGGTGGCTGTGCAGCAAATCATGTTCAAATCCAAACTGCCTTCGCAGCTGAAAGATGCCTGGAGTGGCGCCTGTGCTTTGGATCTGGGTCGCGAGACTTACTTACAATGCCCCCCCGACGCGAGCCCACCGAACCCACCGAACCACGCGCGCGGCTGCGCAGGCCGCGCCTTCCCATCCTTGTCACCGTCGATGACTCGGTAGGCCTCGGTGCTTCCCGCACCGGGGCGACGAAGGATAGATGATCCGCAAACAGGTCCACGGCCACTGCGAATCAGGATAGATGATCTATAAAAACCACGAAGGCCAGTGTTGAAGCTACTGGCACTTATGGGGGGGGTTGCTTGAATTGAACTTCGCAGCATCGCAATGGATTTTGGCCCTGCTGGACAAACCATTCTAGATCACTGAGGCGCGAAGCAATCCGTTACGGAGAGAAATGACAAAGCCGTGCTTCTCTTCGCCACCAGCTCAACCAATTACTGTAGGTCACTGCTGCTATCTGCGTATTGTCCACCGATCTGCTGGTGCTGTTGAGTAATGTTCTGGTGTTGACTTCTCAGAACCTCAATCAACACTTCCTGTGTCAATCCCTGTCCTCCGGTAATAGCTTCTTCTACGAACCCATGCGAACCCTGCAAGGTCTGCAATGAAACCCAGCCTCCTGCAGGTTCCGGCACTTGGTGATCAAGAAACGCCTGGGCCAACTCGTGTTGAGACATATGCCACAACCATTGAACATCCTATGAGCAAACCTCGCTGCCAACCTGCAGGTCAAAGGGATCTTCGGGATAAAGCAAACTTCGCCGGACATCGTGGATGTGTGGTTGGAAAACATCCGGCCACACCCGCACAAATGTTGAGATCATGGGTGTGCCATTGGCTATCTGCGCCAAGCTTGTAAAATACCGAGATACTGTAAATACATCGTCGTCAAATACTGTTAAGCCCAGTCAGTCAGTTGCATCACGAAACTCGCTAAACACCTGGTCACCTCCAGTCGTATGCAGTTGGCTCCCACTGCGTGGAACAGCAGAACAGTCTAGCTCAAATACAGCTTGCCTCCGCTTTAGCGTGCTCTCCTTCCACAAAACCCATGCAACGGCCGCAACGGCCCAGCCACCTCCCACCCCAGGGCCCACGGGCTTGAAGGTTTCGATCGTCCCGTCCACCTGTTGCAGGCCGACGACGTGGGCCGGTGACGACGTGGAATGCTGCGCTGTGCAAGCACACACCTCGCGGCTGGCTAAGAAGTCCCCCATCTCCAGGATCGGCGGCTGGGAGACCTGCCGAAAGTCCCGCCTCAGCCGGGCCGAGGTGTCTCTCGCCCAAGGGGCAAGCGATCGAGGAGGAGGGTGGAACATGGTGGAACCAATGGGCTCATGGAGCCACATGGGCTCATGGAGCCACAGGCTTATATGAATAGTGAGCCATGTGTTTTCACTGGGCCCTGGTGGTGGCGCCACCTTGAGGACTTACAGACCACGACCTGTCAGATCAACTGTCAACTGAGCGCAGGGCCCCAGGACTGATTCGAAGTGAGACATGAAGACGGCGTATTCCACCTCCCCACGCTTGTCCTCGCCAGGTTTTGCAGAAGGGCGTTGCCAGATTTGCTTTTCAGGAGCACCTCCAAACGACTCAAAGAACAGCGCTGGACAAATGTGCAGTGTTGGACCATGCGGGTTGCGTGTTGATCTTGAAAGACCAGATCCCTGGTTGCTTCATGGCCGCGTGGTGGATCTGCAGGCTTCTGCAGGGCAGGTGTTCCCCTACTTGGATTTGCTTGAGGAACCGCAGAGAGAAAACAACAACAAAAATCCAAGTCCAAAGCAAAACCAGGCCATTCCTAGTCCTTCCACTGCTCTCATCCACTTTGCGTTCCACCGAGCTCGGAAGCTCGGTGGTGCTCGGGTGGTGACGGTCGGGTCGCGCCTGGAGGAGGTCGTAGACTCGGTCGGCCACTTCCTGGGACGGCACCGAGTCACCATGGCTGGGGTCTGAAGGTGCCAACGTTCCATGCGCCTGGCTCTATTGACCAACCAGGTCTAGTGAGAACCTACATGGTGAGTCGCAACCATAACTTTTGGACCAACCCCTTGAGAACCTACATGCTCGCACTGCGCACCACATCTGGACGTCTGTCCCTGCACGGAGCGTTCCGTCGCGTCCGCGCCTGCGGATGCCCGAAGCCCCGGAAGAAGCTTCGCATCTCCGCGCGGGTGATGCGGCCCAGCCTGCAGCCGGAGGCTTCGGGTCAGGTGACAGGCTTGAGTTGTGTCAACGATTCGTGTACAAAACTGTTCATTAAAGATCTATATGAGCACGCATGGAGCCCCAGGTCGTGCGATGAACATCAAACGTTCCTGCACGACGTCGGAGTTGTGGGCTCGGTGAGTTGTGGATCCGATCCGGCTCTCCGTCAGGGTAGGACCCCGTCGAAAAGAAACGAACTCGGAGAGATGACTCGGCAGGGGGCCTTTGGAGGTTCAGGGGCTTGAATGCATCGCGCACGTGCTTGAACTTCAGCTGCAGCTTGTCACCAATGTCCTTGCAGACAACGCACCCCGATGCATCCACTGACCGTGACCCCCCAGAACATGTAGAGAGAGAGAGAGAGTGCCTTTTCAAGCGCTGTGTTTCCAGTTGGTGCAGTTGTTGTGCTAGCAGAGCTAACCGATACTTCGCGCCTGCTGATAGCACAAACTGGAAGGGAAACCAAGGGTCCAAAACCTTTTTGATGCTCGCCGCCTCCCAACACCGCACGTCACACCCTGGGTTTACCGTGCGCAGGTCGGCCCCAGACCCCCCCCCCCCCCCACCCCCCCGCGGCCCCGCAGGTCCGTCGAACGGTCGGATGCCGCTCCTGCATCAGCCGACGCAGCTCCACTCGCTGGGAGTTCTGCACAAACTTCGTCCACTCCTTGCTCACCGCCTCGGGCCCCCCCATCTGCGAAGGGAGCGAGAGGGACGCGATGGACGACGACAGGACACGAGGGCATTGGTGAATATGAGAAGTCCGAAGTGGTCTTCATTACTCCTCTGTCAATCTTCCAAAATCCAATGACACGATCAAAAAGCACGGATCAATGACTTGGACATGTCCAATCTGCTACACTTAGTGATGTCCCAGCTTCAATAGGTGAAGCACATTCTCTCACCACCAAGCTGCTTGGGACCTACCACCTTCATCCTCAAACGAGTTACCCACACTGGACTTGAAACTTGGGTGAGGCACATCCGCTCACACCACCCTGAGACCCTCTTTCTACCCCAGCCCAGCGACTCTGGAGGGGACCTCATCTGGCGTCCTGGGCGGGTGGGCTGCTCGTCCAAAGAACATGCTCTGACCATCGTCCTGAAGACTTCAGCCAGAAGGAGAGTAGACTGAAATATATCAGGTGAGCCCTTACTGTGGGAGTCGTGCCATGTACTCCAGCCCTGGTGTGAAAGATCATGCGTACGTGGTCCCTTGGACTGCCAAACGGACATCTGCTTTCAGTCCCACTAGGCTTGTGCCAAGCGTACCCTCAGGAAAATTCACACGCAAACCCGCTGGTGGCGGAGAATAATCCACACCTAGATGTGTATATATAGAGAGAGAGAGAGAAGTGGAAGGGCTCCAAGGTGGATTGGCGTAGATTTTGCGCACGAAAGCAGGAACTTGATTCTTGAGATGGTCACTGATATACATTCAGAGGATTTTGCATTCGCAAGTCCTTTCCTGGATCCTAATCCTGCCATGCGCCCTTGCATTGCAAATATGTGGCCCCTTACGACCCAAGCCAGGGGGAATCCTCTCAGCAACTGGTTCAATCCAAGCGTTTTTTGGTGACCTGGACCTTGCAACTCCAGAATCCTCTGACGAAAGATCTTTCCCACCATCGAGGGCCCCGGCTCTGGCGTGTCGGGCTTCAGCACGAAATCCTGGCAGACACAACGACCCTGGGCCACGGGATGTACAGGGGAGCAGGTACGGAGTCCTTGAGGCATTGGCCCGAGGGTTGCCACAAGTTCTTCATCGATGTGGGTGACAACATGGTGCTCGGATGCCTCTTGAGACAAGCACCAGAACCATCAAATCGACACCAATTGGGATGATTCTCGCAAACCCCACTTGACCACTGTCTTGTCTTCCAGCGCTGGTTGGAGGGTCTTCCTCCTCACACTCGCGCGTTCGCGCGCCCCACGCGTTCGCGGCGTGGCGTCCTCCCGTTTGGCCACGGGGCGTTCCTGCGGCCGTCGTGCCGTTCCGCCGTGCTGTGCCGTCGTTCGGCGTGCGACCAACGAGGTGTGCAGGGGCCCAATCCACAAATCCACTTGGATCTGGGTGGTTCGAAGCTGAAAGGATGCCTTTGTCGCGGAGCCGAAAAGGCCAAGTCTGCCTGTTGGGGCTTTAAAGTGACTGTGGTGGAACTTGACCGCCATGCTTCACATCGAAATAAGCTCTGCTTTTGCTCCAGCGGGTGGGCCTGGATGTCGACATAGGGTGCCAAACTTGCATAAAACTCCTGGAAATTTGGCGAGGAGTTCGGCCAGGATGCGATGAATTCTTGGGAAGTTTGTGTGAGGCTCGGGTTTCATCAACTCTCACAACACCCGCGAACCACAAGCCAATACAAGCCATCCAATCCTCTCAAGGCGCACCACGTCACTAGGGCCCTCCGGCTCCCATCCAACCCAAACCCATCCTGCAGCGAAATCTCCCCCGACCCATTGGTGTCCACGGAGTCATGGAATTTGTCCGCCAAGTCCTGGCGGGTGAGGCAGATCTGATCTTCTACGAAAATGAACTTCATCTCCCACAAATCTCCACCAAGAAAACAAGCCAAAGCTTGATGATGTCTTCATGTGATATAGCTTGATTTCCTATTATCATAAAACTATTGACTATCACATTTTATATATATAGTTCACGATGATCTCTCTCTATGTATTTATATATATATATATATATGTGTGTGTGTGTCTTTGTGCGTGTGTGAATCGTAAAATATACAAGTGTTTTTTAATGTGCCTAGCCCAGAAGCCCCGAAGCCCTTGCTGGCCATACCTCACCGGTGACCGGACCCGGGACTCGGGACTCGGCACCTCTGGGAAGTTCACGAGGCGGAACAGGTACCGGGTCTCGTTCCTGCGCGGCGGCTCCGCTGATCGCGGCGCCCTGCCGGGTCGGGGGGCGGCCTCCCAAGAGTGGTGAAGGGCGCCTTTGGTGTGGAAGGGAGTCATGAAGGATCAGCGTCTCGAGTCTGGTCACAATCAGAACTCGAGTTTCAGCGTCTTGGGTAACCTGGTAGTAGGGACATTCCTGCATCAAGGACCAACATTCCTGTGGCGGTAACAAACAAGTCTGATATGAACCTCCACATCCTCCAACCCCTGCCAGTGGAGTTTGGTCAGGTCGCCACCTCGTCATGATGCCATTCCGATCCAAATCCTTAGCCGGGAGAATGAGGCGTTCCTGCTCTCAAGATCTCGGCTTCGCCCACGGAGGTCATTCCGCCGAAACTCGTGGCGCGCAACCGGAACGAGTCGGACAGGAGAATGCCACTCATGTCCTCCTGATCTAGCTGCATTCTGACCATGTGCATTCCTCCTGATCTCGTTGCATTCGCAGGAGCATGCGTGCATGGTACCACTGGGCGGAGCCATTGGGAGGCTCCAAACGCCGCATCGCCCGGGCACCCCCACAACGAAACGAAAGGCGGCTGCTGTGGTCCCGAAGCGATCAATGACCTGAAAAGGGCCGAACACAGGCCGAGCAGCTCGGATCACCATCCAATTTTCTGTGCCCGGCCCTTTGCTCTGTGAGATATGACAGGAGCACAATGCACTGGACAGCATAGCTCCTCAGAAAGAGCATAATCTCCTCCACCTCTTTTTGGCGGGTCTGAGGCGAGGGCTTTCTGAGCCAGCAACCGCAGGGTGGCCTGCACGGTCTGCTCCCCAAAAGAGAGAAGCCTCTAGGACTCTAAGCCTTTGAGGGGGATGCTTCTTGAAGTGGTAACAAGAAGCTACTAGGGGCTCCTGGCCGTACTACTAGGAGCAAGGACGCTGCTAGGGGCTCCTGGCATCGCTACTAGGAGCATTCTTGCCACTAGTAACAAGAAGTTACTAGTGGATGCGCCCCTAGTAGCGTCCTTGCTCCTAGTGGTAAGGCCAGGAGCTCCTAGTAGCTTCTTGCTACTAGTGGCGATGCCAGAAGCCCCTAGTAGTCGGAAGCTGTCAGGGCCTGGTGGCGGCAAACACGCACCACTGCACATGGTGCATAGATCGGAGCTGCTGCAGGCTGAACAGTCACATTCGGCAAATCTTAAAAGAGGCTCTTAAGATGAATGAAGGGAGGCCTTGGGTCTATCCTAATACCTGTAACAGTGGATGATGATGGTTAGTAAAGGCCTTGCTCAAAAATCGTAATAATATGTCATAATTGCCCACCTCATCATCCCACGAGCTCACAAATGCCCCCAGCCCAACCTCGAATTGGTGGTCAAACAGCGCTAACCTGACCGCCGCTGACCGGGCAGAGTGGCTTCGGTTCTGTGGACCGCGGCGACAGCAAGCGACTCGGCGACCTGGTCTCACCCTCGTCGGTCGCATCGAGCATTTCCTCCAGCAAGTAGTCGGGCCTCAGTGAAGGACCCAGAAAAAGATAGAAAAAGTCGGTGGGGCAAGGCCCTCATTTGTGTTGCAAACAGTCCCACCATACACATCTGCTAGGAGGCGCACCCAAAAATGGCTCCTCGCCCCCTATTCCAGAAAATCAGCCAAGTGACTGAGCTTTTGTCTACGGCACAGACAGAAAGTGCTCCAAACCAAATATTGGGCTCCTGACATTTAGATGCCCAAAACTTGCATACCAATGAATGGGTATCCATGGGTATCCCATCCACTGAAGGCTTTAGGTCCACAAGGCTTCGGTCGACACACGGTGCCCGGCGGCCTGCCCTGGGGCCCCTACGCGCCTTTGCCCTTGGTCAAGTCACCTGGGCCAGGAGGGCAGCGAGATGACCGGGGAGTTTGGTGCGGAATGGGCACATGAGGCACATGAGGAGTTGAGGCTTTCTTCGGTGCCTGTTTAGCACTTTGCATCGATGTCCAGGACACCCCACGCGCCGTCAAGGGGGTACCGTTAATGGCGCCCTCCAGGAAAGGTCGCAGGAAGTTCACCTCAACGGGCGAATGCATCGCAGGAAGTGTAGCTTCAAAGCCCTTCTTCCATTCCATGTGCTTGGTTTCCCTGGTTCTGCAGCAGAACGATGTTCGGGAAAGGATGTTGGCCTTGTCTCTCCACAATCGTTCAATAACAAGTGGCCCAACTGCTGTTGGGGGGGCATGGTCTTCTGTTGGTATATATAAATGCGACATCATGATTGAGGGAAGCAGTGCCCTGAGTGCAAAGCGGAAGTGTTGACTGGGATCCCTGCTTTGTAAAACATCTTTCTCTCTCGGAAGCTGCAGTAACACTGTCCACGGGTCTTCTCATCTTTCTGAGGGGCCGGCCACCCTGCCATAGTCTAGCTCACCTCTCTTTTCCTGGATGGTCTGATTTCGCTTCTCTAGCATTCTGCCAGTGCAGGTCCGATGTTCCAGATCAAAAGCAAGGACGCTTTGAGCTACAAATGCCGACCAATACCTCACCTAGTTGCCTGCCAAACAGTGTGTACCATTGCCCTCTTCCCACGCAAGATAACCTTGAAGAAACCTTCGCTTTATGCTATTCCATGCGACCGCGACACCGACCCCTGAAAAAGGGAAACGGCTTCTTGGGCCTCTATAGCGCACCACCAATGCGGATTTAGCCCACACCTGTCTTTGCCACAGTTCGGGTGCGGCGACGAATCATGTCTCCTCGTCGAGGAAATCGAAGAACTTATCCGCGATCTCCTCGGGGACGTTGTAGCTGCGGAAGAAGTACCGAACCTGTCCGCCATTCCCTTCAAGGCACTTGGGCTTGCTCCAACAACCCGCTATATGAACCAAGATAGGTTGCAGAAACCATCCTCATTACAGCATGGTCCAAGTGGCATTTGAACTCGGATTTGTTCCCCATCAACCTTGAAGTCACTATAGTTCTTTGAGGCGATTAACCGCTTCTGGTGCCCCACACCTTTTGACTCACAAGATCAGGCACAACAGCTAACCATCCAACCCACTGCTTTGCACTGTTGGGTGTCCCATTGACCGGGTGTTGTTGGGCAAAGCTGGCCCTTCCCCAGTTGAACTGTGGTGAATCGCTTGATTCTGGGATTGCCGATGTCCGGCGTAAGTTCTTAGAGCTGAAGAGTATGACGAACGACGAAGAACTGAGAGGAGCGCAACTGGAGGAGCGCAGCCTATTCCTGCTCACGTCTTGAGTCCACACCATCCACCCTGTCACGTCTCGCAGCTGTGCCAGGCTCCTTTGTCCATCCTGGCTCCGACGTAGACGCAGCCAAAGGGACCATCTGAGTACTCATCTGGTCGGCACCTGCGTGTTCGGTGCTCCTCACCCCCCCACTTCGTTCCAATCGATCTCCAAATGTCGCTTCAGCTTCAGCTCCTTGTGGCGTCTGTCAAATCCTTGGTCCCCCATTCTGCTTCTCCCCACTCTGGACCGGACCCGCGCTGGCGCGCTGCTCGCACGCGGCGGCGCCGCAGTGCTGGCACCACTCGATCTCACTGCACAATGGCATTGTTCGCCATCAGCTCCGCGAGCTCGCGCTCGGACTCCCCGCCGCCCAGATCCCTATAGACCAACCTGGCAGACGCGAAATAGGTGCGAAGCAGCCAAAAGACTCAGGTACTACGGGCAGTGTGCTGAAATAGGTGGCCTTTGTGAGCCGAATCTTTTTGGGAGCAAGGCTGAGGAGCTCAGTGTTTACATCCAAAGTAGGAATTGAAGAAAAACCATCGCCCCCCTACACCCATCGTAAACGATGCAAATGCTGTGAGACACACCCCCAATGACTTCCTCCTTCTGCTCAGGCACTTCAGGCCCTGCGGCGCATAGAGCGCATCCGTTTCAGTGCCCCCCACCATCTCCACGTCGATGCAATAGCAGATCGTCAAGGCGTTGGAGGCCATCGTCACCAGGTGTAACATCCCATCTCCCACCCACAAGCCGAAGAAGAAGAGCACCGGCATCGACAGCAAAGGCGAGTGCTGAGGGGTCACAAACATGTTGGCCACGGAGTCCTTCCTGAATGGATGCGCCATTTGAGGGAGGAGCTCTTGTCTGAGCTTCAGATTGGATTCCGGAGGGCAGGGCCCACACACTAGAGCCTATCGAAGCAAACCCAGATCGCCCCAGATCAGCCTGGTTACGGTCAGCTGGTCTTTTGGTTAAAGAAAAATGCAGCTCAGCGGCAACTTGAGTTCTTCCACTTGGTGATAGGCTCCGCGTCGTGGCTCACGAAAAAGAAAGAAGGCCCAAATCATGCTGGTGAGTCCCACGCTGACCTTGAGGAAGGTTTCAATCCTGTCTTCGAGTGCTGGTCTGTGCTGTTGCGGCATAAGGACCTTTTGTGTCCTTGTGTAACTATATAAGGCTAGAGACAAGGGCATGGAATGAATCCCAAACTGCGCAAGGAACTCCATATCAAACGTGTCTGTGCAAAACGGCGTCTCGGTTTCTGCTAGAAACGGAGGCCCAAGTCCTCGAGGTGAACTTGGTCAAGTGGGGAATCTTCCCACGTGATCGGTTGATGAGGCCCTCCACCCTTCTGGCCGAGTCCATGTATTTGAAGCCCTTCAGGGCCAGCATCACCAAAACGCCTAGCCGAGCCAGCCAGTCGATGAATGACTTCGCACGGAACGTTGTGTGCAACGCTTTAAGTGGCAACGCAAAGCAAAGCAATGCAAGGGAAAGCCTGGCTAAGACAAGATGACGCAATCGTACAATACATGCGAGGCTTTCCCAAACGCCAGGCTCAATATGCAAGGCAACAAAACCCTAGCCATGCTTACAGGCAACAAAACCCAAACGCTCAGGACGAGGTGCTATCTTTGTAGAATCGGAGTAGGTAGAGGTCTATCTTGATGAGTGGCCAGAACAAGTAGTAGGCGATACCTCGTTCACGGCGCAGGATACAAGGGACCGCGCACACGTGACTAGGCCCACTCTATCTTCACGGAGAGGCCTGCAGGCCCTTACTAAGTCAGCCGAGGTCTCCAAATAGCACTTCTGCAGTTGGGTGGCGATATTGCTGATTCAGTGACTTGTCCAAGTTGGGCCGGTCGGGCACAAAAAGGCCGATCCTGAAGAGGTCTCAAGCAAGACGACCAGCTAAGCCCAAAAACATCCCGGGTGCCTGCGCATCGAACCGGTGCCAAGATGCAACCCATAATGGTTTGGGGTATTCTTTACAGGCGCTCCTGGAAGCTCTTCGTCTGATGCTTCTCAACAGCTGCGCCCAGCTCGGCATGTCGCTCAAATGGGCCAACAAAGATCAACAAAGGGGCGCACCAAAAAACATAAAGAACCTATCCATCCTGACCCCCACAGAAACGCAGAATCGCCGCCCTGGGCCGCGCCGCAGGCAGCTACCCGCTACACAACCGTGGTGCCGGGCGTCAAGCTGCGCAGCAGGCGGCAGGGAGCCGACATCAAAGCGGCCTTGGCAATGCTTCCGAGGTGAAATCCTCAGCGCTTCCGATGGACCGCGACAGGTTGGAATCGGGATCCCCATGGCGGGCTTCATCCAAGAAGAACTGCCACGGGTGATACGAACGCATCTAAGCAAAACCATATGTTGGGCTGTTGGATCAACAAAATGCATATCGCTGCATATCCTCAAATCTGTGCAACATGGCAGTCAAGATTCGAAACATTGAGTAGAGGGCGTAGCGGATGGGCGCCGGCCTGGGTGTAGCGTCGCTTGAAGATTGTGCATTCATGGAGTGTTGGAAAGCGCGTGGTGCTGTATGACAAAAAAAGGACTGCTCTCTCTGGCAGGGCTGAACTTCAAGAGAACTACTCTGGGCAAATATGTGCTGGCTTGGAGCCCAACATGTCCCAGCACATGTTGGGGCGTTCACTGTGGTTCACTCTGTTCCTCACCTGCCGCTGCTGATCTCCTGCATCTGCAGGTTCCTCGCTTTCAGGTGGAAGTAATTGGCACAAAGCACCTGGAGAGACCGGTCGACGACGCGGTACCGGGGACCGCTCGCCGCGCGGTATCACTCGTGTGCGGTACGAAGCCTGACAGACAACCATGAGATAAAGCGGCATGATGCACGCTGAAATCGGGTGAAGGCCCATCCATGTGACATATTTTACTAGTAACAAGTGCCACGCTAGTAGTAAGAGGTGCCTTACTAGTAGTAACAAGAAGCTATTAATTTAAATGTTTTTCAATTTTATTTTAATTCTAATAGCTTTTTGTTACTACTAGTAAGGCACTTGTTACTACTAGCGTGGCACTTGTTACTAGTAGTAACAAGACATCTACTTGAGGTGAACTCAAAAAAGTTTAGGCCACCCTCTCTCTCTCTGGGGAAAGGAGGTCCCATGCGCGGGACCATTTCAGCCAGCCAAACCATTTCACCGGCCTGGGCGGTGATGTACTTGTTGCTGAACGACAAGAACTCTAGGGTCCAGAAGGTGCCGAACATGTAGAAGAAAACACCTCGCTAGAGGGTGAAAGGAGCTGAAATCGTTCGATGACTCGCTGGAGAAGATATCTGTATTTTTCGACCCAGGGAGTTCACACCAAGAAGAGACAAATATATCGAGAACGTATCATCCATTGCATCATTTGACATGCGCTTGGCCGCGTGTCCTTGGCTTTGTATCCATATGACTGCCACTCAAGGTGAGTCACCGGCTTCTGCAACAGCAAAGTCACAACTTGACACTGCAACCAAGTAGTCATGTAAGGCCGATCGGATCACGGAAGTCATCTAGTCATGTGAGCTTGCAAGTCGAACCAAACACCAACTGAAGCTTACACTACTTGCAGAATCTGTTCAACTCCCTGCCCATTCTGGGAGTATTCTGCAGAATCTTGTCCATCCTGGGTGCATTTGATGGAGACTGGACATTTACGACAAATTGATTGTCATTGTCACGAACTCTTCTTGCACAACCATGACGCTTTGTGTGAATGCCGTTTGAGCTACGTTAGAAAGATCATCGGAACAGGGATCTGAGTGACTTTTGAGTGGTTGGATCCTGGCGATCCTGGTCACCCAAGGTTTGAAGAATTCTCCCGGCCACTCTGACCAAGTCGAACGATCCACTTGTGGGCTTTGTCAATCACCAACTGCAAGGCAAATCATCGTACTAGCAGTGACCAGCAGTCACCAATGTACAGCATTGTACAGCACATCGGCAATAATCTCAGCACATCTAAATCACGTCTCCCTCCAACCAGCCCAAAACGCCGGCGCAGGCTACTCTCATCGCTCCCCCGTGCTTGTTTCTGCGCTGGAAAGGCACCCCTGAGGAAGAACGGCGACCACGCAGTGCGGGGCACCCAATGAATCTCCCCAAAGAGCTGCAATTCCACCTCCACCGGAGTCACGATGCTCATCAGCAGCGCGAGGCTCCTGAGCATGAACTGAACCAAAGAGAGCCGCGGAAAATGAGGGAAAGCGGATGGTTTGTCTTTTTTTTCCTCACGCGGTTCGTATAGGGATCTGATTCACTGCGTGGTGCAGTCTACTTCAGGTCGCCCAGCTTTGGTATAGTGTCCCTCACGTTCTTCCCCCCGTCCCCCCACAAACCCGTCCCCTTCCACACCACCCGGTTCTTGGCACCTGCAAACATGCAGGATGAAGCTGATCCGGATCACCGAGAGGACCATGCTGGTGAAGATGGTCACCAGCACATTGGGGTCCCCGATCGCCGCCACGCACTCCCGGAACACCGCGTGCGCGCGGGTCAGGTCCGACATGGAGCTGGCAAGGGCCAAGAAGAAGACCAGGCTTCCGAGGTAGAAGCCGGAGCGGAAATAGGGATGGGCCATCAACCTCAGAGGGTTGAATGAAAAAGCCTGTGGGGGAGTGGGGAGGGGTCTATGAAGTATTTAGGAATCTAGCATGGCATTTGATGCGCCACGGCTTTTGTAGTCCAAGAGAAGTCATAGGCAGTTGAACGAATAGTCAGTTGCATCAGCTATCCCATCATGCAATGATCCTTGCGTAAGGACTCTCCCTAGAAACAGAAAGACAAGAAAGACTGCGCCAAGCCATCGAGGCATGAGAGGATGGGTCTCCTTGAAGAGGGGGATGTCCATCATCACATTAATGTCCAGGTCCATCAGAACCCCAAGCAAGGCTAGGGTCACACCCGTGATGCACAAGGCCAACGCAGTGGCCGCCGTGGGGATGTAGAATAAAGCGACCACGTAGATCGCAGAGGTCACAAAGGGAACGATCAGCACCACCAGGATGCCATCAGAGGTGAAAATCACCCCTAAGCCTTTGTAGAGCTCCTCAGTCTTCGACGACAAATGGAGAACAATAGTTAGGGCCCCCTGTTTTGTTCAAACTACTGCAAATAAACGGCGCAATGGGCAATGGGCTCCTACCGATTCATTCCAACCGAGAAATGGATTTCTCCGAAAAAAATAGCCAGGGATGGTGATTCATGATTCATGATGATTCATGGCGGCCATTCAAGGCACCCACAGTCGTTTCAACAAGGCCCACAGTCGGACCCCAGGAATCACGGCATCACCTCTAGACCTGCGGACCGGTGTCCGTCTGCACGCTCTTGACCGAGATCATCAGCCGAGCCAACGAGAGATCCAGTGGCAAACAAAGCTGCCCATAGATGTTCGCCGATGGGTAGGCTGGGCGCGTGAAGTCCTTGCCCATGGGGCCGTCGGGCATGGTGAAGCTGCCATCGGTGGCCGTCTCTGGACACGAGGACACACAAATTACCATGTCGTTGAACGGATTGGGGTGGTAGCCCAAGGGCTTGCCCTTCACCTGCGGGGAAGCGAGGGAGCAGCGCCGGGGGAAGAACCTGGACCATGTCGCTGGCCTTTTTTCAACTCATACGATAATATCAAACCAATCCATGAAGCCGACGAACACAGCGTTTCTTCGTTTTCACTGTGGCCTCTTCATCATAGCCACAGAGATTTCCTTTGTAGTCAATGGGCTCTGACAGGCGCAAAACATTCCCCAAAGAGTGCGCACAGGAATCCAACCAGAACATCCCAAGAGCCACGGCCAAGAACAGGATCAAATAACCCACATCAGTGACCTGGATGTGACAACATGCCGGAATAGCTCTACTCTGGATGTGGAATGATGCGGGGAAACAGTGCAAAGAAGCGCATGATCGCCCACGTAATCCCAATAGAAAGCTGTGCACCTCCAGAAGGCTACAGAGGCAAAAAAGATTTAGCTTCTAGTAGTGTCTTTGCTCCTAGTAGCGATGCCCTTTGCTCCTAGGAGCTTCTTGCTCCTAGTATTAAGGCCAGGAGCTATTACTAGTAGCGTCCTTGCATCTGAAACACCGAACGACCGGCCGTTTCGTCCACGCCTGGCGGATGGGATTGATGTCCTGCACCTCTTGGCGGCCGAAGACCTCGGTGCCGCGGTACCAGTGACGCATCACCGGGGGAGGATCCATCCATCGACGGGTCACTGTGTGTAGTGCAGGTCGACTTGTTGCGCAACCAACGACCGTGATGTTTCTATGATTGCAACAGTAGTCGGTTTGGATGATGCCGATCCGATCCAAAAACAATCTAGCAAGTGGTTTGACTGCCATCGGATCCCCAAGTGCCAGTGTCAGAAGCCGTTGCCTCAGGAAACTTCGCGCCTATGATGTCTAGTGGGTCCATGCTCCAAGTCGTTACCTTTGCTGACTTCTCTTTACAGGAACTCAACATGATATCATGATATCCATAAAGTCCTCAAATGATGATAATGATGTTCTACCTACCATGTTCTACACCGGACCAAAGCACTTCAGATTGTGTCCAGAATCATGCGACAAGGATGTATTATGGTACCCTGTAACGAGCACACACGCACATGATGGACATGGGCATCTCAGCAACAACTCCATTTGGTCGGGAAGAATACCAAGACTGGACCATCTATATAATCTATATATATATACATGAACAAGATAACCCATTTACAGCATATAATACAGCCAAATAGATAGAAAGGCAAATCCCAACTCCCAACTAAAAATGTATTGTAAACCGGTTCTATCTATTTGGGGATCGGGGATCACTATATATAGATCTTTTCACATTCCAAGGGGCCGAGAAAGCCTCCTCATCGTTGGCCACAAAGAAGTACTGAGACCGGACGGCATGTCGAGCAGCAGCTCGTGTGGTCATGAACCTGGTGGCGGCCCAATGCATCAAAGCAAAGGAGTCTGAGCGGTGGCAAACTGGCGAGAAACTGTTCAAAGACCAAACAGTGCTGGGAGAAAGCATCAATTGTCCAGAAGATGTCTTTTTGCACAAGCAGATGCTGCCGCGAGCAAACGAACACAAGAATTAGACGATATGCAAAACGCAAAGCAGTGGCCTCCCGCTTGTCTTCCAAGAGCACCCATGCTGCCACCTGTCCTTCAACCCACCAGCGGACCAAACGCAGCTTGCATACTGTAGGCTCATCTCATCTCGACCGCTTCTCCAGGTCCCTTGAGGTTTTGGGGAATGAATGTTCTGGGTGCCAGGTGGGAAGATCCACCGACCAGGTGCTCCACCTTGAGAGAAACTCATGTCGGAAATAACATCTGACAAAAGGTCCTTTTCTGCTGCATCAGCCCAACAATCAACAGAACGAGGGGAATCGCCGAGTTTTCAGGTCGCCGCGTGATGCGAAAAACGCCCAGTCCTCACGCCATGGCCTTCCCACGGCGGCCAGGTCCAGTCACGTGACCAAGCTGATTTGACGGATGAACGGCTGAAGTGGGCCAAATAAAATAACGAAAGTGTCAATGGTGAGAATAGTCAGCCACCCCTGCGCCAGCCAGCCATCCTCTTCGTTGTCCCGCTAGAAAACGCAAGAAAACAATTGGAAAAAAATCGTTCCCGCCGCAGGCAATTGACCGCTTCTGCCTAATTGAGCTTCCCATCCCCATCAGTCGATGCACCTGATCGACCTCCCAACTTCCACCTGCCACCCGCCTCACCCCGGTCCACGCTGCCATCGCAATCGGCGTCCAGGTGCCGCAGGGCGTCTCGGATGGAGCCAAACCTGGCAGGACAGAGCACGACTTCACAGCTTTGTCAGCTGAACTCCCCACAGCAAAACGTGACGTTGAAAGTTGAAAGAACGTGACGTTGAAGCACGCACTGAATGGAAGGAAATCGCTATATTATAACGAGAATGACTGATCATATCGAATCACGCTGATTGACACAATCCTGCCAGAATACTTGGGGCTACAGAAGACCGCTGCAGAGGTCTCCATCGGTCTAATCTTAGAGATCCTCGTGAGACCCTCGTGAGACCCTTGTGAGCCATTTGAACCGGTCGCTTGCGTAACTCCGAAAAAGTGAAGACTGAGGAAGAAGTACAGTAGAATTTGTGTGGAAAGCCACTGGAGACACTGTGGCATCTCAGGATGTATATACTGTGGGGGAGCGTGAAGCTCATGAGGTGTTACTAGAATTGGAGTCTTACTCAGTGAGCCATTTCCATCACCAGAGGTGTGATTCAAGTCATGTCGATCTGCAGTCCCTTTTCGGCGGGCCATCTGGCAGCTTGCCTGACAACGATGCATAGGGCGGCCAGTGCCGCGGTCTGCACCTCGCGGTCTACATCTCCAGCACCTCCTTTCTCCGTCTTGATCGCCAGGAGGGGAGGGAGGCTCTCGCACAAGTTCTCCTTGGAGCTTTGTACGGCCCGGCAGGCCTTCTCACACCACGCATGGTCGGGCGTGGACTCCTTCTGCCGTAAAATCAGCACAGCTTCCAAACACGCGTGGATCGTTGGAAGGTGCCAACTTCTCTGGTCACGCAAGTGTCGCCGCCAGGACAGCAACACCTGGGCCACCACATCACACACACTCAACACCTCCACGCTGCCTTCGCCCGTGCGCGCGCCCCGGGCGCGCCGCCGGTTCACCGCGGCTGTGAGCGTCCGGTCCCACCGCGCCTGGCGGCCGTCGGGACGCACGCTGTGCCCGGCGGTGTCCGGCGGCATCGGGCCGGGCGAGGCATCACGCGCATGGTGCAGGGCCGGCAGGGCAGCAGGAAGGCAGTCCAAGGAGCTAAGAGCCACCAGAAAAGAAAAGACGTCACAGCTCTTCAGCTTGTTCATCTGTGTTTGCAGATCATCTGCGACTCCATGCTCCCAAGTTGCGAAACTGTCAGAGCCTCCCCACCTTACTGCATCCTTCTCGTGCACCCAAAAGCCCGAAAATGGATGATCAATGGCCTTCTGACTGTGCCGTATCCCCTTCCGAACCTGAGAGGCCTGCATATTATCAGCGATCAAATGTACTTCTCCGGCTCCGCACTCTGCGCGGAACCAAGCGGCGAGGTGCACGTGCGCGGTGAAGCTCAGATCGGTGTAGACGATCTCCACACCGTCGGTCCAATGGACCCGTCCAGCATGCCGAGGGAGCAGCATGACCATGCTCTCACCCAGAGTGGTCCGGTCTCCGCCCAAGGCCTCCAACACCAAAGCCACTTGCCGCCTCATGATCTCCTGGGACGCGTGCTCAAGCTGTGCTCGTCTTTGTGGATGGCTCTCTGCTCCAGATCCACCGGGCTCCAGCCAGTCAAGGGAAAGCAAGAGGCCCAAGCAGCGAGCCCCATCAGCCTCAGCATCCGACTTCTGGAAGATCTCCTGACACTGGACGAGGTCCGTGAACGATCTGCTGACAGGCACGAGGTCTGATGTCCGTGAAACACACCTTTGACCAACACATCACACGGAAGTGGAGATGGCTCTTGGGATCCAAAAAGAAAAGGCCCTCCCCCTCCCATCTAAAGTCATCTGCCCATGATGAGCGCAGCACATGAAAAAGTTCCAAAGAGCCGAGCCAAGTCTCTTGAACCGCCCGGTGTCCCTGCAGCGCTCGTTGAAATCGCCCCGATGCGTTCGCGGAATCCGTCCAGCGGCGTCTCACGTGTGACCCTTCTTGCAGCACCCTCCAGGGCTCTAACAGCGTGACCCAGCGACGCACCTGTCAGAGAGCTTCAAGGCTGATTGCGGTGCTCAATTCACTGATTTAAAGAATGCATGCTCACTCACTACGGTTGCCACGGAATACCTGACCCACTTTTTTTGGACATGTTCCTTCAACGCAAGTTCATTTTCCCACCGAAGCGCCTGTGGGAAGAGCTGCACCAGATCTTTCACCTCCTCCTCGACGGATCGCTCCAAGCCTAACCTCCCAAAGTCCAAGGCCAACACAGGCTCCACCTCCTGTCGCAGCAACATCTCCACCCGCTGCCGCAGCGACTCCACCGGATCCCGGTAGCAGCCGTCTCCACGCCGGCGCTCGCGCCGGGTGTGTGGCCCGTGGCCCGGCCGGCGGTGGCGGCTCGGCCGGTCCTTCTCTTCGGGGCGTGGAGCGAGGGGCCAGGAGATGGGCAACAAGTAGCTCTCAACTCCCAGGTGAACCAGCCGCACGACCTCAGCTTGATCCCAATTGCACTGATTCCAGCCCCAAGCCTCTGCATCTTTGGGCCATAGAGAACCGGACACCGCGCCATAGAGAACCGGCATGGGAGATGTCCAAATGAAGAGCCCTGATCTAGCTCTTTCCTTCTCAGTGTTTATCTAGTCTATTGTTGATTTATGTTTATTTGTCTATCTATGTTGTTTGTTTTGCGTCTATCCAGTCTATTTGTCAAACTTTTGCCTATCTGCCTATGGCTTACATGGTTGCCTTGTCTCAGCAAAACACCCCAGTCTCGACCGGGCGTCTCCATGTGGCGTATGACATGTTCGCCTGATTGGTTCGGTTCTGACATAAGCCTGAATGTCTGCACTCTTCTTGATGTGACCACCAGAAAAAGATTCTTACACCAGAGGCTTGGTGACCCAACCAGGTTCAACCAGCAACTTGGGTTGGAAAATTCCGTCGGCCTCGCTCTTGGCTCCAACCTCCTCCCCAAACGACATCACTCACTCTCCGCCTCTGCGCTGCTTTCTCACTGATCATCTGAAGGATGACCTTCATGTCCCGCTCCTCCTGACAGTCACCCCGGCCGGTCGACCACAAACCATCCGACAGCATCAGCGGTGCTATCATCGATCGGCAGTCCTTGCTGAGAGGTTCGAAGAGCGCCTGCTGTCATGAGTGGGAATCTCAGAAGCTTCACCCTCCCTGGACAGGCACATACAATATAACATAAAACATAGGCCATGGAATACAACGCTGAGAAAGGCATGCGTGTAGCACCGTGGGTCTGACTTAAAAAAGGCCTTGCTCAAAAATAAAGATATATAATTGTTTACTGACTGTTACGAGTATATAATAGGGCGGACCCAACTTATACACATCATGGATCGGACCACCCCAGGCTCATTCACTCACTCGTCTCCTGCCTGGTCATCCTGGACCTTCACCAACTTCCGCGCCGGCAAGGCGCCGGCATTGGCGATGAGGCGCCTGCTAGGTTGGTCACACCGACCGCTGGATAGTGACTAGTATTAAAGCAATGTCGTACCTCGGGACTGCTACTTCCGTTCAGACACCTCCACCGCCGCCGCCGCCACCATGACGCAGTTGCGGTGGGTACTTACCGGTCACGAGAGACTTGCTTGCCAACCCCAACCATCTACAAATACAGCCGACTTGTCGTACTGAGATACTTGGACGCAAAAGGGCCAACCATCTGGAAGGATGCGCCGGCCTCACTGGCTCCTTCATCTTCTTAAACTCCTTCAGTGTCCTGAGCTGATCCAAGCATCCAAGCATTGCTTGGAAATGGACTTCATGCATATGGGACAGTAGGGACTACGAGTGGAAGGGGGACCAGTTCGGGCCAGCTCGGGTTTTCCATGCCTCCCCCAGTTCGAAACCTTTCGCGGTGGAGCACCACGTGTCACAACTCACCCTCCTGGGCACCCCCAGCATATCACCCTTGTAGACCACAGGCTCGGCGGTCTGGCGGTCCCCCACACCTGGCGACGGCTCGTCCGTTCGAACGACCGCGTTTCGGTCGGACGACGGTCGGACCGGGCGGACCGGGTGGCTGTCTGGACATGGGGGATCACCCTACACGAACCCAAATCGAGTGAGGCACGTGTCAAATGAGTCCAACAATTCCGGCTGTCTGACTCACCCATCTTCCGGATCAAATGCACAATCCCTCTCAATCTGCAGTTTGGTATCCTTTCCATTTTCGTGTCGACCTGCTGGGCGACTCTGGGGCGCCCGGACGCTTCCCCTGGCGGGCCACGTTCTCCAGCCAAACCGAGGCGGAGGAGAAGGCATCATGGCCTCAGACACATGGCCTCTTGCGACTGGCGCAATGGGACCCGTGGGGTGCGCATGCGATGGACCGTGAGACAGTCCTGGACCGTGGAGCGCTCAGATTTTCACCAAAAGTACGGTGTATCTGCAGATTCCTGGAACATACAGAAAAAACGATGCCTCCATGAAACGATATATGCCTACATGTATACATATATTATATATATATAGTATATGTGTGTGTGTTGTGTGTATGTGTATTTAATAATTAACATATTTGTGTATGCTGTTTTCATCTGTTTTCCTCATGCCTCGGCAGCCAAGCGCCCCGACCCACATTCCATTGTCCGGCCCTCGTCTTGGGCATCTGGCCCAGCCTCAGTCCACTAGCTACGCCAAGCTGTGGGAAAAAAGAAGCGCGCCCGCCCGCCAGTGGAGGAGCACCGGAATCCAGCCAGACATGGATTGGAATGATTGGAAGGTAACTGCTTGCTACTTGCCCTTCGGGTTGGCTGTGGCGTGGCCAAAACCTCCTTGAAGCTGCACGGCTGAAGTCTGAAGCACGGACAGGTTGTCAGGCGGCCTGGGAATGCACATCTTTCAATTCACTGAACTGGCCGAACTGCTTAAGACCGGGCCTGCCACGTCGGTCTGCAGTACGCGAGTGACCTTTCCTATCCTTCTGTTTCGGGTGACCATGGGACATATGCAGGCATTCGCAGGCATTTCACCTACCTGGTTTTGAAACCTGTGGATCTGCTACCTCAGAATCGGTCATGAAAAGCCCTTAGTGAACCAAACCACCTCGGCGGAACCGACCGAGGAGCCAGCTTCAGCACTCTCGGCGGCATGGAGCGACCGGTGCCGTGCCGATTGACGGAGCACGTCTGCTTGGGATCAACCATGGAGTTGCTGTCTTGGACCCACGGATGTTCGACATCTACATGCTCACAAAAATGACCCAAACAAAAAGGGTAATAATGTAACGTAGTCGACTGGAGGCCCAAAATAATCAGGTTGAAAATGGATCCAATTGGTTTCGACTTTTTTGATGATGTTGGAGGACTTGGTCGCTTAGTGCCACAGAGAAAGAATCAGCTCAAAAGGGGTGCATGAGACTCCCAGGTAGGGAAAGCCAAGCCCTTTTTAACCCAAGCCTTACAATCGGAGGCAGCCCGCCAGGCGAAAGCTTGGAGTAGCCCAAATTCTTGGGCCTCAGACAACTTGGACGGATGAAGAACCCCGTCCTCGCGATTGAAAAGCTGCAAAGAAAGCCTGCACCAACTCTGATTCAAAACGTCATTGCTGGACTAGATGCAATTGAAGCGGGGAGCGCAACTGTCAACTGCCATGATGCATTGAACCTGTCTTGTCTGCAGTGGTTGGGTGTCCCTCCTATGTTGTTGGCTTCTTTCAAGACCTTTCGTCATGCTTCTTTAAAAAGTGCTTCGACAGGGCGCGCCAAGAGCGCTGATCGCATGGAATCTACAGTGTTTGCCATCAACAACGACCAGGAATTCGTTGCTGATGAAACGACCGAACCAGTTCTGTTTGCATGTATTTTCTGGCCAACAGACTCAGCAGTACTCGGTACTTACTCAGTAGAGGTTCCTGCTGAGCATGGTCTGTTGCGACCCCCACGGCGTACCGAAACCCTGCGAGCTTCTGCTTGGGCTGCCCGGCATGGTTCCGTCAGGTCGTTGCCACACCTGGGTGACCAGGCCGGGGTGGGGCAGTGCGCGGCCGGTGACAACCGGAGCCTGGAAGAGCACAGGACTTCCTTAAAAAGCCCTTCTTATGTCACAGTGTCACACCCGCACCCAAAATGGTAGTTCTACCCGATTCCCCCCCCCCCCCGCCCTGGACTCAAAGAAAGCCCTTTCCCAAACGCGTGCCGGGCATCGTTTCGGCTCCCGGACCCGAACTCACCGCGTGCTCAAGAGCTCCGCGCGCTCACGACATATGCACATTGGGCCGAAACTGACCACGAGACTCGGGTGCCAAAAGGAGGAAAAAGGTGCAACAATCTCAGCATCTATCTCCTCTCTCTCTCTCTCTCTGCCCCCCTCTGTATCACAAAGGAACCTTCAACCGCCAAAGCACCAAAGACTTGGGAGATTCAGCATCTAAGATGGGCAAACATTTTTCCAAAAGCCCTCGGCTTTCGCGGGGTTCAGAGTTGATCATCTTTCAGGCTTTGCCTGAAAAAAACCAGGGCTGTGCGGTTTTCTGGGCACAGCCTCTGGAAGCCAGGTGAAACCACCAAACGTGATTTCTTCTGGAAAAGATTTGCACCAAAGAGCCGCTCCAACAGCCACTGAATCATCTTCTCTGGCCCAACGGCTCGTTGCGGACGCTCGTTTCGGTTCTCTTCGGCACTGGCGGAGCAAGGCTTTTTGGCGCCCTGTGCTGTGTACACGGGACGCGGCAGTTCAAAGGCCTGCCGAGTCGGTGAGAAGAAGGCATGGCAAGAAGCATTGTGCCATGCTGCCGGGAGGGCTGGGCCAAAACACCCCATGCTGTCGACAAGTGTGTCGACCCAGAACCTCTCCAGGCCACGAGTGGCCATTCTGCATCCAGAAAAATGTGCCGGTGTTCCCTAAGACGCCACCCAGAGTTAAGCTACCTCCGGGTGTGGCGCAACACCGCACCAGTCATATGCAACTAAGGGGAGATCAGAAAATCACTGGCTCCTTGGGGAAGAACTTGGCCTCAGCAGCTGGCGGTCGATGGTGAAAGAAACATCAACGCCTCTCCAACCTCTACCTCCCCCCGCCTCTCTCTCGACTTTGCGTTGAAGTCCCGATAAGAAAGAGACCATTCCGAGGCCAGACCTTCAAATCAGATCGTTAGTACATATATATATATATATATACACTCCTCCGAAACGGTCTGCAGCAACCTCACTTCCCGCCCTTGCGACACCAAGCTGCCCACTCCCGCTTCTCTGCCTCCGTCACCGCGCGCACGCCCCCGTGCCATCCTCCGATGGCGCACTGGCGCACCACGCCGTCGCCGACCACGATCTGCAGGCGGCGCCACCGCGACGTGCTCGGGAAGTGGTCGAAGATCATCGTGACACGTGCCCGGGAGCCACCTGACACGCCAGCCAGGCGGACGCTACTAGGGGCTCCTGGCATCGCTACTAGGAGCAAGGATGCTACTAGGGGTTTTTGGCCGTACTACTAGGAACAAGAAGCTACTAGGAGTTCAGCTAAGCTTTTGGCCAAACAGGGGGACAACGAACCGCCAAGGTGCTCGGCTCGGCTCTCCCGCGCCTGCGTCGCGCTCAAGGGCCTCGACGGTGCCAAACCACCAACCAAACGGACTTCCTGCGCCGGTGGTTGGTTCGATGGCGCTCCGCGACCGGTGGGAGGGTTTGGACCCGTTCGGCACGGAAGGAACATGAAGGAACCAACGAAGCATTCAGAGGAAGTCAGACTCCTGACTCCTCATCAGGATTTTGACTCCCCTTTTTCTCCGGAAAAGTTTCAACACAAAACATGTTGCAAGAAAATGTAAGAAGAACATCCGAGGGTCCTTGCTGCATCTTCCACTGCAACTCGACACCCTGTCCGGGCTGCAGGTTCGGAATCCCCTCCGCGACCTGAGTTTGGAGCCAGCTCTGGAGCCAACACGTTTGCGTTTGCAGGCGTTCCTCGTGCCAGGTGCCGATGCCGGTGGAAGTACTGAAGTACCGAGGTCCGAAACCCCTAAAGGGAGAAGCTCACGACAACATACAGTTTCCTCTCTCGTCAAGACGAAACCCCCACAGCCATTAGCAGCACTTCTGTTTATTATTTGTGGGCGTTCAGTCAGTGGTCCACAGTAGATGTTGAGATGTTTTGACCCACGACCGCATCACAACTCAACACCTGCCACCCTCCACGCACACGTTCCAGCAAAGTGAACCAAAGCAAAGTCTCCACCAGCCGAGATGCTCGATAAGCGTACCTGAGACTGGGAGAAGTACCGCCAGACCATGGGTTCTGTCATTTTGAGAATTGGAGGGCACATTTGCAATGAATATTGTGGACTGTTGGACTGTTGGACAGCAGCACAGCAGCAGCAGCAGCAGGAGGAGGAGGAGGAGTAGTAGTAGTAGTAGTAAGTGAGGTAGTGAATAATACATTAAATTTGGATGAATGTTCGATCCTGTTTGGGTTTTCTTCTTGACTAGGGGAGGTTTACTAATCCTGAGTTGACGTTACAGTTGAGGAGATTCATATTTGCAAGCAACGGTGCACACGGTGGGATGTGGGAATCCTTCTCAAGTGGTTGCACGATTCGTGTGGGCCACACGATGTGGTTCCACTCCGCCACCGACCAACCCACTTGTTCCACTCCGGCACCGTTGTCCCAAACAAGACAAAGCCATGCAAAGCGTACCCAATACACGAATTCGTTCGGTGGGGCCCTGGCCTAAGCAAAGCTGTATTTTACAGGATCAGCTCTACTTCCCTAGCTAACCCTGACTAGCCGTTAAGCGTCCCTTTTGCTCTACCTTGAGAGTACACGCTGCGGGGTCCATAGGGATGAGGTGAATTTCAACACCCCCCTTTACAAGGAGCTACCCGTAGGGAAAATCTCGGGGAGGACTGAATTCTAGCGACGAAGGAATCATATTAGAAATCCCTCATCAAGCTCGTGCATGCACTATACAGAGAGGACGTAGCTACCCTAATGTACGACCTTCCGGCTCACTCGGCATGTGATTAAGCATGCTTAACCCAGTTCTAAGTAGAGCATTGATTAAAAGTTCACTCTCCGACTGGGGCAATCCGGTTAAGGATGCAATATCCGGTGAGACAATGAAGTGAAACATCATCTCACAGCGCGTCAGAAGGTGATCTTTATCTCAACACTCATGCGCCGTTCGTCATACCAGTTATGGTAGCAGTTCAACATATTTTCAATAATGTCGATATCCAAAACGCTCCGTTTCATCATGCCATCCCTGCTGCATCCACTGTCGAAGTTCCATGTGATTGGGCCAGTAATTTTCAGCCCATGGGTCAGTGCGCTGCCATTGTACCCCAGGAAAATCAAAGGGCTCTAATGGTCGATCATCCGTTCCATACACTGTTGGCTGCCCAGTTATGGGAGCATTGGAGGATGATGCCGCTGTCGACGGAACTCCTGAAGGCAACGGTGGTGGCGATACATTCTGTAAATTCCATTGCTGTGAACCATAGGGTCCTCCACGTTGGCTCGCCTGCTGTTTGCCCTTTCCTTTTACGGAAGGTTGCAACCGATTGTATAGGTCTGTAAGCGGCGGTGGCTTCGGCGTGAGATTGAAATCTGGTGGCCGAGTATTTGCCGGTATGCCGCTGGTGGTGCTGGAAATATCTGGCGGCGGAACTTTTGGAGGAGGCACCTTTGGAGGTGGAACCTTCGGTGGTGAAGGTTTTGCAGGTGGTTGTGTTGGAGCTGCTTTCACCGGTAAGGGTGGTGGCATGCTCGGTGGCTTTGGAATTTGTGGTTTTGCCGATGAAACGGGCGGTGGAGTGTGCAGTGGTGGACCGAACAGGTCTTTCGCCTGGGCATGCTGTCCTCAGGACTTGACATTGCACGGCCGACGGAACGTCCCTTTTACGGGAGCATTCGTTCCCTTGATAAAAAAACTGCCTTGGCCTTTGCCCTTGCCGACAATGCTCTGATCTGCACTGACATTCTGTTTAGGGAAGTCCTCCGTTGGTGACGCTGCTTCTTGACCACGAGGATGAGGCGGCCTGTACACCGACGATGTATGCGTCCCTGTTATGGGAGCGGGTGGACGAGGCACGCCTGGTGGAGGAGTTCGATCATCAATCCATGAAGCAATGCGACCAGACTGGTCTCGCTCTTCTTTCTTCCTCCACTGCAATCTTGGTCGCTTGTCAGCGTCGGCAACGCCTTCGATGTAGGATTGCGAGCGTTTCCGAGTCAACGGTGGCCTTGTTACAGGCACTTGTGGAGACGGTGCCTCGCGTTGTCCAAATTCCAACAAAAGCTGCTCCAACCGATGAATTTCATAGGACGTCATATCCTGTCCGCAACCCGCATACTTCGGAAGTGGCGTTGCCATGCGCTGTTCAACATTCATAAATCCCATTTGCCGAATTGACTGCCCTCGGTCGCGCTCCTGCATGTTTGCGGACTGTCGGGCATTTCGCTGATACTGAATATTGGCAAAGCTCTCATTCTCCTCCGCAAATTCGCTCAAAATCTTGTAAATGCCCATCGTGTCTCCACGAGGAATGCGGATAGAATGAATATCGCCATATACATCTTCGGTCGGGATGAAACCTTGGATTCTGATCTCGTCTCGGCTGTTGCCAATTACGGCAGCGAATTGTCGAAGAGACAAAAATTCACGTCGATAGCTGATCAAAAAGTTCTCGTCGAGGCCTTGCTTGAAACAGGTATGTAGGTTGTCAACGCCGCATCGAATGTACGCGAGCTTGGCGAGGTCAACTCTGTCTTGACGATCCAAATCGCTGACAACTGACTTCCCTTTGGATCTCTGCTTTGCGGATCGCGAGGGTGCAGGTAGTTGT
Source organism: Durusdinium trenchii (assembly GCA_963970005.1). NCBI lineage: Eukaryota > Dinophyceae > Suessiales > Symbiodiniaceae > Durusdinium > Durusdinium trenchii. The sequence goes on from CAXAMN010023484.1 coordinate 871,881, forward strand.
AGTGACGCATATAAGTCTTCCTGCGCCGCATCAAATGCGGTGCATCCCTCTCCGGTTAAGGAGGCGGCGAAGACGTCGTCGCGATTGAATCGATCGTAGACATTCTCATACCCTTCTTTCAACGCTCTGCGAAGACGACCTCTAGCAGCAAGAATAATCTGACTGTCAACTGAGGGATTGCCACGAGCGGGAGGACGACCAGGTTGCATGTCTTGCGCGGCAACGCTGTCAAGCACGCTTGCGGCCGTCATGTTGTTAGGAACACCCCCCTGCTGTTGCACGGTCTTCGCACGCCTCATTTGCAATCTCATAAACTTCGAAACACGACCGTCCGTTGTGCTGCCTTGGAAGACTGCTCCACATCTGTGACAGGATGCCATTCCGGCTAAGGAAAGTGTGGTGCATTTGTCGCAGCTGAAGGTTCGAAGGCGAAGAAAATATCCACTCTCGATCTGTGGGACAGCTGTATCGTGACTTGTCTCCATCGATTCCTTCTTGGCAGCACTGCTGGCGGCTGTTCGCTCCTCAGGCGTGGCTTCACTTGTAGCCTGTTGTTGCTGCGCCTCTTCAACATTGCCTGGAATCAAAACAACGTCATCCTGCGGTGCTCCAACGTCCATATTCGCCGGGTCAATAGCCTGTGGCCTTGAGTAGAACACTTCAGGCTCCGCATTTACGCGGGCACGGGTGGTGAAGAGGATGCACGTGTTGGGAACATGATGACTTGTAATCATTGCATTCGAGTTGGTCATGAAAAGGTCGACGCCTGCTTCAATGATTTCAGCGGTAGAAAAACAAAGCTCAATGGGTCGATTCGCGCGCACGCCGGACATCGCCTTCTGGTCTCCCAGAGGTAGTATGGAAAAGAAGGAATTGCCCTTACTTTTCGGGCCGCCGGCACCTCCGCCGGGGAGGAGGCCATTTGCAATTATGGCACGCGCGGCATCTTCATGCGTCCGGTGATAAAGCCGGGGTGGGATGTCCCTATTACCGCGCGCGGTAAGACGACGGTTATACCGATGCATGTGATCGGGACGACAGTAGATCGTCTTGGCCAAAACTTCGTTGGACCTCGTCTCAAGGACATCATCTGTATGGCCTTGACCATACCTCACCTTCACAGGCGCCGCCCAAAGTTCAAGGGCTTCATTCACACGAGAATCGTAAACGCATTGAAACTCAATCCTGTCCTTGTCGTCGTAAATGGCCATAGAAATAAGTTCAAATACATTGATTGAATCCGCATAGTCTGGAAATTTTGCTTTGGCCAATTGCAATAATTTGTAAACTGGTAAATAGCACGCCGGATCGTAAATTGAAACGTCGGGAACATGCCCACGCAACAATCCTGAAATTCCACGCCGTACGTGCTTCGGCCAGGAACAACCCCACTCCCATGGATAGCCATGGTTGTCCTCATACTCGTAGTAGTATCGGTGGCCGGTGATATGATGCAATGTATACTGTTGGGCGTTTCGGCCCAATTCTTCTTCAAGAGGCTGAATTCCGCCGTCGCCGATGGCCTTCAACAGGTGATCCGGGTAAGGATACTTGCTGAGAACTTCTTCGATTTCAACTTTCATATTCTTGTACTCAGGGTTGGGTTTGACCTCGCGAACGAGCACACCCTTCCCTTTTCCAGAATATTTCAAGTCGAGATCGACATCGTCGTCAGGCTCCAAGAAGCCCCTCGTTACGGGAGCAGTTGCAGGAGTACCCTGCCCCTGTCCTTTGCCTCGTAAGCGTGGCAGAGGGGGCCTTGATGCGGAAGAAGACAACGTGCCTGCAACGGGTTCATCGCTTGCCTCGGGTGCCATTGGCACATCCGCCAAAACTTCAAGGACATCGGCTTCAATCTTTGCCATTTGTTGATCTAGCTCGGGCGCCGCTGGCAAGGCATTTACGCCTGCTACGTTGCCCGGGCACATCATCATTTCCTCCAGTGTAGCTGTCCGGCATGTCAACGTCTGCATCATCGGTTCCAACTTTCGGCTCGACATTTATGTCGGCTGTAGTTTCTTCACCCGTAGATTGATTCAATGCAGTCTGCTCCTCCGGAAGCTCCACGGTGGGGACAATGTTGATGAATTGCAACACATCTTGTGGGTCCTCGCCTTCCAGTTTGACGGAGGCTTTCAGTTCCTCGACCGAAACATCGTTCGACTCAAAAGGACTGAACGCTTGGATTTCTTCGACAGTAAATTGTCTGCTCTGACCCAAAGTGTGTTGGAAACGCTTCATTCGTTGTTCGGCAAATTCATTGAGAAGCTGTATACACAAGACTCAGGAACCTTGACGGTCTCGTCGGTGTCCCAGTTGTGACGAAATCTTCTCACCCGATTCAACGCGGCAAATCACTCTCGGGAAGCTTCGACGACATTTGCATGGTAGGACAACTTGACAATTGAGGTTACGTAGCTAACGAAACGGTCAATATTCTCTTGGGTCTTTCTGAGGTGCCAGTTGTCCACACGATCCGATTGGAAGATGAGATTGTCTGGCTGGAATCGGTGGACGCCGAGGCCTTCAATGACTTCATTAATCTCCTTCCAAAAGTCGTCGACAAAAGATGGTAACTCATACAAATATGATGAAATTCCACAAATACAGCAAAGTTCGTCCGACGCCTCCTTGCATTTGGCTAACAGTTTAACGTTGCCAATGATTCGTGCCTGTGTACCAAGGCGATCGGGATGTGCGGCTTCATAATGCCATGAATGATCATATGGTGTAATACCATTGCGGCCAACGAGATCGTTGCCATTCCACCAAATCAAACCGAAAATACGCGGGGTGTCTCGCGCCGGGTCGCGCATGTTGAGATTGGCCTTCGCATGTACGCGAACAACGGCGGCCTTGTACTCCCTCATCAAGCGAGGGAGATCTGCACCCCAAACAATCTAAACCTCCACATAGTCCCAGTCACCCCCGAACGCGAGGTTGAGCTCCTGAACGGGTTCATAAGCTGTACGACTGCGCTTCCCGTTAAGGAAGCAGAAAATTGAATCGGTGACGATGATCACTGCCTTTCGGCGTTGCGTTTCCGCAAGCACGTTGAGGTGACCAAACATTGATGGATGCAGTGTTGTAAGCCCCCTCATGGCATCAGTAAATATATAGTCACGGACCCAACAATCGTATAGCATGACTGGATATACTGCACGCAACAGTTCGACAAGTTGGTCGTGGTGCTGTTTCGAGCCCTCTTCGGTCAAGAGCATGCCCTGATATACGGCATACGCGATAAACTTCGTCCAACGCTCCTCCGTTTCCGGAGAGTGGTTCACTGAAAGATATCGCTCGATGGGCTCGTTGCTATATCGGTCCCACTCGATCTGCAGCAGGTCGTCCTCGTTGATATCGCCCATGGCTAGGCAACCCGGTAAAGGGTGCTTGTCGACCGAGGCACGGACCGCGCAAGAAACAAGTGGCCTAAGCTGCACCTTAGTCTGTGAAGTGTAGTGACGGCTGGTGGTGGTGTGAGGTGAGTGTGGGTGGTAGTAGGCGAGAGTGTGTGTGCAAGTGCGAATGTGGGTGGTAATGGCGCATGCGGCGTGAACAGCGAGATCTTTAGTACAGGACTGAGCAACAGCATTATATCCTAAGTTCTTGAACATGGTATGCAACTTGTCGGTAAGCTTGAACGTATAACCTTCAGCCTCCCTAAGTGCTTTACCTCTAGATTGTGCATGCTCATGCTGTCCGTTGCACCTAAGCTGTTCAAGAGCAGTAAACGCCTCCACGTCGGATGAAATGGTCCAACCCTTTTTAATTGGTGTCCCATGTTCGTCCGTCACCCCAACCTGACACCCATGAAGCTTATAGTCGTTGAGATGGTACTTACGTTTAAAATTCTTGACGCTTTTCCATTTCCAATACTGACAAAATGAAGGAAGTTCGAATGAAACAGTAGGTCGAACAATATTTATACTTTCAAGAAATTTATCAACGTTTCGGAGGAGGGAAGCAAACTTCTTTTGATGCTGTTGAATTCTTTCCTTTCCTCCTGGCAAGTCCTTATTCACATTGTTCCATGGGCATCCTCCGATACATGGGAGCGAAATGTGGATGTGGACGTTGCATTTGTTATTATCCTTCCAAAATTGAATTGTCTTTTGTGTCATTTGTTCAACACATTTCCTTGTCGTGGCGTCCTCACTTTCGGTAACCCTAAAGACGGTGCATCCTTTTGCAGCAGCTCTTGGTTGCCCCAGTTTGGAGTTCGGTGAACAGCACCATTCAACCATGAGCCTGGTCTGCGTCTTGGGTTGCTGATTGGGCAGTGCATTTCCCCCCTGGTTCGGTTCCCCATCGTCCGAATTATCAGGGGTGGATATATCGAAATACTGCACAGGATCGCCCCTTGAGGGCGTCACGGCTAAGGAGTTACCCTTGCTGGGTGATTTCTGGTAGGTGTATGAAACCATGTCCAACATGTAAAGTGCTGAATCCCACTTTTGTGGGGAAGTAAAAGGCTTCGTAAGAACGTCAGCAGCTTGATGAAGTGTGTTCACATTAATTAAATCAAATTGGTCACTATCAAAAGTTTCTTTCAACCAACTGAATGAAACACGTTGAGTCCTGTCCGTGTGTCGCATGTTAACAGAATTTCCATTGGAGAGAATAGTAATGGTAATTTGAAGGTGGTTGACATTAGCAACACTTTCAGGACCGTCATGAAGAAAACCATATCTAATCTCATCCAACTCAGGATCAATTCGCGCGACTGACACGGGTTCGTGCAGAGTAGGCGCCTTTGGCTTGGCAGCTACGCCAGCTCGACGCGTTTTGGCCTGGGGCGGACACTTAGGGTCGCTCATGGCTATCAAGTAGTTGAAAAGAGATAGCGAAGGTAAGCCTTGTGCACGAACAGCATGATTAGCGGCAACAACTTCGGCTTCAGTACTAGACATAGCAGTAGCGGTTTGCTTCTTACTGAAGGCATTAATGGGCCAATAAGTGTTGGGGCCAACTAAGGCCATGAATGATCCGGTGGTACTTTTATTATCAAATTCACCGGCAAAGTCAGCGTCTGCAAACAGCCAAAGTTGACACTCAGAGAAACGATCGCCCATGAACCCACGCATGGTTATGTCCAAAGAAGAATTAATATATGATATTAATCGATGCAGTCCAGCATCACAATCGGGTGACCATTTTGTAACCCTTGAAGCCAATGACTGAGTCGCTCGCAATAAATCATACCGTGCCATTCGCGCTGCGAATAGCACTTTCATAAGGATCCGACTGGCAATGCCTTTCAAACGTCCCTCAGGTTGTTCCTCGTTTTCACGAGGTCTGGCAATTCTAAGCTCATGAAACGGTGTCGATGCTTTCCTGAGGTCTTTACGTTTGACCTTGGCCAGGTCACAGTATGCATCTACGCATGAGGATAGAAAGTCACGCATGTCATAGTAAACGCAATTAACATGTTTACGCATGCATGCACCTTTCACGACCGGTAAGTCGGACATGTTAGTGAACTTCTGTGCACGCGCTGCTTGCTTGGCAGAAGTCTTGTTTCTTACACCCGTTTTCTTCTTACCTGCCATAGCATAGCCTTCTGGGTACGGAACATCGGCTTGCCGGTTAGGGCAGCATTGAAAAACTGTCTTCCCAGTCCACCAGCCCCCCTTGTTGTAGGCACCATCTACGGTCCAATCATCTTGCACCTCAGTGTCGTCGTTGTCCTTGATGGTAGTCCTTAGTGTGAGGAAATGCTGGCAAGGCACTGTAAGACCTTGGTCCACGGGGACAAAACGCCTCTTCCTAGGATACAGGTGATGTCTGGTATATGTGTTTTGTTCCTCGTCGTAAGACCAGTAGTCTTCAGTTCTTGTTTGCGCGGCAACGGATTATCCGTGCTGAATATGTCATAGAAAGGATGCTCTTTAATGTTGAGTTTGATGTCTCGCTCTTCTCTATGTTCGCACCCGAAGTACCTATTAAAAGGTTCTGGGTCGTCTATGTCAATCATACTTGAGGTAGACTTCCAAGCTGCTTTGATCTTCCTGGTTGGGGCAGCGAGCTTGAGGTCGTCTACATAAACGACTAGGAGAGCATCAAATTCGGGATGATAGAAAACTGAACGCCAAATTTCTTTCAAGACGGATTGCCATCCCTTCTTACCAATTTGCTTTTCAATTTACGTCTCCCAAATACCACCACTGTCTGGGTGTCCGTACAATGCTAACAACATTGGTACAAGTGTGCCATTATATTTTCCATCGATCCTTAGGGAGCCTCAACCATGTCGGCGCGCCGGTGAAGGCGGCTTGGGTATATGCCTGCCGAGCATCCGCTTGTTCCTTAGAATACCCAGGCTGAGATCCGAACGCGTCTAAGATCTTGGCGGCTTCCATCGAAGCAGGGGATGATGACATCTCAGAGAAAATGGCATAATCAGAATTCTCATCAAATACGTTGTTTCCTTGAAAACAAGATCTACCCTTGTACTTTCGTTGGAGGTTTCCAACCGGCAACTCACTACCTTTAAGAGTGCATATTTCAAAAATTCTACCAATATGAACCTTCTCACCTTTTCTACGTGCTTCATCTACTACACGTTTACATTCCTTGACCCGTTCCTGATCCCAAGTCTTCTTGTTCAGAAGCTTATCCCACTCCTTATCCAATGATGCCTGAGCCTCTTTGGACGCTGCGATTTCCTTTTTGTTGAGCACTTTAGCTACTGCAGCGAAGCAGGATTGGAACTTTGGTTTGGCGAGGAGTTGAACAACAGCGGCAAACAGACTAGCGTTGGCTTCGTCGGTTAGTTCTTCTATTTTGTCTTCTACTAGCTGTCGCATGTCGCTGCGATGCGGTTCATATACGTTGTATTCAACGGGCATTGCAGGGGCGGCTACCATGGCTGGTGGAGTTTCACTTGGGCTTCCTTCTACAGAAGCTTTATCAATAGACTCCTGCTCTTTCTTTTTCTTTTCTTCCAGTTCAAGTTGATAGTCGTCCCACGCTTTCTTTCGTTGCTTGTGGCTCAAATTCTGCCACAAATCAGTTGGAAATCCTGGAACTCTTTTGGAACCTTTCCTTTCTTTAACCAATCGAACCCCGTCGTAAACATAGCCTTTAGGAACTGGTTTTCCATCAGGAAACATGTAAGGATTGACAGACGGGTCGTAATAAAGTTCAAACAAGGTTGGTTCCCTTTCTTTCTTTTCTTTCCCTTTCTTTTCTGGCGGCTCAGCTTCTACGCTGGCTGGTTCCTCTACAACAACTTCAGGAACATCTTCTTCACGTTCGGGCGCCCCTGACCGTGGATCTGGAGGATCATCGCCTTGAGGAGCATCATCATCATCATCGTCTCCCTCAGGCTGATAGTCCAGGTCTTGGAGGTCAAGAATTGGCTTTTCCTTGAAGTGAAGGGGAAAGATAAAATCTCCATCGGGAAGAGCTACTCGTTTAGTTCTAATGGTCTTGAGGTGTCCTTCTTTTAAGAAGTATTCCAAACTATCAACATGCGCAACCAAATACTCCCCCCTCCAAACATGTCCGGCCTGGATGTTGTATCCTAAGAAAACACCCCTCTTGGCATTGGGAGCAAACTTTCCTCTTTTTGGCTCATACTTTCCTTCCCAAAAGAAAAGGAGACATCCAAAAGGAAGTTGCCTACCAAGGAATCCATTGTCAAAACGAAGTGCCCATGGGGGATCATTACCATTCAATTGTTTGACAATGTTGATGGCCATAGCATGATGTTTGGAGGCATAAGGCCACAAAAGGCATGTTAGCCTGAAGGAGATTGGAGCGCGCCCCTTCCAAAATGGTGCGGACCTCGCGCTCGACAACCGCCTTGGTGGAGTGTTGGTACTCAACAGAAGTTTGGTGCTTAAAACCGAGCTCTTCGATGGCGTCCAGCATTTCTGGAGCGTTGTCAGTGTATACTATACCAACAATGTCAGAAGTCTTCAGAAAATGTTTGAAGGCCCTCACTATGGAATCGGCCGTTTTGTTCTCTGAAGGATAAACACAACGGTACTGAGTATACACATCTTTGATCACCAACATCGAGGTTTGGCCTTCTATCCCCTCTTCAATGTCTTTGGGGATGACATGGTCACAAACGATGTGGTCTCCAAAACCACGGGCCAATACGTGTTGTGATCCGCCTACGCTTCTACCGTAGGGTGCAAGCATCTTTGCTTCGCTACAAATATCGCAGTAGGGGTTCTTTGGTCTGTGTGTGAACTGGTGCGCCCCTGATTTTGCTTCTTTGCGAAGTTGTTCTTCGGTCTTTTCCCCTGCTACGGGGACATCCTCAAAATCGAAAGGGACCTCAACCTCCGGGTCGCTCTCCGCTTCATCTCCCTGTTCCTCATCGGCATTGGCAGCTACGCCAGCCTCATCCTCGTCTTCTTGTTCATCCTCGGGTTCGGACTCATGGCTGGCCATAGCGAAGCCCTGATCGATGGTGAACTGGTGGATGGAGTCGAGTACCTTAGTAAGTCGTGTCCTGAGTGGCTCGGGGATTGAAAATGGGGCGCGCGTCTCATCAATGTATGGGACTTTGGACATTCCTCAGTGGTCCGGAACAGGTTCCGCCTTTTGCTCTTATTCACTACATGCCGGTACATTTCCTTCCAAGGTCAGGAAGTCCCGTAAACTCAGATTTGACCTTGATGTTTATGAACGGGCAGCGAAAGGAAGTAGTGACAGAAGTTATGAATTCCTCATTAATTCTGTTCGACGGTATCTTGATCGAGAAAGGCTAAGGACCAATCGTGAGAAGATCTCACAATCGCATGCCGCAAAGTATGCAAACCCGGCGCCACATGACAAGCGTACGCGAAGCCCAAGTTATGGCAAGAGGAGCACAAAGGGTGACGGAAGCAACCAGTGCTATGAGTTCGCCAAGACCGGCAAGTGTAAGTACGGAAGCAAATGCAAGTACTCTCACGACTCTAGCGCACGTCCCCGCTCCCTTAGCCGGGTGTCGTCACGATCGCGTAGCGCAAGTTCAAGTGGTCGATCCTCTTTCAGGTCAAGTCGTTCAAGAAGCTCGTCAAGACCATCCTCCCGCAATAGTTCAAGGAACTCATCAAGAAGCTCAAGTAGAGGCAGAAAATCTGAGAAGCCATGCAGGTTCTTTGCCAAGGGCAACTGCAAAAGGGGTGAGAAACGTCCTTTCAAACACGGTGAAACGGCTACACCGGCCCCGCGCAGAAGAAGTCCCTCTCCCGCGGCTAAAAGGTCTAAAGACAAGAAGTCAAAGAAGGACAAAAAGGACAAGAAGAGCAAACGGGAAAAGAAAGACAAAAGTCCAAAGGCCAGTCCATGCATTCAAACAGGTTTCGCAATGTCTTGCTTAGCAGCAACCGCTACTCGGACCCACAAGAGCAAGGACTACTGGGAATTCTCCAAAGATGGCACCGAGTTGATCAGGCATCATTTAAAGCCTAGGAACAGGTTGTTTCTCCCTACACGTAAATCCTGTCCGGTGGAGTCGTCTAGGTTGGAAAACCGATTCACCATGGTGGTCACAGACTCAAAGGGAAAGAGTAGGACCTTGAAGGGTGATTGGAAGAGACACCCAAACGCGAAACAAGGGTTTGATTGGACTGGGAAGTCAATTTTCCGTGTTGTGCAAGAGAAGAGAGTTCGTTTTGAATTCAAGCCTGAGGTACACACCTTTCCTGTTCTCTATAGAACAAGTCTTTGAGGGTTGCCGGGTCAGGAACATGACTCATTCCGGTCAACACACTTTCCCATTTCCTTAGAAAGGATTTCAAGTCATCGCTGTCAAGCGAGATTTTCAGGAGGTCTTCCGTGCCATACAGTGCACCCGCTTCTTCACTGGTCTTGAAGTGGACTTCAAACATGAGCAAAACCTGACGACCACGAACGATCCTACCCTGCAGTGCCTCAGATTCCCTGTAATTAAGGATTTGCTGAGACAGTTCACCTTTGGCGACCTTAGTCAAAGCAGCAAGGAGTTTCGTGTCTAAGGTCCGAAACTTGCCTGGGTCAGCCAGCTCAGAACAAAGCTTTGCTTTGTCCTCCCGAACGGCGTACACCTCAAGCACCCATGCGAACGCAGCATCTGGGTCGTCGGACGCGGACCGTATCGCTTCGCGAACAGCGGCCCTCCAAGTGCGGTACCTGTCAGGACTTGGGAATTCAGGGAGATCTATCTTATCAGCCTCTTTTGCTTTGGGTTTGTCGGAATCTTTGCTCTTTGCGCCCTTAAACCCCTCTAGCAATGCTTTCTTGATGATTTCCCCCAAATCTTGATCTTGTGGAGTTCTTACCTGAGATGCCGGCCCTTCGTCCTTGCGATCATCCTTCTTCTGTGTTGCATCCTGGTTAAAGGAGCTTTTGTACAGAGGGTCGTCGCTGAAGTTGTACTGTGCCGACTTCATCCTGTAATCCATCCACGGATCAGATTGTTTAAATTGTTGCCTATCGGTAGAGGCGGTGGCCTGTTCAGTTGCTTGCGCCCCTGTCCCAGAGAACATTGAAGGAAATCCTGTGTTGCGACTTGTTGCTGAAGCATCCATAGCTGTCTTCAGAGGAATTCCGGCTGGGTCTGAGGGCGAACCTTCTAGGGTTGCAGGAACTGTGCCTTCCGTACGAAGAGGTTCGAATGAACGAGGTTGACCAACGGGATGAACATTTGGTTGAACAGGAGGTGGAGGTTGCTCTGGTTGCAGCGGCCCTGGTTTAGCTGGGCTAGCGGCTTGAGCCTTGCGCTCGACTTCCTTGCGCTCCTCTTCCTTGTCCGACAAGGCCTGTACAACACGTCTGAGTTCATCCATCTCACCCTTCAACAAAGCATTGTCCTTGCGGAGTTCAATGATTGTTTGCTCTTGGGTTTCCCGGTCAACTGCATGTTGTGACTTAGTCGACTCCATTTCACCAAGGAGTGTTTTAATCTTTGCTTGTGCAATTGCCAACGAACTGGACAGTTCCTCACGCTTGAAGTCAAGGTCTATAGCAACACGGGCCTCTTCAGCTGATGTGGATCGAGCTTTGTCTGTTGCCTCTAAAGCTGCCTTTAGCCTTGCTTCTTGCTGCTCCGTGTACTGGCGATGTTCAGTTCTCATCCTGTCGACAAAAGCATTGCCTTCCTCTGCCAAGGCATTCTTTTCTTGTAAAACCCTCTCATGAGCAGTTGTAGCCTGAGCTAATCTCTGCTGAAAATGCTCTCGTTGCTCCTCCAACGTGCCTTGCAACCTTTTGATCGCAACGTTGTCGTGATGCTGGGCCAACTGCTGAACATTGTGTTCTTGTTGTTGAGCCCTCTGTTGCAAATTCAGCATTGCTTGCTCTGCTGCGGCTTTTGTTGCTGCTATCGATTCAGAAGCTTCCCTCTCGTAGATATGCCTGAAACGCAGCGCTTCGAGTTCAGCTTCACGCCTAGCTTGCTCGCTGAGCAACAACTCATGTTGCTGTAGTTCCCGTCGTAGTTCTTCATCACCTGATGTAGCGTTCAGGTTGGCGACGTTGAACCTAGTCATTGCCAACAAGTTATTTACTGTTGGCACACCAGTTACGGTGGCTGACGGTATACCTGCTATGGCAGCTCGTGTCGCCTCTTGGAGAGTAACACTACCACCACTGCTTAGCATTTCTTGGTATACCTCCGAAGCTACCCTTGGATCCATAGCTGCCACTTGTGCAACTGCTTGTTCATGTCGTTGAACTGCGTCCAAACTATTGGGTATACTCGGAACAATGTCAAAGCCACTTCCGTACGAGTTCGGTGCGACGTCGTCATCCATCGGGTCCATAGCTCTAATCTAGTTAGCCTACGGCTGATAACCTGTATTTTACAGGATCAGCTCTACTTCCCTAGCTAACCCTGACTAGCCGTTAAGCGTCCCTTTTGCTCTACCTTGAGAGTACACGCTACGGGGTCCATAGGGATGAGGTGAATTTCAACAAAAGCACCATTCGAGAAGACACCCATCATCAATCCGCAAGCTCTTCTCCCTATCAATCTGTCATCGACTTAGTCATCCCCTCACCACTGCGACTTCCCAAGTTCATGCACCACCCCTGCGCCACCCGTCGGGTCCGTTGCGTCGGTCCGGTGCCAGGCGGCAGCTCCGAGGCCTGGGGCGGCACGAGCTCGGGCTTCAGCAGCTCCCGGGCGCTTGGGGGGCAGAAGCGGAGCCGGTAGCCCTCGTGGTAGGGGATACGCTCCGGCACCACCTGGCAAGACATGAACAACGAACCTAGCGGAATGGACCGCGAACACCCCGCGCTAGCCCTGGGTGCCGAATGAACCACCGGGTGCGCAGAAAAAATGGGCACGAGGACATGAACATCTCTCCACTCTGTTCGGAGTTCCAGCATGGAGTTGCAGCTTCCAGCCGCCCATGGTCTTCGCCTGGCTGGCGCTGACATAACTGGCGATGTAGCAATTGATCTGCGCATCCCAGGTGACCTGTCCACAGCAGCCCACCGGGCGGGAGAAGTGACAAGCATCTACTTGGGTCTTCTGGTGCATCATCCGGGGGTCTTTTGGCGATCAACTCATAACAACAACGAATGTGGGCAATTCTCACCTTGAAGGCACCTCCAGAAGTAACAAGATTGAATTCACTTGGTGGCTTCTGGGACAAAAGTCGGCTCCCGGAGCACCTTCGCCAACATGCAAGACATGGCGAAGCCTAACTTCTTCTCCCGATCGTAGACCTCCAGTGGCAGTGGCAGTTTCATCATCCGAGTCATGACAAAGCATTAAATTTCCAGCAACCTAGCACTTCGCGTTGGGACTTCTCTGTGGAGCCCACCTCGAGCAAGGCCTCAAACTGGCCTGCCAAGGTGTGTCGGTACCTCAGCAACTCAGCGGGGGTACAATGGATGTGGGCCCAAGTCAGTAGTTCCAGAAAAATGCACCCGGAGATCCTATTCTATTGACTCTGAAAATGGGAGTTGGGCCTTCTTCCATGTCACCCTCTTGGCAATCGGTCGGGTGTTTGCAACATCAATTCTCTCCTCCTACACTCCTAGTCCTAGACTACTTCATCCACCACATGCGAGTCTGCTTCTCTGAGGTTTTTCAGGGCGCTACGAATGGAGCAAGGGCATCGACACCGTCTTTGTTACTAGTAGTTTTTTGTTCCTAGTAGTAATGCCAGGAGCTACTAGTAGCGATGCCCTTGTTACTAGCTGAATGCCAAGAAGCATGGACTTCCAATCCACATCCAAATGGCTCAGGCCTGACAAGTACTTCTGAGCCTGGTAAAGCGCAGGCCATCGATCGATATACATCTGTTCCCACTGTGGGCCACACAAAGGGGCGCTGCTCTGGCGAAGACATCTGGATGTGAAATAGCAGAGTCGGGCCACATCGGCTGGTTCCTCCAAAAAACCCAAGATGTTGCCCATGATGGGCAATCCCAACACAGCATGTGATGAGGTCGCCCATAGATCCTCGCTGATGCTTGCCACTGGCGCTTGGTGCCTTGGCTAGGCAAGAAACCTAGCGCCAAACCAGCATGGCCCATGGAGCATCCAACCTTCTTGGAGAATGCTAGTGAGGTAAAATACACGCACGGTCTGTGAATGAAAAAGTTTGATAACCACCTTAGCAATGAAGCTAGGCCCTAGGCTTTTGATCGTTCATGGTCAAAACCACTGGGGTTAACTCATCCACCAGTCACCCACCATGATCTAACAAGGAAGCTGCTGCACTCGGCACACAAAGCCCAGGGGCAGTAAAAAACATCTCCAGTGCTCCTCGCTCAGGTTGCCCCGGAGCGCTTCGTCAAGGCATGCTTGGAGCTCGGAGCGGGTCTCGCGCAAGTAGCAGGCCTCAGGGTGAGGCCATTGGAAAGCGACAGCTAAGGGAGGAGGGGTGCCCCAGGTTGAGCTAGAAACTGTTCGATTCAGTTTCTTCTCGTGTTCGAATCTTTGGCTAAGCGCGAACTGTAGTGACGATGCTTTGGCAGTGGTTTCCTCACAAGGATCAACAAAGGAAGCGCCGCTGTCGTCCCAAAGGGCGCTGCAAGCTTTTGTCAATTGCAGCTCCAACGACAGCCTCCCCATTGTTTCTTCAATGTGTTTTACTTTCATGTCCGGCGAGGGGCCCAGTTCCAAGGGCTCATTTGGATGAAGTCCGGCCGTCGAGGCAAAGGAGACCGTTTCGCTTCCAAGGCTGCGAAAAGTTGTTCGAAGTCATCCCTGGAGCGCACACCTTGCGACCGGAAACGGACGGTGACCGGCCAAACGAATGACCACCGGACTCGATCGGTTTGACCGCGGTACAGAAAACCCCGAACTATTCAAGAGTGAGGGTGTTGCAAATTTTCACATCCAACATGTCTCGACGCTTGCGCGATACACACATGTCCGGGCCTTGCCAGAATTCAAATCCAGCAAGACCACGAAGCTGCACCACAAAGTCGTCCCGGTAGGTTTCCCAAGCATCATTGTGGACGGTGACAAAGCCTCAATGCAAATCACCGACAAGATCATTGACCTGAATTGTGTTGTCAATTGGCAGTGCGGTTGGTGGGAACAATGTTTGCGGGTAGGGCACTACAAAGTGTTCCCAGTCACACCGGTTTCATTTTTGTGGACCCCAAACTTCGACAGTGATAGTGACAGTGGTAGTATTCATCTTCAACTCAGTCAGTATGTCTTGCACAGTCAGCGTATGCGTATGTCAATCCGTGGGCATGCTCTGTTCCCCCGACCTGCAGCCATGGAAGTGCTTGAGTTGAAGGCATCGGTCGACTCAGAGAAACCTTTGGCAAACACCGGGCTCCGTGGGCATCTGCCATCAGGGCAATCCAACTGGTAATTTCGAAGCTCCGGCACACGAACGGTCGACACGCGGCCAGTTGCAGCACCCATGGCTCCCCGAACGGTTGCAAATCTTAAGTGAATCCAAAATGGCCTCCATGCATCCCGACACGAAACGAATATTTGTGTTCAATAGTGGGGCCCGGAACCTTTTCCAGCCCTCGACATGCCACAAGGAATTGAGTTTCACCGACTTGCATCACAAATTTGTCAGAAATTGGCTCCTTTGGTGCCGCCACCACCTACACTCACAACCCTGGCACGCCAAGCAATTCGCTAAGCAATTGAACGGTCAAAAAAAACACGAAAACGACCCAATCAGGAAACTGTCGATTGTAAAAACAACGCATGAACCAACAATACAATCGCAAAGGCATCCTCAGATTCCGCTTCGACTCGCCAGCGTTAAAAACCAAAAACCAAACAAAACACCAAAAATAAAATAAATGATGCGCACGGCGCACACTTTCGTATGCCTTGGAGCCTGCAGTGCGATGTGAACATGACATGTGTGCTCAACCATGTCTATCATGTGGGTCCATTGGGTTGTGCATGGTAACATTCACGTGTACTGGTCACTGCCCATTGCAACCTCTCGGTCTCCACACGTGCCCGATTCATCTTCTTAAGCTCCCGTGTGTTGGCCTCTTTCACATCTTCCACTCCATCCTTCCAGTGTTCTGAAGCCTCACGGGTTCATTTCACTTCGTCTTCGAGTCGTTCAAATTCACGTGTTCTCTCATCTTCTATTCCGATGATCCTCTGGGTCTTCCTCGCTGCTTCATTTTGTGTTTTTCCAACGTCCCGAGCATTGATTGCATGTTATTTTTTTTCCCTTCTCGGGGCTTGCTGCGTGCGAGGGACGGTCTTTTCGGTCGGGCCGGTGAGACAAGCTGGGCACGTCAGAGTCCGACACGGCTCAGGGGCGCCGCTTCACGACCGCGGCCTCACGAACGCGGCCCCAGGCGGCTGGGGCGCGCGCCGTCGCCAGGTAGGACGACAGGGTCGCTGAGGAGCGGAGCCTCGCCGTAGACGTTCGCCCCGGGCCCGGCAGGGTCAGGAGCGAAGCCGAGAAGGCGCGCTGGGCCGCGAAGGCAAGGAACCCGCACCAACGCCTTTCCCAGGCCGCCGCAGCGAAGGGCCGGGAAGGCGGCGGGTGAGAGCGCGCCTTGGCCTGCGCCAGAAGGCGAACGAAGGTGGCCGCCTCAGGGCTCCATCGTCCCCCAGCCTCAAGGCCGACGACCACGATCCTGCAACGGGTGGCGCGGGTGAGCTCGGGTTATGCGCGTTCCTTCGCCCGGCGGGCAGCGGCAAGGGTGGCTCCTGGGCGGCCGCGGGGACGCGCAGCCGCGGTGAAGGGAGAGACCAGGGTAGTGTCGATGGCAAGTTGCGCACACCCCACAGGGGCTGCGTGTTTCCTCCACATTTCATTTTCTCTCAACTCAGGACTCTCGCATCTTGATCCGCATAAGCTGTTTCAATCTGAATGATTTTCCATTGCACACTCACCTTTGCTGTTTTTTCCTCATGTTCTGGACCTTCTGTTTGTGACCCTTTCTCTTCACACTTTGTTCTCACCTTTGTCTCACGCATCCCTTCTTCGTGAACTTGTCCTCTGCTGAACCGTTGCACCGCGCTCACAAGAACCCACCGTGCCAACCTCAAGGCTCGCCAGGCCAAGCATAGCAATGTAAATAACAGCCGGATCCACCATGAAGTGTCCTCAATCTTTGTCCCCCTCTTCCTTGTCAGCCTCTGCTGCTCGTCCACTTTGGCGCACTGACAATGCCAACACAGTGCTACTTTGGCACCGGGTTGGGGTAGGGAGGGGTGGGGCTCACACGCATCTGAGCACCCTGATACCCTGGATCAATACCCGACCTGTGCACCTACCGTAAAAACGCAAAATATGGCCACATTGTTTAGGCACCCCGCATACGGAAACCGCGTGTATAAACGATCCCCGCGTGTACAGACGATCCCCGTCACCGCGTGCACAGACGATCCGATTTCAGCGTGTACAGACGAACCCCTGTCCCAATGTCGCTGGTGTTGGTGGCGGTAGGCATTCCGGTCACTCGTAGTTGTTGTTCACTCGCTGCTGCAACCACAAGAGCCCAGCAGCGACACGGCGCCGACACCATTCTTCCAGCAAACGGAGGAATCACTTCTGCATACCAAATCTGGTATCTCTTATGTCAAAACTCCGAGAAACGTTTGATGAACAATGCTACCATGCAACGACCAACCATGGCAACATATTCACCTTCTGCTGTACTCCATGCTCTTGACCGTTGACCGCGCACATTGCTCTCAAGAAGCCATCCGCATCTTTCTTTCGGAGCCTGCTGCGTGCGAGCGGCCGTCTTTGCGGTCGGGGGGTGTGAAACAAGCACGGCGCGTAGAGGAGACCGACACAGCCGGCTGGGCAGCGTTCCGTCTGCGACCAGGATCTACATTGTGAGCGGACTCCAGGGGAGAGCGAGCAGGCTGGAGAGAAAGGCCTGCTGCGCCGCGAAAGGAAGGGAGGCCCGGTGAAGAAAATCTGAACTGAGGTCACTGACGGACAAGTGCCGACCTGTTCCGCATAGTCGGCATCACGAATCACGTCACTTCTGACCTCCATCTTCCTACAACCTTGAGGGTGTAGCGCCCTTTCCAACCACCCACTGTGGTTTTTGGCTTCGGAAAACTTGTGGCATGTGGTATTTTTTGCCCTGTCAACCAACCTCCCCAAACATCTATCAATGAAGGTGATCGCCCGTGGCTGCAAGGCGCGACAGCTTTGTTTATGCAGGACGACACCTGGACAAACATTTTTGACGGGTATGGACGTTCGATTTCATACCGGAAGAGGTGCTCACAGACAAGGACAAAACAGAGAACTCCTGAAGATCAGAGCCGGGCCATGCAGCGTGGGCACAATCCACCTCAACCATGGGTAGTGGAGCCCATCTTCGGACATCAGGGATTGTGCCACCGAACAGTCGTAGTTTTCTGGTGCCGTAGCTCTTGATTTGTTCCCCTTGCGCATCAACCATGTGCCCACCCATCTCATAAATAGTGGCTGTTTGTGGCTCTAATATCATTACATTCCTCACCATGAACACATTGAGCGATCTTTTCTTAGCGCATTGACCTGTGAAAGTTGGAACTCTGCTTACTTTTGTCCAAGCAACGAAGTCCTGGGCATGCCTTCTTCTTCATCTTGACATCATGTGTCTCAATCTTCTGCACGTTCCTGGCAGGCCAACATTCTCTGGCGTAGCTTCCAGCATTGCCACACTTGTGATACACCACCCCTGAGTTTGTTTTTTTTTGGGGGGGCCTTTCTTCCCGAGAGTCTTGCCAGTCTGCTTGCCTTTGCCGTTCTTTCTCCATCCTTGGATCGATGTGTTTTTCTGCGGCTTCCCTTTGTCATTTCTTTTTGTTCCACCCTTTTTGCCTTCTTTTCTTGCCCTTAGTTTTGGGTCACGATAGGTCCTCTTTTGTCGTCTTCCACTATGTGTCGCATACTCATCTGCAATCCTCCTGCACTCATCGTTTTCTGGCTCAAAATGTCCTCGATTACCTCAGGATGAGGTCTACGATGGAGGTGCTGCACACACGGCGGAAGCAATCAGCAAAAACTCCAGGTAACACACGTTGGCACTGCATTTGTATTTACGTACCATCAACTCATATTGGGCTGGGTGTTCTGTGACTGCCTTGTTGCCGTTCGTGTTGGAAGGTCCTCCGTCAACACCCTCCAGCCCTCCAGGCCGCTTTGGGTGGACAAGTCGCAATGGGGCATTGTTTCTTTGAGTGATGTGTGCGCCACAAAAAATAGATACCCCAAAAATGACGGGGCTACCACCAATATGCCTTGGAGCCGGCAGTGTATCCGTGCATCATTTGGGCCCAGTGGACTTGAGGCCAGAGGGGGTGAACGAAAGCTAGCCGGGCCGGGTCGTCTGCTGCTGCTGCTGCTGCTGGCGCTGGGTGGTCTGCTGCTGCTGCTGCGGCGGTGGGTGCTCTGCTGCTGCTGCTGCGGCGCTGGTTGGTATGCTGCTGCTGCTGCTGCCGCTGGGTGGTCTGCTGCTGCTGCTGCTGGTGCTGCTGCTGCTGCTGCTGCCGCTGCTGCGCTGGGCGCTGCTGCGCTGGGTGCTCTGCTGGCGCCGGGTCGTCTGCTGCTGCTGCTGCTGCTGCTGGCGCTGGGTGGTCTGCTGCTGCTGCTGCTGCTCTGGGTCTGCTGCTTCTGCTGCTGCTGCTCCTTTGTGGTTTGCTGCAGCTGCTTGGTGGTAGACTGCAGATGCAGATGCTTGGTGTGCTGCAGCTGCTTGGTGGTCCCGCTCACCGCGCGCAGGGGGGAGTCGAACCGCGGGGGGGGGGGGGTCCATAAGATTGATTTAATCAATTATTTGAGGTTTCTGAGGTGCGTCCACCCCGTCACTTAACTTGCTAAAGCAAGAGCAACTCCAGCTAGCTAAGGCTAGCTTTCGTGACTTCGCCTAATTGTTGTCAACCGAACACCGGCAAAACGAGCTGAAGCCGGGGGATGCACTGATGACAGTTGCGGCAAGCAGGGCTGGGCTGCGAATGTGCCCCACAACTGTCGCTGCCAGCAGCTTTGGCCGAATCGCCTCCAGGGGGGATGGAGCCAGGGACTTAAACCACCGAAAAGATCTAGGAAATCCAAGGTGGCTGCAGGAGGGACCCCTGCAGAGAATGGAGGAAATCCGTGGCTTTGGAACTCCACCTAACACAAAATGTTTCCCCGAAAATTAATGAAGCGGCAGCGGCCGCCAGGCCGCAGCTGTGGGCATGAGTTTTTTGGCCAGGTGGGGTAGTCGGAGAGCAGCAGCTCCATTGATGCGCGTTGGTGCCGCTGTGGGTGAACGGAGGCTGAAGGCGGTGACGCCAACGACACCAAAATGGTGTCCACAATGAGCAGTACCCCACCCCGGAGTGGAAACCCGTTCACACATTGACCTCGCTCCGGCAGTCACCAAAGCGAGCCACAACAACATCGAGGACACGGAGTAACGCGTTGGTTGTCACAGTCGCACCGGCCTCGTGGCACACACGGCGGGCGGGAGCAATGGGCCATAGGCAAAAAAATGTACTTGCGCGCATTGAAAGAGAAAAACACTTGCATACCCGTGCTGGCCTCGAGGTCACGGAGGCAAGGTTCCCTTTTTTGGACCCTGGACAAGGAAGGCAAGTTGTGCAAAACTAACTGGCCACACGCAAAGGGCTGCACACCCGCATGTGTGAGCAAAGCCGAAAAGCGGGCAACATTGCCTGCACTGTGGATTTGGTGGGCACAAAGCACGGCTGGCAGGGGCAAGCTCAGTTCACGCATGAAATCGGCAGTTTCTTGGCTCCAGCCGCCTTTTGAGTGCCGGGGTCCGCGTGCCGGGGGCCGCTTGTTGAGTTAAAACGTCCGCTCCCCGGCCATCAACGACCAACCGTTTCCCCACACAT